>CM044546.2:42921004-43343504 GCA_024416835.2 Perccottus glenii
CTATTTAAAAGTGAATCAATATTTTTTTTCGATCGAAACAAATTAAGAGGCATTTTGCAAAAGCATCCACAGAAATGAGTGATTGTCAGTTTTTGAACACATTGTTTAAAGGTTCAAAGAGTTTCTCACCCTCTCCTGTTTCACACAGCCTCTTCCCTGTGGCTCTTCCTGCGCTCACAGACACAGCAGTCACCTGCAAAGGATTAAGGGGCTGTGGAGGTGGTGCAGCGGCAGTGTGTAGGCCGCTCTAGTGCGAACCGTTCTTGTTTATGTGTGGGCGTCTGTAGAAAGTGGCTGGGTGCTTTCAGAGTCTAGTGGGTGCTCAGCGACCTACATAGTTAGTCTCTATTAAAACTCTGACCTGGCTGACTTGGACATATTGGTTAATCTGTGTCCTGCCTGGGCTAGGTGCTCCCATGCTCACTATCATAGGCCTGCATTCTGATCATTTTTACATTTTCATAAGAAAGTATATTTTCATCTCACACATAGACGTTTCTCTGTGCAGGAACGTTTTTGTCAGTAACAGTTTATAAATATACATCTCATAATGAAGTTATTTAATAATGTACATATATATACAAAAATCTATCTGTTGCATAGTTAAATGCAACATTGCAATATATGTTTTCATAATTAAAGCATTCAAAACAAAGACAAGCTTAAGTTAGTTATGACTGTGAGTGTTGGAAAATGCACCCTCTGCTGGAATGTTACTGAAAACTTGTGACGAGACATAGCAGTGCAGTAAAAGTAAAGGTCAGTAAAAGCAGGAAAGTGATTGAACTTTTCATTTATGTCTCTTCATCTTCATCAGTGGGTCTAAAGATAAACGTCCACTCTGTTTATGTTGTCTGTACTAAATGTATTTATTTAAAAATAGGACTGCTTTTATTTTGAATGTTCATAATGGTTTGAAAATGTCAAATGTTTAAGGAGAAAACATTCAGCAGTAATACAAACACAAAGTTGCTGAGAGTAAGTTCCTGGTTTTGATGCATGTACACCACTGCAGAGTAAAGATTAAACCTCCTTTGCAAACTTATGTAGGCTATCAGTGGAAAAAGAGTTTAATTTGGCATGTATTAGAGAGAGGAAACAAAATAAAAGAGAGGAAGTGGACAGGGAGATAGCAGAAAGAGTGATAATAAAAAAAGAGACGCGTGATAAGAGGAGGGAGATAAAGTGAGAAAGGTCTATTGTGTTGGTCAGGTGACGTGTGTGTGCGGAAAAGCAATCACACAAACAAATTAATTAGTCGCCCCAGTGAAGGGGGTTTGGTAAATTGAACCGCTCATCCCTCCCCCTTCTTTTCATATTCTTTTCCACTCTTTCTGCACCCCACCCCTTTTTCATGCAATAAACGTTCCTCCCACTTTTTTATTGTATTAGTTCAGTGTCTGGTGTTTTTCTATTGGTGCCTTCATAGAATTATATTATAGATGGAATATAAATACTTTTATTTAGGCAAGTATCACCTCGTTAATGTTGGTGAATACATCATGGCCTGATTATGGTTTATTAATATATCACTATGCCATTAAGTCTACTTTTATAATGTACACATGGTTATTATCTTCATACCGTTATGACTGAGTCTGTTAAAACGTAACCACATATGCACCACCACCTCAGAAGTCAAGCCTAATTCTAATTATTATGTATTTTCTGAGCTGCCAAACTTATTTTTACTCATATTTGAAATTTAAGTGAGATTGTTTGGTAACTGGGTCAGATTGAAAGCTTTGTGTTTAATGCCCCTCATAACTCTCACTCAGTCCCGTGTTATTTTGTCTCCCATATTTAGGCCTCTACACCACCTGCATTTAGATGAAGTAATGCCTTTTAATTATTCATACCTGCCGATTTTATTAGAGCGCTTAGCTACAATATTATTCCCTGGTTTGTCAATGGGAGCAGACGAGAGCAACTTCAGCAACAACACAAATGTGTGCAGCACCGGCTGCATTCATGAGGTATTTTCTCTGCACTGCAATGAAGTCTGTGTTCCTATTCAATTATCACTCTCACACACATAGACGAACACACAGGCGTTAAGCAGTGTGCACTCATTAAACACTCTCATTATACACAGGAGGAGATCCCTGCAGGTGCAGTTTACCAGACTTTAGTTCTTTTCAGGCCCTCCCCCTCCTCCTTCATATTTTTTTTTCTTTCTACATCTGTCTTCATACATTTACCATCCTATCTTTAAATGTGATCACACTAATGCATTTTAGAATCGTGCCACTGGCCAAATCTGAATGAGACTGAAACACATGTCACGAGCAGTGAGTGACTTTTTTTTCTTTTAATTAATTGTATTGTACATTTCTTTTTTTTGGGTAGGTCTACTACAGCTTTAAACAGAGTTAAATGCTAATCAACAACAACAAATCAAAAGGTGTTACGTGTGAAACACATAGAAAAGTTTGCAATAAAACTTTGAAATATTATTCTTACACATTCGTTATGAGTTTAATGAAGTATTCTGTCAACAACCTTGAACTCAAATTCAACAGATTCTAGCCACAGCCTCTAAGATGTGCAGTTTATGCAGCAGCATTGGCATTCGTCCCAATACATGAACACACATCCTTTATGCCATTCAACTGTTGTGTTGTGCACCTAGGTCATCTATTAGAAGCAGGCCCTTCCTCTGCTTGAAACCTGATTATCTGCTATGATTCATATACTAAAGTGAATAGCAGTTGGAACTGAATTATTTTAGAATGAATGTTTCTTTGTAGCAAACCTCTCATTTTCTCGGCACGCTCACAGGCTTTTATACATGCTCTGATTGACACGGAGACAAGAAAGCTCTTTATACCTGACCCATTACCAGTTGTGCTCACTGGTCCACTCCGAGTGTAGGAGGCTGTGATAAAAAGGACATAGTAGAGCGCTCTCAGCTGGTGGTGCTATTCCAGTTGTTCCACAGGGCTGTCGACATTTACCTAAGCACAGATAGTGCTATTGTTAATGGCCCTGGGTGAATTTTGCTTTAAATGCTCTTTATTCTAGTGAACATTTCTAACATTTCTAATAACAGCATGTTGTATAACTTTCAAAATGAGAAAATGAGGTCTGCCAAACCAAAAAATTAAAACTGTATTAGTCCAAATGTGCACCTGCAAACCCACTGATGACAATATAAGCTGCTAAAGGCATTAGGAGTTACAGCTTCTCACAGCTTGAACAAGGGAAAAAAAGTATAGTTTTTAGAGGGAGAAAAGAAGAAAAACTTTCCGTCATTGTTATATTTAAGATTCATTTATTAATTTATAGTAATCAGTGTCCCAGAGTTAAAATAAAATAAATCATTTGTCACTAGAGTGCAGTGCTTTTGATTTGACCTACTTTCTTTTCCTGTTCCCTGCTGCCATCCCTTCCTTTTGAGATGGAAAAGAGTTCATCATTGTTATATCGGGATTAGAGTGAAGACCAGGCTGGCACAACTAAACAAAACCTCTCAAGATGATTGAGTGTTGTTTGACCCTTGCATGTATTCCTGATGTAGATAATGCCCAGTAGGATTATGTGACTAAGTGTAACAAATGTGCTTAACTGAAACGCCCCACAGTTGGTGTAAATCTTTAATGAACTCTGATTAGGTATTTGGTTTTAAATCTAATTTTCAAATCAAACCCTTCTTGCACAAATGGTGAGATTGTGAAGTTATAATGTTGATGTTTAGTGACAACTGAACTTTTAGACGACAAAGTTCAGTGTCTAATGTTATTCACAATTGACAAAGGCTGAAATTTGACTGAAAATAAATAAAATAAATAAATAAATAAATAAATAAATAAATAAATAAATAAATAAATAAATAAATAAATAAATAAATAAATAGATGGCCTGTTCAGACTTGTGCCTGGATAAACACCAATGCTTTTTCAAATTGTATCTGTTATTTAGGACACTTTCTGTCCTGGACTGCTAACAAAGTTTCACTTGATAAATTTACAATGTCAAAATTACATTGGTTATTGGGGGCATTGTTGCCTGGCCAGACATACCCATTCAATTTGCAAGTGAAATGGGTCTAAAATCCCTTCAAAGCACCTTGTCGGACCATATACAGTATCTCATTATCACATATATACACATATAATCCAATACTTTGTTTCTTTACTTGGTTGTATGTCTATCCAAGAAAATCCAGAGGCCGTTTATTCTGTGTATGTTTGTACTGCCCCCGGGAAATCCAACTCCCATCCACACAGACCAGAAATCCTGTTTATATAATTGTAAACAGATTAAGATAGGTGACTACCAATTATGTCTATTTATAAACTAAAATACCTTTAGCCAGTCAAATCCATATTTCCATATTTATTAGATCTCTCACATAAGGTGCATGTTAGTGTCAGGTGTATACAGAACATTAAGTGTTTTGACAGATATAAATAGACAACGTAAAGATAAGAGTTGACAAAGTGTTAAAAGATAGTGATCTGTAAAGTGCAATGGCACAGACACGTTATAACAGGAAGTAAAAAACATGGAGTTTTTTTGAAGTTTTGAAACAAACTTTGGTATGCATGTTCTCAGCTCAAACTTTTTGCTCACCTCAGCTGCCTCTCTTACATTCGTATCATCTCAATCAGCAGAAGTGGAGGGAAGCTTTTGTCTCACGATGTCAAATGGCATAAACCCCCAACATCCCATGTTCCACAAAAGCTCAAACCCTCACCATAAGGGTTCAAAGCCTCGAGACACACTTCACATGACGCAACTGTTTTACATTGAAGTCTCTCTTGCATTCAGCTGTTTTTGTCGGCTACAGAAAACATTCAGTGTGTGTAGGATCCCATCAGGATTCTTAAATATGCCTCACTATCTTTTGTTAAATGTGATGCAATAGTGATGCAGGGATATATACGTGTGTGTGTGTGTGTTTTTAGCCCTGAGGAAATGATAGGTTCTCTATTGATGAGAGGAAACCCCCTCCCTTGAGTGGCAGAACTGCTATCGGTGCCATCACTTTTGGATGTGTGTGTTAATAGAGAATGCCCCACGTTGCCACTGCCTTTGTTTGCCCAGGACATACATATGCATGAACCCCGCACGTGTGTGTGTGTGTGTGTGTGTGTGTGTGTGTGTGTGTGTGTATGGGGTTTACTAATTACAAGATTTCTATCATGAATATGTATAGCTGCATCCTTTATTATGGGATTGGCTTAAACACATCACACAGACGGACGAGTGGCAGAGCGCGGGGGGAAAGGGGCGAGAAGAGAGATGCCTCTTCAGAAGAGAAAAAAAGAAAGGAAAACACATTTTCAGCCATTGAATTAAACCTTCCACCTCTGCCGTAATTGTTTTTATTAAACAAAAACAATATTCATATTCTGAGCAGTGACAGAGACGTAATCTAACTGCTTTCAGTGGCATCCTGTGGAGGAAAAACACTCAGGACAAACAATATTTTTCATTGCAGCTACATTTTCAAAAGTCTTAATTAAATCAAACAATATCATACTTTCAAAGTCTTTGCAGTTATTTTTTATTTCATTTTTTTTTATTATGCACATTGACATAAGTTTTTATATTTTTTATTATCCTTGTGGGGGCCCCTGGTATGTTTTTGATGTTGATGGGGGAAACCGAGCACCTGGAGGATTCCCACCCAAGCACGGGGAGAACAAACTCCACTCAGAAAGGCCCCAGAAAGTTGAACCTGGACCTTCTTGTCGTGAGGCGACAGTGCTAACCGTGTCATTTTGTATTTGATATGCCTTTTGGAAACTGTGAATAAACCGTAAATAATTTGAAATACAGTAAAATAGTTTTGATCTATGTCCAATGTAAAATCCAATGTCTTCAATAGGCTTTAGTTTGTTGGCTGTGAACTCCTTCCTCAGGTCCATATGTGACATCACTGTAGGTCCAGCCAACAAGGGCTTTTAATCCGTTTAGTGTTTGCAATGAGCGAATAGAACTCAATATTTACATGGGATGGTGGGATCTGCCTGGAGCTTGTGATGTAAGTAATAAATGAAAAATGAATCCACATGTTCTCCTTGTTTACATGACAAAAGACACCCAGTGATCTGCTTTAACACAACCATATTGATGAGTTTGCATTCAAGAGGACCAAATTTGTTTAGGTGACTCAGAAATAATGCACTGTAGTGCTCATCCAAACAGTAGCCCACAGTTGGATTACACAATCTATCAAAAACTGCACAATGCAGTATGCAGTATATCGGTTCAATACAGTGTTAGCTAATCTGGTTTATCAAACATAAACTATCAAAACCAGTAGTACTTTCCTGTAAAATATGGTACAACTTTCCACAACACTCACAACACCATTTCCATGTTTATGAGGCAGGTTAGAGCCCATAGCCTTGTGACACATTGCCTGCCTCACCCACTGTTTCTGTCTCCAGTTGTTTCCATTTGTCCTCTAAATATTTACTACTTTGCATTTGGATTTTGATTTACAGTATTTATTTGCCAGCCTCATTAACAAATCCATGCTTGGTGTGTTTTTGTGTGCAGTGTTATATCTAATGTTCCACATCCACACTGCCTTCATGTTTAAAATCAATACAATAATAGTTAAATAAATGTATTGTGTTTGAAAATTGGTTTTATCTTGTGGTGTACTGTTGTGGTCTCTGTGCCAGCTATTTAATATATGGACAGTTCTGTGTTTATATCCTCCCCTTATTACACTATGATTTTGTATAACTACCCCTGTTTCAAACGTTGGTATTTAAGTAAGCATAAAGTTATATGGAAACACCACTGCCAAAGCACTACTAAAAGAAAATAACCATCTTCTATTTGGCTTCTTACTTAATTGTTCCCTTTGTCCCAACACTTCCACACACACTTGCTTTATCAATTAAAAATCTAACTAAACCTGTTTTTTTTTTTTTTTTTCAACCTTATAAACACTGCTACTCTGAGCCCTCTGTCTCCCCAAACGCCCCCAATTTAAACTTACACTCATGCGATCTGACATGTATACAAAATACCACGCATAAGCATTTTTCTGCCTTGTATTGTTTTTCCACATGGACAAACTCAATTACAAGGGCAGCACATCTTTCCATGGTAGCTTTTCCCAGAATAGAGACAAGAAATCAGCGAAAGAAAAGACAGACGTAAACAGTATGTTACAGCATCTGAATGTTGTAATACAATTTTGTCAAGGCAGCTTTAAAGATAATGAGTAAATCTATTCTAACATACTAATGTACTTTTTTGTCCTCACCCCATGCCTTAAAATCACACTCAGATTCAAGTTAGTATCTACTATGGAGGCTACTATCTCTCTTCTCCAGCCCCCCTCCTCTTCCTTTGCACTATACCTTTGACAATAGTCTGGCAATGAAAGCATGGGACTGCTTTTTAAAGAAGAGTGAATGTCAACTGTCAGTCTACGCTGCAGCAGTAGAATCAGTGCGAGAGATCAAACTTTTATGTGCCGAGACAAGAGAAATTGAAAGCTGGAGGGAAAGCGTAAAAAAGGCCAGCAGAGAGAGAACGGTTAGCTGATTCTTAAAGGGTCTGAGTCGTCATTTTATTCCTGTGTTTCAATATAATGTAAATTTCATTTGAAGAAAAAATTGGGAGTGTGAAAAACTGCTAATGTGCATTTGGAATAATTGCAGAGATGTCTGTGTGGAGGTTCTCATTCATCCAGGTAGTCATAATGCTAAAGGGTAAAAAAATAAAAAAGGCATCTAGACATGGCTAGGAAACAGAAGACTTGTTGTCAGTCCTAGACTAGGCTGGTCTGTGGCATGTGTTTATATCTCAGAGGCTATCCTCCACTGAGTCTAGAGGTTAGTGTCCTGTTAAGCAGGTGAATGGCTCATGTTGGTATCAGTGGCGGAGTTGGCTGACAAGTGAGTTAGTTTATCAAGAAAGAAGAAAAAAGAAAATAGATTTTGTCAAAATATGAACCATAAATATTGTTCCTGAGATGAAGTATGAAAAGGGATACTTTATAATATTTTCGGAGTAACTTAAGCGTTAACAAAGATTAGTTGTTAGAGCAGGAGAGGGCAGCAGGGCGAAGGAGAGGTTTGAGATGAGAGCACAGGAGAAGAGTTTAAAGAGACCTGTTGAGATAAACCTGTTTAGTCTGTTTACGTCCTGGAAGAACAAAGTGTTCTGTTGGCAGAAGTGCACTGCTTCCCCTTGGACACAGTTTTACTGCTTGTGTTACTGTGTGTGTGGTACTGTTTTCGGGACATTGTCAAGGCCAGTTTTTGTGTTGTTTAAGTTAAAGCACAAAAAAAAGAAAAAAAGAAAAGAGAAACAATAGATACAAGTATATGTTATTAAATAAAATACTTTTTAAAGTTGACCAGATTCCAGTTATCATCAGTTTGTCTACTTCTGGGTTCATTAATTCATTTTCTACCATATTTCCTGTTATGAGTTGCTGAGTGAGGACTGTCCTGAATTTGTTATTTTTGGTCTGAAAATGTGCTTTCACACTGGAAATGAATGGAAAGTCCTGACCAAAAGCTCTTCTGTTTGTCCATCCATTATCAGCGGTTTGTGTACCTGACATTTTACACTTGAAGTTCAACTCTGGATTAGAATCAGAAAGTTTGAGACAAAGCAGGCAGAATCTGTCTAAGTAGAAGTGTTTTAAGTGATGTAGTTCTTGCTAGCAATAAAAATAACTATACTTACAATTTGATTAACGCTTTTCTTAAGTGAGATGTTAAAAAGGTAGGTTTGTCCAGAAGAATGCTACAACATGCATACACTTTATTGCATATAGTACTGTGCATGCTGCTGTCATCTTGACTGATCTCTTGTCAGAATGTGTCAACAAGGCTGTTATTATGCTCAAGGAGCTCAACTAAACTATAACATATATATATAATAATAATAATAATAATAAAAAGTGAATAAAATCAAAGAAAACAGTGGAGCGACAGAAGCCAGAACAGATAAAGCTTGTTCAGATCTTTTTGTGACTCTTCTTAACATGTGACACAGCCAAGTGGAACGGCCATATCAGAGAGCAGTAAGAAGCTGGTGTAGATATCCAGCCCATTCTTGTGCTGACTTGATCCATCAATTGTCCTTACTTATGGTCTGTCTATCAGTGTCCAAACTGCCCAGAGCGCAGAGAAAATGGCATTTGGGGCGGTGAGGAGGGTACTGAGCCACTCTTGCGTACAAGAAAAAGCAGAGAATGATAGCCATTCTGCTTTTATTATCTAAAATGTATCAACTTAATCACAGCTCCATTCTGCTGCAGTCCTCCCCTGGGCTCAGTGGGAGACACTGAAGGGAAATTGGAAAAGTATCAGTGAACTAGGGGTAGAGACAGGCCCGGTTGGACCTAAGGAGAGTATGGTAGAAAGAGGACATAGTCGGAGACAAGGCAAAGAGATAAACCTGTTAATTTTTCATGGCCAGCTGCTCATAATCACAATATTGGGTGCCCTTAGAGTCTCAAGAGTTGTCCAATTTGGGAGCATCCATAAGTGTGAGAGAGACAGATCTCACTTCATTACCAAGACTTCAGGGACATCCCCCTGAACCCCCCTCTCCAGCCTCTCACTTTCCCTTGTGTCCTTTCCTAAGTGCCTAAAGTTATAATAGTCCATATCATAAAGACACGTTATCCTCTGATAGAAGACTGCAGTGTCTTGAGGCTATAAAAGCATCCGTACTTCATTTCTTTGCATACATGGCCACAGATAGAACTAATGAACTGATGGAAAAGTGTAAGTGCAATCAAAAAGAGTCCTGTATAAAGTTTGGAATTTGAAGATGATTTGACCACAGACATTAGGGGTAGAACTGAAGAGAGAAGCAAAGGTTAAAGTTGTTGCAATAAAATATGCAGTACTACTTTCTTGTAGTAGTACACATTTACTACACAGTTACATTTTCATATTGTTAAGCTACTCGTGAATCGTTAATCCTGGAGCCATCTCGACCCGTCTCTGTCACTTGCACCTTTTAGGAAGCGTTAGAGGAAAGAAATAAAAGTAAGCATAAGCTAGATTGTGAAGGGTTTGTTTGCTAATGGTTAATACTTCAAATTTGGGATGTTTCTGTGCTGCATCTTTAAGGGAAACTAAGGCAGAGGATCACCTACAGCTCTGTCTGCATGTATGATGAAAAATATACCTCTGAATACCTGCCACTGTACTGTATAAGCAACATTGTTCTTAAAAAAAGTTATGTCCAGTCCACCCACACACTCACACACAAACACGAGGCAGGTTAATAATGACCATAATCACCCATCCTCACTGCAGACACACACAAAAACACAGTTTGGCAGCAGATGGCCATGTAAGGGGAAAACCACTGTGTGTGTTTACACTAAAACACTGCTTGTCTTAGTGGCTTTAGAGTCCAGGCTGAGCGGGTAGCCTTTTTAACAAGGCTTTGAAAAAACAGGCAAAAACACACACACACTGGCTTCATTTTATGCTTCTTCTACTTTGAAAAGAGTGCTTTACCTGATTGGGTTCAAATTGATTTATTTAATGATCACTTGCACAATGCCAAAGTAAGTCTTTTCTTTCATTGCACGTGTCTTCATTAGAAATATTTGCCTCTGTTTCTTCCGCCATGGGGAGTGTATGTGTGGGTCAGAAAGGCAGCATTTGTTCTGTGAAAGCCTATAAACATCTGTGATCCCTTTTAAGGGATTGTTTAGATTGACGGAACGGCAAAATAAACGTTCTCAAGGAGGCCAGCGCTCTTTACTGACACACATATCCCCGCTACCAGCATAAAACCACTGTGCTGAGCCCGGAAAAATGTTTTTTCTTTTAGGGTGCGTTTTACTGATCAGTCTTAACATGAACCCTCGGTGACCCTTTCTCGTTTGTACCTCAATCTTGCTCACACATTTTTTTGCTCTCTAAAAGCCCGGGATCTTGTTTCTACTCCACCCCCTTAACAGTACCGACTTCATCACCCCCTTTTTACAGAATTATACAAGTTGTTGTGTCTGGTTTAAACAGCAGCAACTTTATTCAACTATACCATCATACAGTATTACAAAATGACTAGCCACAGGCTTATCACAGAGCTAACAGAGATAGACACTGCCAGACAATCATACACTAACAATTTACAACAGGCAATTTAAAATCACCAATTGACTTGTCATAATATGTTTATGATGGGATATGTCACAACAATTCAGTCTTGTAATACTTAAAGATACGCTCTGCTTTGATCAGGATCACAAACCTGAGGAAGTGGGGTGTCTGTCCAGCTGTGATTTAGGTCAGAGGGAAGCAGCGATGGGAGGATTCTCTGCTCTGTTTATTTGAGGCAGAGGCCATTACTGCTGTCCCTCGGCCAGTATTTATATACAGACACAGACCAGACACATACAAGCGGAGTATGTGCGCGTGTCTCATCAATGTTTGTGTGCAATAGTAAGAAAGAAATATGTATATGATGTGACTCAGCAAGCCTGTGTACAACTTGCAGTGAAAATAAACACTGCTGATTTCTGCCCATGAACTAATAGAGAACCAGGTCAGGTCATAGCTGCAGTGGGAAGTGTACAGCAGTGGGCCCTCAGCCTGTTGTAACTGTAGCTCAGTTTGATTCACCAAACAAAATATATCTAATCTCATCTGTGTTATGGCCGGGGTGTATTTGTATGTTTGTGCAAACATCTGGGCACCCCTTGTCTACATGCTAACCGATTTTCAGCCACAAAACACCAAAGTGAAGATGTCCATGCTAACAATCATGTAGATATCATTTTGTAATAACTGCGTAAAAGTCACAGTTAATAAATCTAATAAATCAGATCAGTCCTGTGTAACTCTCAGACCATTTGTGTTTATGTAGATGGAGTTTTTTTGTATTATGCTCTTGGGAAAATATTCATTCATGGATAAAAATAGTGCGCGTGTGTGTGTGTGTGTGTGTGGACATGGCCTAAAGCAGTGGAAATAAAACAGTTCTCTGAGGTGTGCCACGTGGCGCAGGGTAAACTAGTCCCATGGTGTCTATTGGCTGTCTGACATTACTGCAGGGTTGCGACAGCTTGTAAAAGCCTCGTTAACACAAAGACCTGCTCACATGTTAATTGTTAATTGACTAATTAATTTTTGCATAAAGGCATGCATGGGGAGAAAGGGTAGCTAATTGAAAGTGACTATAGGTTTAATTATGTGACGCCAGAGTAAGAAGGAGGGAAGGTGGGATGCTCAGTTATGTGCACAGTTGTTAATTGTTGTTTTCCAAAAATGAAAACGGCATCTTGTCATTATTGTCATTAGTCTTCAAACCAACAACATTATTTAATCTCCAAACACAACTGTTTACAGTGTCCTGAGTCCATATGTCTCACTCATCACCTCATCCTGCATCTTGCCTTCGAGCATAACAAAGAGATCAGACAAATATGGTTTCCTGAAAAGATGGTTAAGAAAGACTATCCTTGCCAACATCTTTTCTCAGAAATGATTTGAATGCCAGCAAAGCACACGGTGTGTCGAGCTGCTAACCATCTCTGGACGTGTGTTACAGAGAAGCCAGTGTGATCATGCATTTACATCAACAGTAATCTAAGTCCAATTATTGAACAGTAAAAATGACACACACAATGGGTCGAGAGACAGAGGAATGTACGAGTGGACCGAATGTCTGTTAATTCAATTCCTTCTCAGCGCTCACTAAAACACTGCCACAAATTAAATCGGCCAGGGGAGCAGACAGCTAACAAAGGAAATTAACAATGATGCTGCCTCTGTATTAGGGCATATGGATTCGCTGCATGTTTGCCGTGTGTGCGTAACCACAGCCTTGCGCCTCTCCACGCGCTGAGTAGGGGGGGTAGAAAGGCCAGTTTTAATCAAGAAATCCATTCCACTTTTCTAACCCCTCTTCGCTTATTCCTCCCCTCACTCTGTGGCTGGCTTGTGTGGAAACAGAAGTGCTAAATTACCCCGGAGCAGTTAGACAAAAACATCTTGTTGCCTTCTAAATTGCTTTGCATGCATGTTAATTGGACAGAAATCCCTGCAGTGTATTTGCAACTTCCCTTGTGCGTGCGTCTGTATATGTATGTACAGTATGTGTGTGTGTGGCCAGGAACGGTGGGCTATTATAGCAGCAATGGCTTGCAGAGATTTGGAGGTTATCTGTTTTTGTTGGTTAATTGTGAAGCTGATACAATCGGGGGTCTGGGCGAATTCGAGTGGGCTTTCTGCCAAATTACCTTCGTAATCGTCTGTGCTAAAGTCCCTGGTTGCTCTCAACAAGACTGAGCTCGGGAAGCCCCCAAGTTCAATGGAGAAGGCAGATCTGACCCTAGCTTTAGACAGCTTACACTGTAATTGAAATTATATTTTTTTATACACCATTATTGGATTGCTGACAAGATTTCAACCAAAATTCCATTTGTGGTCAATTTATCCTGTTTGTTTTTAATTAATGCAGGCGGCTAATGAACTCAGAGGGGATCTTAGCCAAATTATCAAAATTTCCTCCATGTTTTTTCCGTTATCTTTCAAGCAGTAGGCTTTGGAATTGGAGCATGAAATTGTTTGAAAGTAGGAAAGAAATTCACTTGAAATGAGTTTGCAAACATTGAAGCCAACACAAGCAAAGGGGCAAATACTATTCATTTACTGTGACAGGAAATTTCATTGGCTATGACTAAAGATTATTTAAAACTATTATCAGTGTATGTGGAACTGACATGATGGACGGACGAATGAACACACACATACTAGGCAAACACTTTTATTATACTTTGTGATTAACTAAAGCCAGAAGTGCAGCACAGAGCTCATAGTGTACAGTAGTTTTATATGTTTACCTCGCTCTCTCTCTCCCGAGATAAATGATGCTTGTCCTTGTCATATTCAAGTATTCTGCTTTCTGAATAGGTTTAGAAATAAATTTAAATTACATGTGGTTGATGTCTTAAAGCAGTTTATTTTTGAGATCATGGCAGACAAAGACCTCGAATGATCTTAACATGAATAAGCATTTGTGCATTTCAGATGCCTCAGAAAAATAAATAACCAAGCGATAACCTTCTCAGATCTTATACTGTTACTCTCATAACCAAACACAAATATTGCTGATTGAACATATTGTTACATTTAATGTAAAAAAGAACATGCATACAAACTTAATACTGGCTGTGTGTGTGTGTGTGTGTGTGTGTGTGTGTGTGTGTGTGTGTGTGTGTGTGTGTGTGTGTGTGTGTGTGTGTGTGTGTAAAAAGTACAATAGAGAGTGTTTCCTAAAATCTAGGCCCCGAAGAGCATAGAACAGAAACCATTACCCCTTTAAACCAGTGTTAGAAAAATGTAATCTGGTTTTAAAGCTGGTTTTAGGGGAAAGCAGCTGGACAGAAATCCTTTCTAAGATCCTTTCCGGCCGAGAAGTGAGTTGTCATCATTGTCTTGACAGTATGCTATGCAGTCCATGAATCCCCAGACAGTGACCTCATATGTGACCCCTTGACCCACACACACACACACACACACACACACACACACACACACACACACACACACACACACACACACACACACACACACACACACACACACACACAGTTGTGAGGATGTATTCATAGCCCCATTACATAAGTCAGAACTATTCATCAACATTAAAGTTGTGTTTTTGATTGCACTATTCCTATATTTGAATACCATCTGAGGCCACCACCTTTACCAAAAAAATACCACAAGACCTATTGTGAGTTTGTGTTGGGGACAGTTCATTTTCAATGTAATGGCACAAACCCATGCAGTGCTTTCTTAATTCTTTTGCCTAGTGTGTCCTTTCTTAGGCTTTACTGTATAGTTTTAGTGTCTTGACATGAAAGTGAAACTAACAACACATAAAACTCAAGCAGCATCAGTGCTCAGTGTCATTTTTACTCCACTACTGAAGGCTGAGGCAATTTATTCCACTGTACACACAAACAAGGTGCACAAACACACACACACACACACACACACAAACACACATAGAGAAGTTACACAGCACAGTGCAAAGCTGTGAACATAAACACTTAACCCTGGAAATATTCAATGATGGCGGATAAAAGAGTGATTTGTGTTCCGCTAAGGGGAAAATGAGTAATCCTATCATTCAGCGTGACATGCAACACAACACGCTGCATCAGTCACACACATATGACACTAAACACTGCCTATCAGGATGATAAAAGCGTGCCTCACCCACACAATAGGCTGTTTGATTTTTCTATTTTCTATGTCATTCATTTTCTCTTTATGCTGTTGTAAACCTCTCTCCCGCTGGCGTTGCTTCTGACAGAAGAGCACATATTTGTGGATTCATGTAAATATCTCAACTAATCTCTATAAATATATTTATGAGCTTTAATACATTTGTACTGTAATAATATGCATGCTGAGCGTCATGTTTTACACTTGTGATGATAGGCGCACTTATATACCCCAAATGCACACACGTATTGCATTGCACACCAATCCCCGGTCTTTCTATCTTCCTGTCGGGGCATTAATTCGTGCCCATATTTCCATCTTATTATGGTCCGGTTATACCCGCAACTAATTGAACATTAAATATAAAGAAAGTTAATGAAAATGTCCTTTATCCCCTCCAAACTAGGCCTGAGAACGCATCTATTAAGGCAAATTAATCTGGGCATGCTGTGTGTTGCGGTGCAGAAGATATATGCACAGTTAGCAGCTCTCTTCTTTCACCTGAATTTTCACCCTTTCTGTCCGGACAGAAGAATTACAAAAGCAGTGTTGTTTTTTTTTTTTTTTTTTTTAGAAATGTGTACATTAATATACTTTAAGCTGAAAGTGCTTGTACCAGACTATAGCTAAAAAGCAGTGTTGTTCTTTTCCTTCTGTGTGTTTTCTTGGAATGTATTTTCAGAGCTTCATCTGTTGGAGAATGTCTGGACCACCTCTATAGTCTGAACATTTTCTACAACATGTCTATTGTTACCTATTTCACACTCTATGAACTTCTTTTCATAGTGTACCATGACATTTGGTCTTTGGCCTGCTTAATGAGTCCTAGCTTTTTGTGCTACACGAAGACACAAAGCATTTCCCTGAACGTAAATAGACTACCTGATAGTTTTTCTTCTAGTTGGAAAAAATGGCATAAACACACAATTGTTTATTGTAAAAGCAATCATTTGTGGAAAAAAAAGGCCATCTACTGTTTTTTATAAGGGATTTTAAAAGATGAGAACCTGTCCTCAGGAATGGAAAAACATTGGCCAATCACATGCTCGCAAAGTCACATGCTTGAAAAAGGAGGGCTCAAATTGGTCATCACGGCTTGTCATATGACGTTCCAGGAAGTGTAACAGCTGCCGATACAGTGTATATTCAGCACTGAATATGTCTTTAAAAACAGCTCAAAAAAGAAAAACATCAACAAAGAAAAAGGAGGCAGCATAAAACACAGATAAATGTTTGAGATAATTGCCATTCTGCTGTTAAGTCGTCGCTAAGCTAACGTTAAGCTATACAATTTTTTTAGGCCTTTTTGATAGTTGACAGTAGGTTGACAAATGACCTGTGTTCTTGCGTTTTTGTGAGTGCTCTATCAACTGAGCTTGGGGCGCTCGGTTTTATTTTTTTAGTTAATTAAAGAGAAGCGGAAGAAGTTCCTAGGCTGCTTTTAAGTGTGAGTGGAATCTGAGACAGGGACAGCAAAAAGTAAATCAGGTAGTGGAGCTTTAACCACCCTTTTACCTCCTAAACATAACTGCTGACCACTTACTTTAGTCTCCTTACTAAAGGCCTTCTCGTGTTTAAACTGCACCTAAAATCTATCACAAGCATCTTAAAGCAGACTGCTGTCTATTTGTATGTCCCACACACCACCCAAACAAATAAAGAGACTGAGATGGGCCATTGTCCAAACATTTGTGCTTCAGAATGTGAATACATGTCAATCCTGCGCTGTCGACAGGTACATGGGGACTGTTGTAAATCTCACCACTGTTAAAGAGATATTTGCAGTATACAGTTCCATCCCAGCATCAGTATGAAGCTGTATTAATTGTTAAGTTTCTTAGCTGTTTTTTTAGTTTCACACTTTACTTTTATCTTTCAAGTGCAAGTGGCTCCAACAGCGAAGAAGACACCCACCGAGCATGGCCGAGAGTCAGACTAATGCACCAGCGAAAAGATGCAAACAAGGAATGGAGGGATGCTTTTATGATCATGAAAAGGCGTAAAAGCAATGGTATTTATTTAGTCTATTATCCCGCATAAAAAGTTCTCATTATTCCTTCTCCCTCCTCCTCTCTGTCGTCCTGCTGCTCCCCCAGGCCCACGGTATTAGCATCTCTCCTGGCCAGCCAGGGGTTAACTAACCCGTTTAAGGGGAACCACGGAAAACAATACTTGGACCCCAAAAAGACAATGGTGATGCCTTTCTCCTCTGTATTTGTAATTTAACATCAAAAGACTCCTTTGCCAGCGACCTCTGAGATTCAGCGTCTCTTTAATGAAGCGCCCCACCCCCCTTAATCACATTCAAATTGGTTAGTGTTCAGAAAATAGAAATATGTATTAGATAGCAATAAATTTTCATCATTGGCTAAGCCTGCTTCTTAATTGTCCTGTCCCAAGGCTTGGGAATTTCATTGTTCGTTAGGTGCTTAAGTCCCCCATCTCATTCAGTCTCTCTGACATTACTGCTGAGGGCTCTAATGCCCAACTAATTTGAATGGGGATTTACATGATAGAGCAGGGAGCATTAAAATGTGGAGGGAAAGGAAAAAAGGAAAAAAGGGGGAAACGGCTCCTTTCACTTCAAAAGTCACTTTGTTCAAAGTCAAATGACAGTGTTTAAAGATGCTGTATCTCTCTCTCCTCGGGATTTTGGACAGCAGCGCCAAGTTTAATGGTTTGTTATCTTAGCCCCTCTCTGTCTTCTCACTCTTCACTCTTCTTCTCTCTCAGCTGCAAACCCACGCTTTGTTTAGTGGCACCATACTGTTTTGGAATATACATTGTTTTTAAGTGACTTTGAATTGCAAAACACTTCTGTCATTTTGGATTTTCTCCCTCTGTAGTTCTGTTTCACTGCATGCCACTCAATGGTGCGCCATCAGGGCTTTTGGAAGCTCATTGAAAAAGCATAAATGTTCATATTTGTGCCCACACATCAACAGCACTACACTCTAACCAATGTCCTGATATAAAGTTATTACAATCGTGTTTCTCAGTTTCCTGGAGTGTTTGTGTTTGTTATGGAGATATTTTGGGTTTGTATTACTGTGAGTATGCCAGTGTCAAAACTGAGCAGCTCAGATGAAAAGAAAAATGTTTTCTGTGCATTTGATTCTGTGTGTGTGTGTGTATCCGTTCAGACGTGTGTACTCTACATAAGCCAAAAGGTGAGGTTTAAATGATAAATGTCCTGGTATTTGCAAAAAGAACACCAAACTCTAGTGTGCATCATCATTTACATAATAAGATCTCAGTCATTCCAACCTGCTGTTACAAAACACAAATCAGCGAATGCATGTTTCCTTTGTAAAAGCTTTTCGCACAAAATGGTAAATCAGTAGGTATCAGGAGCAAAGATGATTTAAACAGTTTTATAGTCTGTTTACCACTGACTTAATTATTGTTTGCCTGCCTTTGGCTTATAAACACTGACACTTAGCAAGTCCGATCCTCCATAATTAATGTGTTAGCTCCAACCCATGTGTCACTGGAGATGAGAGAAGGTTACAGAGGGTCACAACTAATGAGAGAGAGGGGTCGACCTTAGACACTGAGTCAACTTGGGGCAAAGAGGCCATCATCATACAAAACACTAAATACCACACACAAATGTTGCTCCAAAATGGCAAGAAATTATTCTCATTATTTACTGTGTTGACAATAAATGAGTGGGGGGAGAATAGAAAATAAGAGAAGCTGTAAAATAGATTTCAGTTATTATAAGAAAGGTTACAAAATAAAACCAACAACATTAAAACTTGGTTGTTTCAGTGTATCTGTCTCCGTACTTTGGGAGATAAATGTGGAAATTTTGAAAAAAAATTTTTATTTATTTATTTATTTTTTTTCAAAATTAAAAAAAAAATAGAAATTAACCAAACGATGGAAAAAAAATATCTATTACTTCTGCTGGATAAAGATGGCTCATGGTTTAATTGGAATTTTAAAATTAAGAGTGAAAAGTTTAGGAAGCGCCCCATTAGGACTTTTGGTCTGTTCTACTGCTTGTTATCAAAGTCTATTGAGCTAAACGCCTGAAACCAAAGATTAGCGCTGGAGAGTGAAGGGTTAACTCTGATAATCACCTGTATTGATCCGTGTGTGTTAGAGGAAAAGGGGCTGGTTCCAGCGCAGCCAGCTATGAATGGTTATTGATTTTATCATAAAGACCGGCTGTCTCCGGAGTCTATGGCTCTTTAGGTAATCACTGGTGCTTGTTTTTTCCCCTTCTCTGGCTCTCTGACAAGTTCATATCTTACACCTACTATTTCCTTAGATTCACTTTTGCTATCCATCTAGTTTTGCCCAACAACTTTTGGTTTTAAAAGATTTTTTCACATTTGCCATCTGTGGATCCTCTGTGACTCTTTTTATCCACAACTATTGGAGCAACCAGACAGACAGACGACAAACTCTGAAACCCTCCCTAATCAGGCTTATGATGCTTGCAGCTAATGCAGCCATGCACCCTGCTTAGGCCGTGGCAGTAAATGATTAGCATGGCTCAGGCTTAGCTGTATTAGCCGTGCCATTGCTGATAGCTCTTGACTCCCAACTTTATCACAGTGATAAAGACATTAGAGCTGCCATAAGAAACAATAAGACAATCTGGTCTGTGCTTGAGTCTTTTCATTAAAAAAGACTGAGAAAAGACTGAAGATGCTCTCTCACGATGCTTTGGTGAGCTATAAAGAGCAAGATAGACAGAGAACAGTTATGAGATGGTAATAAACACCAAAAGTTACTCAGTTAAGTAAACTCTCCTAACTCTCACAATTTGTGTGTTTGTGGCTTTACAGCTTAAGCACAAGGCCCGAAACATTTTCCTTCAAAGTGTTACATGCCCACTACTGGAAAGAGATAACAACATTTCAACTGTCTGTTGAAAACCTTGAGATTTTCTTTAGCACAAAGTATCTTTTAAGGATTTGTACCTACTAATATTTTGACTTTGTTAGTGTGAAAAGTTGTCTTGGCAAAATATGCACCATCACTCAGTCTTACAAGTAAAATATAGCTGGTCAGCTTATTAAAGTTTATCTATAAAATGAGTTATTCTTCCCTTTTTATCCCAGGGTGTCACCAAAATAACATGGGCATTTCTAAAACATATAACTAAAATGAATCAGGTGCAAAGGAATGAAGTATCGAAGTGCACATGGGGCCCATGCATGTGGATTCATGTGTGTCATATGCAGTGAGAAAAGATGTTTGTTAAAGTGAATTAGCCCAGGAAGGTATTATATTACCGGCAGGAAAATCAATAAGAACAGTTGTGCTTTTTTCATCAGAGCGGCCGTGTATTGAGCTCCTCAGCTCTACTAACAGGTTATCAACTCAGGGCGAGCTGTGTGTGTGGGACTGTGTATGTATTCATTAACATCCTTATCGCAGAGCGGACTCACGCTCCTGTCTCTCTTTCACTGGGCCGGGGTGTGGAACTATTGACCAGGTGCCAGGGGATAGGAGCTATTGATTGTGACTTATCCAGCTGTTTATGTTTGAACCCTGGGTTTAACCTAAAATTGATCGACACACACCTCTCTGTCTGCAGGTGTTCAACTCTGCTTCCTGCTAATGGGGCTAAGTGATTGTGCAAAACTGTCTGTGAGTATATTTATGTGTGTCTAGCAGGCTAATTGTGTTTTTATTGAAGAACTTTTGTAGGCACGTGATTGTATATTTCATTCCATATTTTAGGAGTCCTTTACTATACTCACACTCAAAATGTATTTAACTCCTTTAGGCATTAAAATAACAAGTAAAACAGAGAAATACCAAATGAATCATTGAAAATAGCTGTCAATCAAAAACGTTTGAAAAATTTGAAGTTATAAATCCAGGTTTTGACACAGATGGTGACAAGAAGCTTCCTGATTAAATCAAATTTGGAGGTCATGTTTATCTTGAATATTAATAAATCACTCAATAATGATGCAGTAATACAATAGTCAATTGATCTTAAATAACCCATGACAACCTTTTACACAACAGGGACACACTAACAAAGGCACACAGTTTAATTTTACCACTACTACTAATACATGATATAAATGATAGATAATTAAATACATTATATTGTAAATACATCAATTAAACAAATGAATAAAACCTTTGTACCTATATTTGTCTTAATACTCTATAGTACCTACATATGCGCATGCCTGTCTCGTTCCCTCTTCATCCAAAAGGGTTGTAATGAGTCTTCAGGGAGAGCTGATGTGAATTATGAATATTCACTCATGAAACTCTTTATGAATTAACAGTTTGAAGCCGGAGAAGGAAGGCTGGCTGAGACAGAGAAATGATGAATGGTTTAAACTAATGTAGGAGAAACACAGGAGATGCAAGACCAAGAGCATGCCACCAAATATTATGATGATACTTTTTTATTTTTTTTTTACCATTTTGCTGTTTGCTGAGAAAAAAACAAAAGCATGTGTCATGGTCCTTATCCTTTAGCTGCTCCTTGTCCTCCCTTTTCCTCTCTCCTTGCTCCCCTCCCCTTCTGTGTGTCTTGTCTGTCAGTGTTTGTGGGCGGTTCACTCACCTGCCGAGCTCCACACCGTACTCACCTCCAGCAATCCCCCCTACAGTATGAGTACAGTATCCAGCAGACCTCCACTCCAGTGCCAGATTGTCCTGTCGCTTAAATGGGGAATTTATGGGCAGGCGCGTTCTTGGTTCTGGGTTTTGACAACTTTGATGTCATTGTGGCCTTACCTGTCTTTTTTCTTGTTCTCTCCAGTTCCTGTACGTGGAGCCAGAACCTCGCTGCTGCCCAGGACCCGTCCACTCTATCCAAAATCACTTGCTGTTCAAATAAACCTATTCGTATTTGGGTCTGCCAGTATTCTTCCCTAACAGCAAGTGGTTGAAATGTAACTGAACTGATCTTCAATGGGGATTCAAACTTAAAAAACCTGAAATATCAGGCTTGCACAAGGTGAAAGATAGAAATGACATGTCCATCTTGATCTCTGCAACATGTTTGTGCCAATACAGACCCATTTTAATTTCCAAACCTAAGCCAATATTTCTGTTTTCTGCTTTCACTGAGGTGTCCTGCTGCTTTTCTTTACATTGGTCTACTGCTTACACACCAGAATAATGGACCTCACAACATAATATAGTAAAGGCTCCTGTGTTTAATTTGCGTTAGGGTAGGAAAAGTGGTCATTATGGTTGGAGTCAAATCTCTCCACAAGCAACTATGCAAGGATACGTGTGTGAGTGTGGAGGACAGGAGGTCCACACCGAGTATGAACAGCTGTTGAGGTGTGGTTTTGGTGCAGCTCTGTTGTACTGTTACTTTAGAACTGGGCTAGGTTTGTAGGTTAGAGTTTATCAGCCTGACAGACCTATGCATCTACAGTATATGTTGGCAGACAGCTATGTGTTCCATTATTTTATTCACTGTGCATCAAAGTGTATGTTTGGTTTGTGCGTTTGGCCATACAGTAGTAAAGGGTGACTATATCTATTTATGATCTCATGCCATGCTCTATGGTTCAGAGATAAATGTTATCCACTTAGCAAGCATGCCCCATAATCAAAGATGGCTGCTGCCTGACCAACCATACTCACTCCATTCACTGTAGTGTTTTTCCTATTGGTTGTATGTCTTTACAAAAGCACCCAGAGGCAGTTTATTCTGCGTCCGTTGGTACTACCCCCAGGAACTCTAACTCAAAACAAGTCCCAACTCATTTTTTTGTATAGAATGAAAAGAGAAGCAGCATGGCTGAACAGGCTGGCTCATGGATTCATTCACTGTCTTTTCAGAGCAGCATTTCTCAAATGGGGGAATGCAGGCTACCCCCAGGGCCCAGGGGTACATGAAGGGATCTCAGGGGGTATCTGAAATAAAAGTAACAATAACAAAAAAAGCATCCTTGCAAAAATGTCTCATAATATGTTTTTACATGAATACCCAGTAAGCCTAATACATTTCATTATCCTAAAAAAACTTTCCCACCGCGGTTACGCGTGCTGCAGGAACCGGGTGCTGGTTCAGAGCTAGTGCTATAGCCGGTTTGGAGTTGGTTCAACTGCGAGCTCAAACCCGGTTTGCTTTCCCACGGACAAGAGAGCCACACTGGAAACATCACTACATTGCTCTTTTCCTGAGAGAGAGGGCCGTGTTTACCATCTAACCTGGATGCACTGATGCACTCTGGGTATGCACAAACAGTGCGAGGAAAGCACGGCCAAACACAAGCACATCGATGTGTACCCAGGTTCATCGAGGTTCTGAACACACTGATGCTTCCCTTCCTAAAGCTGAGAGCTGATTAACTGTGTCAAGAAGCTGGTCTGGACAGGGCTGTAACTTGGTAAAAACGATTATTGTCACTGGCTGCAGCTGTGATAATACCCTTCACAAACTGATCAAGGTAAAGCGCGCTGTGTCTCTTAAACAGTTTGACAAAAGAAAAAGAAAAGCCATGTGTTCAAATGCACGCTCTCATACACATTGATTAGTTACAAAATATACTTATAATGCAGCCTTCATAGCAACACACCATTTCTTTCTGTGCTCCTCTGTGCTTTACAGATGAATTGAGTTTTACGATTTTGTGCTTGGTCTGATCACTGTATTCAGTTTAAATTCTACATTTTAAAGCTAAGGAACAAATACACCATAAATAGTTAATGGGTTAACATTTAAAATAAGTTTTAAATGTTTAAAATTTGAAAATGTTGTTCAGTTGCAAAGTTCAAACTTATTCTCTAATGACACAGCTTTGTATTTGACCTCTTTTTCCAACCAAAAATGCTTCAAAGAGGGTACGTCACTGGTGTTTTAGAGCACCACACTGACACTTTTATGCAGTCTTCTTCAAGCAGTGTGTGAGTTATCTTGCCAATACAAGATGTGGTCATTGGTGGAAGTTGACATAGGGGACGAGAACTGAATATCATAGAATACACACTGTATATAGTCATAGTGTCACTGTTAGCACTTCAATAACAAGCATACTTTGACATGCAAATGAACGTTCTTTAGTACAAAAGTTGAAACAAAGACACTAGGCTTAACTGCATGCATTAAAAGTTTTCATCTCTTGTTGCATCATTTCATAGCCTTCTCTGTTTCTGACATATTTAGGCTCTTTGAAAACTTTGGAAACTTTACTCAGAATCAAAAATGAGGTTCTGTATGTGCTCCTGCTTGACTTCCATCTGCAATGAAGGCCCCAGTGGAGCTCAGGACGGTAATATATTTTATTAGAAGAGAGTGGTCCCTGATTTTGGCAGAAGAGCAGTTTTGCCGCGGTTTGCTTTGCCTGGCACTTCCACCTACACCTGGGAAGGAATCAAACCCACAACTTACACAGCTCTTAGACTGCTCTTCAGCCTCTTAGTTGGCCACTGGCTGCCTTCAGCTCCAGGAACCCCACAGAGAGAACACACACATTTTTGAATACAACCTTTCACTAAACCTTATACATTCAGACTTTTTTTTATTCTGCACAAACATCTCTATATTTTTCACATTAACATATTCAGCCTTCTTCAAAGTGTGGAAGAAATATATCAAATTACAAGAGCACCTTAAACAGAAGTGCTGGTACGTTACTCCTGTATTGTACTTTTTTCATAGCATTATTACCCTGTTCACTATATGTTCTATAATAGAACTGGAATGTGGTGGAAATCTGTATAGCCTCTTTTTAGGAATTTATATTAGTGTCTTTCTACTTGCTATTTACTTATTTTTTGCTACATTTCAAAATTTCACCTCAAATTTGCCTTTACTTTTCTGGAAACACAACTTGTTGATTGAGACAGGCCAGAGGTAAAACAGAAGAATGTTGTATTCAGGCAGATTAAATGAGGGTTTTGTTCCGTTCGCTCCAGATGTTGAGTCTATGTGTTTTATTTTTACATTCTTGGCTGGAGGCCCGTATATATTTTGGATGAGGCAGGGAGTATATAATATCAGTGGAAAATGCTGCGGTCTGGTACCTTTTAAATAACATTTCCTCCTTTTTCTGCTGCTGTCTTGTTTTTCTTTCCATGTTGTCTTTTATTCGGGAATGAGCTTTGAGAGGTGATGTTTAGAAAAGTGCTGAAATGAGACTGGCTACGGGCTTCAGGGAATCACTGGAGACCTCAGCGCACTGCAAAGAGAACACAGACAGTCTACACATAAAACTGTTGGAGGAAGGCTGTAAACGGTAAAGGGGTCACTCGGGCACCGCTACGTCTTGGGGTGGCCCTCAACTGTGTGTATAGTCAGAGATACAGTGGCGCTAATATTTTTCCTTTTGGTCCCCTGGAAGAAATTATACCAAAGGTGCTCAGGGACTAACATTTTGGACTTTCTTTCTCCCATTTCTGATTTATTTTTGGACAAATCTGGACTGAAGTGGGCTAAAAATCTGCACTAGAGCAGTTAATGGAGTTGTAAAGCTAGGGTAGGCACCTGGGAAATATAACCACAAGGCTTCAAAACTTCTCTCTGTATGTCTATGTCTCACATTTTCTTTTAGTCCTGCGGTAGGCCCACTCCTGTCTGAAAAGCCACACAAAAAAAATGTATGATCTCTCCCATCGACCCTCATGGTGGGCCCTGTCATCACTGTTTCTGCGAGTGCATTATGTGTCTATGTGGGAATTATTCACGCTATTATAGCCTGACTTGTAGGTTTTTAAAGTTATTGAACACATGTAAAGAAAACAGCTTCTTTGCATTCTCAAAAGATGTAAAGAATTCTATATTAAGATTAAAGACAGCTGGGAAAGGGGTGTCAGCCCAAAATATCTCTTAGCTAAGGTATATTTTCCATAAGACAACGTTGCTACTAAAACAGTGCTAGAATACTGTGTGTTGAGCAGAAAGAAATGCAACGTTGTTACATGAATGAGTGTTGCTGTTGCACTGGTAATCTGCTCTGGTGTGAGAGGACAGACCCATAGGTCAATGGGTGGGGATCTGTAGTGAAGGACGAAGGAGTGAGGGAGACGCAGCATCTGGATCCAGAGCTGTTTCCCAGCCAAGTTAGATTTGTTTAGTCTAAAAGACAGAGTGCAAGGGGAACGGAGAGAGGGGGGTCAAAATGTCAGACCTAAAGAGTACAAGCAGTTCAATAACAGGGAGAAGAAGTGAAAGGCAGGTGTGTGTTTAGAACGTGGAAACGCTTGACACAACTACGACAGTGGGAAATTGATACTTTAGCTCCATGTCCAATTTCTTCAACGTCCACACAATCAGCAAATGATAAAAGAATGCACATAAATAAATATCAATGTCTAAAGGGAAGAAAAAAAATATACAAAATATAACGCTTGCTTTCTGTTCAGACATTACTCATCCCTCATGTCAATTGGTTTAATTAAATTAAAATTGAAAATTAGCTATGATTAATGTCTAATACCTGGAAGTGAAGTATTTAGTATAAAGGTTTAAGAAAATCACTGTAATTTATTGTTGGACATTAAGTAGATTAAAGTTATATAGGCAGGATTTATGTTTACGTTTAATTCTTAATTCTCTAAAACAATGGGGAGGTGACTACATCCACCAGCATGCCCTCGGCCTAAAGTCCACTGTTTTGATCATTAGTGTACTTATTTTTGTGTGTTTCCATCAACCAATGAAAACACCCAAAAAGAGGTCATGGCCAATTTCACATTTGTGTTGATGGAGTCACAACTGTATGCATTCATGCTTAATTGTGTATGTGTTTGTTTTTAATGCAGTGGTCTCAGGATCTCACCTCTTTCCTTCCCCTTCTCTCCAAATTCAAGCCTCAGGGGAGGTCAGCTCCTCTTAACCTCTGCGTTCCTCAGCAGGGCCACACACACTCACACACACATCCAAACACTCATGTATGTCTCAAACCACATAGTGTTATAAGGAGGCCAAGGAGGCTGTAATACGCCAAAGAAACACAAAAAGGTGGATAGATGAAGATAAAAGCATTGATACACTCTTTGACAGTAACAAAGCTGACAAGAATTTCTCAGGGAAGGAGTAAAACTGTGGAATATGCTATAACAGAGAGCCATAACACAGACAGAGGCTAGTGTTTTCACCTTCAGTGTCCCAAAAGCCTTGCGTTACAGAACTTACAGATAGTGCTTTGTTTTGCTGGAATTTAGCTGTGCGATCCAAGATCATTCCCCTGCCCCTCGCTCCCTGACCTTTGACCATAGATGTACACATACAAACACACACATAGACGCTTCCATTTGTGGGGACTTCTATCTATGATATACAACATTATAAACTCTCAAAAAGTCATTCCAGCGTAGGATTGCTCTCAAAAGCAGCATTTTTTTCTTTGTCAAATCCTTTCTGCTGCTTCTCCCCAATGTACGTGAGTAAATTAAACTTGATATGAAGCTTGACATCATTAGCAGCAACAATGTATGGGTAATTGCAGATGAAACCTATTGAAAAAAAAAGTAAAGTGAGTTTTTTTGTGTTTTTTGATGTCAGTCTATATTGCGCCGTGACCTGTGGCCCAATGTCTTGTCTGTGACCTCATCAAAGAGTGACGAGAAAACAAGCATCCCTCTTGAGGACAGGAGCCATTCATCACGCCATCTTTGTCCCCTTTTTAGAGGCTTCTGTCCGTCATGAGGAGAAATCAATGTACCATAGGATCACGGCACAAAGAGCGCTAACAAGTACAAAGAGAGACAGTCTGTGCACGCTCTACTTTATGAGTTTGCTGTGAAACTCTAATCATTGTTTGGACTCAAAATTCTTGACCTTGTGATGAGAAAAAAAAATGAAGGAATTCTGTGGTGCTGCCTTTAGAAACTGTATGTAAGTCAGTAATTATTTTAAATTCACAATAAATGATCACACTTAAGCTTCTAAAGAGAACATACAGGATAGTTTTAACCAATTAAAACCTATTTGGCAAGTTACTAAACAAACCAGGATTCTGATTATTTTACAGGTTGGATCCTAAAGATTGTACCTATGTCCAAACTCTTTGGCAAGAGGGTCTTTTTTGGGTAATTGTTGCATATGTACAGTATATGTCATCACTTTAATAAACTGAGTAAGCAGATGTCATTAGGGACACAAATGTCGAGTAGACAGTTTGAGGACAATAGTCATCGACATTATGGCCAATCCACTGTCAAATGGCACAAAGCAGGGCTGGAGAAACCAACAATGCGAAAGACAGCATTACTGCAGACAATGGCTGACATTGAGTCATCTTTTAACCTGGTTGGCCCTTGAACAGAAACATTTCTAAAGTGCTCTTGTTGCTGCAACTTCCATTTAGCGCACACTAAAGAGTGTTGCAGGTTGTTCAGATGACAAATCCAACAGGATGCATTCATTCCAGTTATCTAAATATCTTGTCATTTAATGTCTAGGATGATTCATTAAAGAGTCATCCCCAAGGATATTATTGCATTTATTCATCTGCAAATACAAATGGAAGTTATATTATGCAGTTTTGTTGCTGTACTTTTAGCACCAGTAAAAGTCCAAAGTGGTGGTACCTTCTGGTCAGGCTTTGTGTATCAGTGCTCAGGAATACAGCAGACCTCAACAAGCTGTGTCCGTGTGGATGTATGCTCTGCATTCAACCATGAGTAAAAAAAAAAATGTAAAGGCTGTGTCCTTTTATAAAAGGAATGGACTTACTATTTGTCAATAGAGTGGACTCGAAAAACATACAGAAGCCACTGAGCAAGCCCCAAAGTCTTTAAAGATACATTTGTAGTATCTCTTTTCTATGTAATGATTCTCAATTAAAACTAAGCAAACTTAATTCAACACAAAATACTAAATGAAAAATTGCAAACCAAAACAGATCAACTTAAGAATCCACAGTGGGATTCAGTGTAAATAAACTGAACGGTTTTGTTTATGCAATAGCATAATTAATGTGATCAGAGCTGTGTTTACTTGACCTTTGGCCAGAATTTGAAAGAATCACATAATTAACATTTTCTGAACTGCATTGTTTTCATGAAAAGAACATCTCTTTGCTTTTTGGAGCCTTGTCCGACTCAAGAGTTATCAGAAAAATACAACCAATAACACCAATGAAACCGAAGAGAGTTGAAAACGTTCATAATATAATGATAAAGATCTGTCTGTTTGAAAGTACAGGAATTAAACAGGTTTAATCTAAAGAAAATATGTGTACATACAAACATTCACAATACATGCAGGTGTGCTTCAGTGTGCACCGTGTCTGTCACATTCGGATAGACTTAAACCGTCTGTCATTTTCTGCAAAGGCAAAGTTTTTTATGCATAAGAGATTAATTAATGGTTGCTTCAGTACATGTCTAAATATGCTATGAATGTTGTTTTAAATGAACGCAACCATGCCACATCTAATGAATGCCATATGTATAGGGTCTTTAGCCTAGTAGCCAGGGTTACATTTTGGCCAATTGCTCCATGTATTTTTTATTCTTTTTCCATTAAAGGCATACAATGCTAAAATATAGTTGTGGTATAGGTTTGGTAGACAAGGTAAACCTATATTTTAATGTGTCATCTTGTTGCCCTGTTATACCAACATACTTAGTTTTTTGTTACCTCATGGTATAGTTGTAGTAATTGCTCAGCATTATTACAAAATAATTATATCAATTGTGAATAATAATGCCCTACATATTTGGATGAAATGTATAATATTATCAATTTTTTACACTGACATTGCTGAAGGGACATCATTCATAAGTGGCTTTATTAATGATGTGTGTGTGTGTGTGTGTGTGTGTGTGTGTGTGTGTGTGTGTGTGTGTGTGTGTGTGTGTGTGTGTGTGTGTGTGTGTGTGTGTGTGTGTGTGTGTGTGTGTGTGTGGTGCTCCTCTGTAATGGACCAGTATGAATGTCTCGTTAGCAGGCACAGTTAAAACCCTGTTGGCCCACATACAGCATTTTAGAAAGCACAGCACACACACACACAACACAGCACTTACACACACACACACACACACACACACACACACACACACACACACACACACACACACACACACACACACACACACACACACACACACACACACACACTCAATGACCACTTGTGTGTGGGCAGCTGGCCCAATTGATGAACCAGGATTTTGCATCCTCTGGGGAGCAGAAACAAACCACTCTATTTAGCATCAGAAAGACTATATTCACGCTTTCCACATGAGAGGTAAACTCAGGAAAGCCCCAAGGTGTGGGCAGATGTTTAAAAGCTTTGTCTTTACGGACTCCAGCTCTGTTCAGTTTGACACATCATGGTCTGGAACAAAACACTGATCTTATCTACTTGCAGTGTGTGTTTCTTTAAAAAAAGTGACATCATACAAAAACCACACATGTGGGTTTCTGTTTGATATATGGTTTGAATGAAAACGTAGGTGTGTTCCACTAAGCCCACTAAATTACAAAATACTTCTGTTGTGATACAAGATGATGTGCTGACATACACAACTACTCCAATTTTTCCAAGGGTTGTTGACTACTTTTGGATTCTACACTGTTATAAAGCTCTCCAATATAAGTTTGAATATGACATAAGGCCAAGCAGAAGCTACACCTGAGAGTATTTCATATGCCATGTTCCAACAGTCATGTCTGCCATGTTCCTTCTTTGTTTAGACTCCTTCCTCCCATTTTTATCAGAAAATTTGCACTGAAGGCAACAACAGACACACGCAGGTATAAAAAAGTTTCCCCATGCAGTTTCACAGCTAACCCAAACAAAACATGAAACGCCACAAAGTGAGCGTGGTGCTGGGGAGGAGGTGGCAGAGGAGAAGAAAGGGAAGTTATTTTCTGTGGTTTTCGAGCTGTGCGGCATGTATTCCTGACAGGTGGGAGGGGAAATGAAGCGTGCATTGTGTTCGGCTGCTAATTAGAATCGTTAGCGGGGCCCAATCTGTGTGAAAGTTGGAGATAGTATTAGAGAGTTTTATGCACTGTGAGTGCTAGAGATGAATGTTGAGAAGGCTAATGCTGTGGTTGCTAATGCTACAGTATGTCTGATCAAGATGTATTCCTTTAATGGACTCCAGGAAGAAAGAGTGCAGAACATTTCATGCATTTCAGGCATCTAATTTGTGATTTACATTTAATCAAAAAGCACTATGATTAAAGAAAATGTCATTCTTAAATAAACATTTTTATTATCACATGCTCTTTTAAACGATATCCTGCAATGGTTAAAACACAATCTAGATAGAAGAACAACTGTTTATCCATGTTGTAGGGTTTCAGCAGAAATCTCCACCTCCTTTTTCCCATCAGCCCATTTTACCTTTTTCTTACTTAGTTGCAAAATTGGAGGTTGGATCTGAGTGTCCTGTACCAGTGAAGGTGGGTCACAGCACTGATGGGCCATCTATAAGACACCAAAACGAAAATATGGTTGCCATCTAAACGGCCTCTGACATCCATGGATCAACAGTACCCTTTAGCATCCCTCCCCACAGGACAAATTTCAACCAGTGACCAAACAAAGCTAGTATAAAACACCTTCAGAGATTGTGTCGGTGTCATTGTGCTTGGGGCTTTTCATTGACTTCTCTGAATGTCACTTGTGGAGCTCATAAAACGCTGGTGACACACTCGTGAGATAATGAGCCATTGTGAGTGTAAGTATGTCATTTACACATGTGATTTGGAGATCTGACATCTCTTCTTACGCCTCAGCCCTTGATCATCACATTACATACTGGGTGCAGGTTACAAGCCACTGGCTAAATGAATAGTCCTGTTAATACCAGATTCATATTACACATACATGCATTCAGAAACACTCTTACTATTGGTTCCTTTGAACAAAAAAGCATTTCTGAGCAGCAAGCGCCTCGGATCACTGTCATCAAACGCTTTGTTGTGCATCATGGTCACAGTGTGTGTGTTGCTCATACACAGGAGGTTGTGTAAAACTGTCAGCATCATCCAATCACTCTTTTTTTTTTTTCAAAGTGCCCTTTACCCTCCTCGTCCTCTTTATTTCATCCCTCCCAGTGTCAAGAAAAAGACCCTTAAGGCTGCAATGCAGTCTTTCTAAAGAAGCCCTCAGGAAGAACATCATCAGAGTGGGTTTGGGAGGATAGAAGGTAGGGGTGGAGTTCCTAACACAAATGTCTCAAAAGACCCAGATTCTCCATTTATTTTATATTTGTGAGTGAAGGGGCTTAAGAATATGAAGTAGTGTCTAATTGCTGACACTTTTCCACCAATAAGAGACTTGGTAATATTTCAGCAAACAACAGTGATGGCAAACAGAGGGGTCAAATTTATAGTACTGAAGTTATACCACATTTCAATTTAGCTGTTGTATAAAATAAAACACACAGTGCACAGTCTTTTGTAAAGTAAATGTACTGCTGCTGATCATGCCTGGGCGTAACAATGCTGTATGTACGTAAACAAAAAGATAATGTGCCTTCCTCGAGGATGATTGGGAGTGTTCACATTGATTACCATGGCATGCTTTAGGTGTCACTGTTGCTGGGGATACAGTGCAAGTGTGTGAGTGAACACTAAGCTTCTCTCAAAAATATCAGATGGCTTTGAACATGCCAAGGAAAATTAAAGTCTGTGCACTAAAAGTTTGAATGCTCACTCTCATATATGATTATTAAAAAAAACAAAAAACAAATAGACTGCTGACTGTGTATCAGGGGCCTTGTTGCTTTGCACGTCATTTTTTAAGACAGACTATGACACTTATTTGTGGGCAAGAAAACACAAACAGTTTTGGGGCCACAGTATGCTGCCAGGCTGATTCTATTTGCACTTTGACAACAGCGCTGTAAGATAATCTTTTGTAAAAAAAAAAAAACAAGTAAACATTTATTGTTTGATGTCTGATGAGACTCAAATTCTTGTCTTTCATGGCTCAGAAATTGCATTTGGTCAACAGGCTTACTTTGTTAAAAAAAATTAACTGTATTAAAACATCCAAAAATGCTGCTGTGTCTTGAACCTCTCATAAGACTGGAATACTTCATGTAATATGAAATACAAAAATACAAGTAAATAAAAACACTGTGAAATCAAAGACTTTGTAAAAAAGATGCATTACCAAAGCTTTATATAAGGAATTTTCCCGCTCATTATGACAAAATTATGCTTTTATAATGCTCAAATGACAGCATGTGTCTGGTCCCTGTAATGCAGCTCTTCATCACATTGTCCACAGTGCACTCCACAGACCCCCTTCATGCAGCATCAAACAGACGAGTGGTTGAGGGGGCGCTGGATGTGTGGCAGAGGGGGTGTAATTGAGCATGTTTGTAAATAATCTCCCTGTCAGTGTGGTAAATAGCAGTTTATTTAACAAGCATCACATCACAGGAGAGTCTTCACCCTCCGCCGCCCCGTCTCTTCCCCTCCTCTCTCTGCGGTTATACAGCTGAGCATTAATAATAATAACAATGATAAACATAGAGCAGAGATAACCACAGCAGTGTGTGTATAAGAGGCCCTCGCGCTCAGCCAGCTTACAGCGCTTAGCCCCCATTAAAGTCGGGATGCGCAGGGGTGGAGGGTGGATGGAGAAGTGTTGGGGGGGTACACAGTAGAAAATAAGAAGCTGTTATTTTGCATGATATTAAGCACATGAAAGCGCGCGGCTGCCGAGGACAGTAAAAGTCGCTGAAGAAGACACAGGGAGGGGGGAAGAATGTAAATAGCGGCTGGCTGGTGGACTTATCGGGCACAGCATTGTCAGACATGTGTGTGTGTTATCATACGCAACACTGTCAGACAGCCCATTGTTTGGGAAGCGATAAAAGGCAATTTCCCAGAGTCCCCTGTAGAAACCACACGCTCGGCTTAATTTGAGGACCATTTTCCGTGACAGTGTTGACAGTTTATACATCTCTCTCCCTCTTTTCCCTTTCCTATGTCTCTGTTTCTCCTCCCCTGCTTCCTCTACCCTTCCTTCCTGTGGGTGCGTGTTCACTTTGTACTAAAGAGGCTTGTTTTCAAATCTGTTTATTAGTTATCTCACCTCTGTGTTTGGCATGCTCCCTTTTAGGAGGCAACAATACCTAATACTCTAATACCTGTCAGTACACACACGTCTGATGGAAATGTTTTTGCTGTGCCCCGTCTTAATCTTGGCCCGACACAGAGCATTGTGAGCTGAGCAGCGCTGCCATCAGAGGAGAGCGTGTCCTCTCATCATCCGGAGAGAGGGCCTATTAGAGGAACAGAGAATGATGGGAAAAAGGGAGACAAGAGAGGAGATCGTAGGTTCAGGGCAGGATAATTGACACGGAGGCTCCTGTTGCCTGCAGAGGTGTGTTTTTTCCTACAATGCCTTTAGTGTGTGAGCAAACAAGACACAAACACATGTACTGTACAGTCACACACATAAAGCATGATTGGCTCCTTTGCACCGCTTTTCAAACCGGAGGCCTTGGGAATTAAACCCACGCCTTACATGCAGTAATGATGTCGAATGCCATTTTCAAATTTCCCTTTTAGGTTTGTGCTTGATTGATCGTGTAAATCACATTGCCTGAGGATATAAATATACATATATTCATCTCAAGGACACCACTTCCTTCACGAGAAAGACTTTTAACCTGACAGTAATTATGTCACTGTTGTGAATATGACGTAGTGTCATTAAAGGTTAATACTTAACTAATGTCACCTTTAGACACTGTGTCTTGACAGCACACATGCTATACTCCAGTCTTATTCCCAAGGTTTAAAATACAGAGGTGGGTTGTGGATTACTCTTACTTATGCAATGTCTTCAATAAATTGTACTAATATCACATAATTACACAAAGTGGGTGTATTAATGTGAATCTGATTTGGCTCAGTGGCAATTACAACATAGTTTCTTAAAGGCTAGTTTTACACCAGCCTAATATAAACTAAACTGCTCATTGTGCTTTTTGCTTTGAGCATTAGCTCCACATACACACAACCATTTGACCTCCGGCCCATTTTGTCTCCAGATGAACCTGTAAATGCCTTTAGCCCCTAATGTTTGACACAAACCCATCTGTTAAGCCCCCTGTTGTGCCTTATTTATGTATTACATGATGTCCAAAGTAAATTATGATAAAAACAAAACAAAAAAACATTTCTGAATTGGCTATTTTCTTACTTTTTGCATGCCTTTGGGTGAGAACAGTTTTGGGTTTCCAGCTGCTCTTATGGGCCCAGTGGATAAATGGTGGGATGAGATTATTTAGGAGTTACCTTTAAGCTCTTGACTTCTACTGAGATAAAGCTACATGGCTATCTACTTACCTTAATCTACCACCTATAAAAGAGAGGAAAAGACTGCTGGCCATTCTCTTCCTGTTATCATTCTTTTAAGAGGCGCTCTTTGCTTTCTTTCTGCTGCAGGGCTGTTTGACTGTATTGTGGCAACTAAGTATTCCTTTTGTATGTGTTTTCAGATTTCATTGTCTGTGTGGAATTCCCTCACACTACAGGACCGCTGAACAATAAGGTGTGTTTGATAAAGACGCACATTTTCTCATTGATGGGGCACTATCTATCCTCTTTTTGGAGTGATAAGTCAGTCACAGGTGAGAAGCGGATTAAAAAATTGTATCTATATAGGCCACAATGACAACAATATAAAGTTGCAGACAGCAGAATAAAAGCATGGTGAGGTCTTAAAAATAACACAAAAGGTTATTATCTAAAGCCAACAAGTTTAAATAAACCTGACTTTCTGTTGCAAGATTTAAAAACACAAGGCTTTGACATTTTTTTCCTGACTGTAGCACTAAAGAAGAGGAGTGTGAGGTGGTGGTGGGTCCAGAGGGGTCCGAAAAACTAGTCAGTATCTGGAGTGCTGTGACCTGATGAAAATGTATGTACAATCTCGGCAGCAAAAAATATTTTAAATAGAACAAAATATGAAAGTTAAATTGAACAAAAAACAAATGTCTTGTAAATATCTGTATACATATTTACAAAGTAAAGGAGGGAGAAGAAAAAATACAAAATAAAAAAACATCATGCTCTCTAATTAACTTCTTGATATGCCACACCTTTGAGGTGGATGGATTATCTGGGCAAAGGAGAGGTGCTCACTAACACAGATTTGGACAGATTTGTGAACAATATTTAAGAAAAATAGGCCCTTTGTGTTCATAGAAAAGTCTGAGATCTTTGAGATCAACTCATGAAGAATGGGGCAAATGTTCACCCTGTGCTTCATTTATATAGCACTTTTCCACCTAGTAGGCACTCAAAGCTCTTTGTGGTGGCTGCTAAAAACTTATTTTCTGCAGGGTTGACAAGCAGGATGGCTAGGTGGGCTAAACCTGCGTTTTAGGCTACTATAAGAATACATTTTTAAACCATATGGTTAAATTAATATTTTAAAGTTTTATTTTGTGGAATATTTTTTGGAACATAGCGCTTCTAATTTTGATAGCACTAATATTTCAAAAACTGTACAAAAAAAAAAAAAGGGGCATTTTTAAAAGCCCGAGCACAATACAACCTCAGTATTAATCATCTTTCTGAATTTGTGATTGACTGCTGTGAAGGCCCGCCCCCTTGTATTACTGTCTATTGGGGCTAATTTATTATTGTAAATGAATATTTGTAATTTAAAGATGATTTTTTTGGCAGGTCTGCAGTTAGCTTGTTCGTCTCCAGGTCTTGCTCACTCTCTGTTACAAATTGAGCCATGTAGAAGCCACGTGCATTGTTATTTCAAACTTAATGATGTTACAGGACTCCATCAAGACAACGCTGTTCCATTTTCAAACTCCCTACAATCTCCAGAGATAATTTAATCAGCAAATGCCAAACTGCCACGCCACATTTAGGTGTAATTTTCATCGGTGCAAAGGTAATTTGTTTCAGTATTATGAATTAATTAAAGCGTAACGAAGATAGAGAAGGCAGTGGAATGTCTAATCATGAGGCCTATGAGGACTGATTGATTCTTTGGCCTGTCATGTTTTGTTCTGCTTGTTGTGCTCCTGTCGCCGCTGTGCCACCTTCTTTAATACAAACAGGCCTATGAGTGTTCTTTTCTTTTTTTCCTAATGTTAATTTGTAACATTAAGTCACAGCAGCAAATTCCTATGCAATCATTAATACAGTGTGCTTGAGTATACAGCTTTCACTTTATTATTTTTGTCTCTTGCCCTGCAGGGTGTTTTTGTTTAAATGGTTTAAGGTAATTATTGACATTTAACCATCACCTAAAACATTCCTGATTCCTATATATGCCCGAGTCTAATGCATCTAGATAGGAGCCAAGTGTCACTCAATCATTCTTGCAGCTGCTTGTCCCAGGGGCGCGGGACTTTGTTTTCACATACACGCAAAAGCCGGAGGGTACCTGAAGCGTCCTTTTCACCCCTAAACACTTGCTCAAAGACACACAGGGGGAGGAAAAACATACTTACTACATAAATCACAGTTGGAACCCTCCGAAGTCATACACAGGCAAGCTCTTCTCACGCACTCACCACGTCAGGTGTTATCTGTGCCTCAGATCTGCAGGTCTTCAGACTGTGTTGATCCAAGCTGCTGCAACACACCCTAGACACATACAGTAAATACAACAAATGCCTTCTCACACACCAATCGCAACTTTATATCTTGCACATGCAAATATTTATCCAGTATGCTTGAGATATTCTGGGCATGCTACGTGGTGAAAACAAAAGGTTTAAACTGCATGTTTAATCGAGTTTGTCACTGAAAATCAAAACATTGTGTTGTTGTGAAAACTATTAGGACAGTAGGCTGTGGAAAATACTTAAGTGGGTCTTGTATTTAACATGACAGGGTCAAGGGAGACAGGCAGCTGTAGGTGCATTCCTCTACTGTACAGAGGTGGGGAGGGTGGTGGTGGTGGTGGTGGGGAAGGGGAGGGGGCTGCGTTCTGTGCAAAACCAGTGCACCGCAGATAAATCAGCTCTGTAAAACAAACATTGTTCAGTGACAGGCAGCAGGGTGTGTGGGGCTCTGTTTGTGTGTGTGTTTGTTTAGGCCCAATGAAGCATCATGGGAAATGCAACAGGGAGTGCCCCCAGACAAACAGCAGACGTCAGAACATATAGGCAACCCACTGCCAAAGAGGAAACAAAAGTCCTCGAAGAAAACTTTTGTTTTGTGTCATATGTTAAAACAGGGACATGACACATATTTAAAATAACTGCAGATGTCAGTCACATGTTTTTTCTCTGTATTCTTCTTTCTATGTAGTTATACTCAATGGCTCAACTATTTGCAGAACAACAATACTAAAAACTGTCTACCTAAAACCTTTACAGATTAAATGATAAAAAGCTGTTGTAAGTTTTCTTGACATGGTAGGTTTTTCCAAAAGCCATGCATGAATACAATTTACTGTAAAAGCAGTTCATATATGTCCTGATATCTTTCCTTGCTCTTGAACCATAATTCTTTGAAAGTATGTTTGGATAGTAGTCACTTTGTTTTGTTTTTAAATGAATAGTCGGGAAATGAAATTGTGTCGCAGTTTCCATATGTAGCATAGGAAGTGGTAAATTTGGTGTGTGAGTGGTGTATAGCACAACTTGTATTTAAAGACTTAAACCAAAGTTAAAATATCATTACAAAAGGATTACCACTTTACCACCAGCACATTATCTTTTTTGGTTTTGCTGTATTCTATTCCTGTGTGTCATTTTCGGGTATGGGCATGCATGTGTATTTGTGCACGTGGTGTTAACATGACCATAGCTCTCCTGCTGGTAACCATGCTGTGCTGACATGAAGCAGATGACCAATTAAAAATCTCTGGGCAAACACCCAATCAGAGCTGTGTGCTCAGGGTCTTCCACTCCACAGTCAACCACTGGTGATTCACAACCTCTTTCTTTTCTGTTCTTTCCATCACACTGAGCGACAGGGGTCTTCTCACCACACGCGGGCACACGTACACATGAGCGGATGCCAAAACACATGCACATACGCACACATCAACGCATTACACCTTATTACTCTTTATTAATCTGCAGGGCGTTAATTGAATCCCCCCAGAGTCTGACCGTACCTGCAGTCCCTCTCTCATTATCAGTCAAGGTGCCTTTGGGGGAAGCAGAACGGGGGATGGGCCTGGATGGAGAGGCATCTAGAGCCTGTCACAGTCCAGCTGTACTTCTGCAGACATGACTCAATTCAAATGCCCCACTGCCTTAAAATGGAAGAAAGGTGCTTAACTTCATTAAGTACATCACTCAAGGATTTTGACACATCACATAAGACAACAAAAGACACGAGGAAAAATACTAACAGAGATCATTTGCTTTGTCCATTACCAAAGCAGGGCAGGCATACCAAGTCAGTTTAAAATCTGAAATCTGAAAAACATGTTTCAGAACACATACCAGAAGCTTTGGCCAATCACATGCCAACATGTTGCAAGGTCTCGTGTTAAGGGTGTTCCAATTGGTCTACACTTATCAACAAGGAAGTTATGGTTATCAATGAAACAGAGGAAATGCCTAATCCGGAAGCACAAAAAAGAACAAAACATAAATAGAGAAAAGGGAAAGAAAATGAAACTCAGATAAATATTGGCAATGCATTCACGCGATGTTTAATGAGGGTGAGAAAACTGTGGGATAACATCGGTCTGACGCTGAACTCAGAGCTAGAAGTTTAAGGTAAGCGCTAAACTTCAATTTGATTTATTGTATGGCACCAAATTGATTCATTTTTATAGCTTTTTAATGGAACAAAAGCAGGAAAGGTTGCTATGCGGCTGTTGGGGGGTGGGGATGACACCTTGCAAGCAGTAAAAATATTTTTTCTTTCTTCAAAATGCTGCCCTTGTGTCAAACATTATCACCTCACAATTAAGTACATACACAAAACAAAAGGGCTATGCTGATAATATAAATGTGTTTGTGACCATTACGATGACTGGGGCTATAGTTGATAGTTCTACTCCAATAACTGGGTAAGTCTTGAGTTTACACAGGCGCACAGTAGCTAACCTGGTGCTGTACGATGCCGGGAGTGAAAGTCTGTGTTCTTTGAAGTGTGTGCTTGAGCGTGTATGTGCACCAGGAGAGAAGAGGATCCGATTAGTACTACTCTAAAAGTAATTACCTTAATTAAAGCAGTAATGTGTGGAGACGGTGGGGAGGAGAGGGGGGTAGGTGGGGGAAGGACCTGCCATCTTTTATGGGGCAGTTTAGGGACAGTGTGATTTAAGAGGCACACTCAGCAGCAGACTCAGGCAGCAAGAGTGAGGCCAGAGACGGAGCAAAGGATGAAAGGAAAAAGAGAATAAAAGAGAGGTTTTGTTGAGTATGGGGTAAAGTTCTTTTTTTTTAGAGAAAGGCACAGAAACAAAACGGTAAGGAACGCAAAGTTTCATGCTTTTGCAAATGATGGTATTCAATATGCTTTTACAGTCACATTTCAGTGTACAATTTGGTCTTTTGGTCATAAACAATACAAAATAAACTGCAAATGCTGTGAGAGTAGAATGAGTCTGGAATATGACATTTATTCTATTTAATTGCCTTAATATTTTCCCTCTTACATTCATTTGTTTACCCTTTGTTCCATAAAATATCTATCTTTTGAAGTCAGATGGAAAACAATCAACAATAGCCGTGTTGCTCAATGGATGACTCTGTGCTAAAGAAATGTCTACCAACTCTTATCAGGGTTGGCATATGTGACAGATTACTCAACCTTACCGTGGCAGCCGCACTTCCCTTCTAGCCTTTCTGTACCCCAGCGCTTACACACAAACACTGATAGAAAGCAATTTTAAGCATCTGTTGTGGCCTGTTTAGATAGCCCCAGTGTTGTTTCCCAGGCATGTGTTTGTGGTTTTGTGTGAGAATGCGCTCAGAAAGATCACCGTCAACAGGTTCCATTGGAGGCTAACCACATGTGAACACCATTTACCCGCCTTGAAAAATGTGAAAAGCATTTATGCAGATCCCCTGGGGTGTTTATGCACTTTTCTCTTGTAAATACTGACGTCTGAAAGCATTTATGCAGATCCCCTGGGGTGTTTATGCACTTTTCTCTTGTAAATACTGACGTCTCTAATTATGTCTCTGCCGTGTCTGCGCCACTGAACACAGCCTTTTCCCTTTTTGTATTTTAGGTGCTTTCTGTCCTCACAGATATCAATCTTTTGGATCAATTCTCACTTTTTTTGCCAAACCTTCTAAAATCTTAAGTTACACTGAGAACCAATTTGTGTTTAAAATCAACCATGGCACTGACATGTGCATATTTACATTTGAATAATTATTAATAAAATAAATAAAAAAGTAAAATTCTACTGCATTTATGTGTATTTTAGATGCCTCTAAGGTTTTTGATTGTGTGAATCATAGAAAACTATTGTGTGAAGCACCCGTGCCATTAATATATAGTGAGATGTCTGTCATACTGCCCACCAAACTATGCAAACTAGCAAATGTATATCTGCATCTGTAATGGAGTTAGACAAGGGAGCCTGCTGTCCCCAATGTTGTTTAATTTTCACAAAAATTATCTCTCTAAAGAGTTAAACATGAACTGGATGTATGGTTAGAGGTATAGTGGTCAATCGTTTAATGTATGCAGACGACCTTGTGGTTTTTAGCCCTAGCTCAGCAACTCCTGAATATGTGCTCTGTGTATGAAGATCAACATGATGTTAAGTACAATGCTGCAAAATTTGTTATTATGTTATGCCGAACTAAAGAGGACAGATCTCTTGTATTACATTAGAACAATGTAAGTCGCTTTGGATAAAAGCATCAGTTAAATGAATAACTGTAAATGTAAATGTAAGTCAAACTGCTTAGTTATGTTGTCAATATAGCACTGTACTCTGGAGGAATTTTCTGATGTAAACAATGGCTAACAATGGCTATTGTTAATTGTAGGTTACACCTTGGTGTATGTGAAAGTTTGATTGCAAAAGACTGGTAGAGATGCACATTTAAACTTTTAATGTTTGTACTGTAATTTGTTGAAAGACCATGTCATTGCAAAAATGCAAAAAAAGTAAAAATTGGAACATAGAACAATCTCTTCAGGGAAAACTGTACATGCAGTGCTCTAGGAATTACAGTGCAGTCTTCCTACACCTCCTGACATCTGTTGGGTCACAAATTCTCATCCACATTGCAACGAATATCTTCTCTAGAGTGTGTTATCCAGCCTCTGCAGGCGTCTGCTGTGATGTCATCACACGCTGCATCCACGGCAGCCAGAAGGGTCATCTGTGTTTGTGGCTGGTGATCATATACTTTCCATCTCCATGCTGAGAAAAATCAATGGGGTTAAGGAATAGGGTGAGAGGAGCTTCATCAGCATCCTGTTGTGATAATGTTGGAGCGATGGAAACTGACATTGTCCCAAACTATCACGTACTTTAGCAGGTCATCTCCAGCCTGACCCCTCTCTTGTTCAGGAATGAGATTTCCGTAGAAAGTGTCTAAAAAGGTGACTAGACACTCTGTATTGTATGGCCCACATAGCACACCATTCTCTATGGGTATGTTCCCGCCCCGTTGACTGGCACCTCACCTGTAGCTCTGTGTATTTTAACCCACACCTTCACCTTCTTCACCCACACGTTTTGTTAAGTACGCTATATCCAGATGACACAAAATCAATTTCATGAATTACATGCGTTTTCATTTTGGAAGATACAGTTACATCAAATGTATTCAGCACATCCTTCTATGTCACTCTTTATCTCCCTTAGTTTTATGGCATTGTTTTCTACAACCAGTGCCAAAGGGCCCCTTCTCATCCTGTTCATGTGTGAGAAGAGGCCCTCTGACACCCCTGTCTTGTCTTGCGGTCCTATGTGTAAAAAATATAGTAATGCAAAACACAAATGGAGTAAGATAAAATGTCACTGTTTACTGTAAAGTATACTTACTGTACACTGTAAAATGTGGAATACTGTAATATTGTCTGAAGCATTAAAGAAAGTATACAGTACAGTGCCTATAGTTAGATTACGTACCTGTTCTGTCAATGAAAAGATTGAATGATTGAGGACACAGTTGTTCTCCCAACATTTGGCTGTACCCTTCAACCAGCCTCGACCATTGTAAGCACTTGATTGAGAACGAGGTCTACAAGTGTGGCTCTTATCTCATCAGGAACAAGCATATGTCCTCGGACTCTTCTGCTTCTTCTTCTCTCTGGCTGTTCCAGTTCCTTGTCCGTCCATTGTCAAACATTGTAACAGTATATACTTGCCAGTGGATGGTTCATGAGATGCACCTTCGTTACAGAAAGTTAAGATTCACTTGGGTCCAATTTACCAATTCAGGACAGATTTAGAAAAAAAAGTCTAATGAAAAGGTTTTAGAAATATGCTTTACATATTATGACAACTTGTTTGACCATTTGCATGTAAAGCTATAAATGAACTAATGAACTATGAACTAATGCCTAAATGTTGTGGGTAGTGAGACTATTCAACAGAAACTCATTTTAATACGTTTTGATCAACATGACATAAGCAATTGTTAATGTAGGAAACAGCAGAGAATTGTACCTAATTATTTGCATGGATGTAACAAAGCATTTGCAACTTGTTCAAAGAAATGAGAAACTGCTTTTTTGATGTGCACAAGTGACACAATGATGTGAAGATTGAACAAGTTTTAATTCTGATCTGAGAAATGTACCAAAGCGACTGAGAAAAACTTTAATTGGCATTCCCCCTCTGTGCATGTCACGCAGACATCATCCTGTTTATTGCATGTAACAAACAAGTGCTGTGGTGTTTCCAAGGCCGGCTTTAGGCAATCGCCTAGAGCGCAACATCCAAAAACAAACACAGTGTTCTGGATCTGATCCTCACTGTCCACTGGGTTTCAGCTTAGCCCCGAACTGCTCCAGCAGTGGTGTGTTATAAACCTCCCATCCCAGCGATGTGCGTAATTACGTATGGTTCAGACAATATGTCCTCCTCCTCCTCCACACCGGGACGCAGCACGCTCTTCCTCTGGGAAAGAGAGAGCCACGGATATCACCTACCGCTGAAAATGTGTAGAAGCACACTGTTCAGCTCATGCAGACAGCACGAGAAATAACTTGACCACTTGCGCTTTGCAGAGAGGGCTTTGGCACTTTCAGAGCGGTAAGTCAGGACTCACTGAAGCTCACCTTCCCAAGGCAGAGAGCCCACGCTGCTACAACAGCCCGGAGTCAGCTCTGAACTGTAAACATTCTGTAAATGATTTGTGAGGGCTGTATCTTGGCTGTAAAAGACTGGTCTCACAATCCTTTGTCAGTTTACCTGAATTTTGGTCAGATAAACGGTTAATCACAGCTGTTATAATAATATCCTTCAAACAATAATAAATAAAATCCACTTGTATGTTCTTCAGGGAAAGCTGTCATCCACATTTATTTACCACTTATTATTGAATCCTTTTTGCAAAAAAGCCACAAAAATGTCCCACAGAATTTATTATTGCTGGATATTAAGGGTCAGAACGGAGCAGCTCAAAAACAACTGAAGGCTGTTATTACTTTTACTTTTACTGTTATTCAGTTCAGTGTGGCATTGCTTTTGAAAAGAAAATTGACCTGAGCAGAAGTGTCACTGTAATTATCTTAAATTACCACTAAAATTTTAACAATATAGTTCAAAATGCTTAATTAAAGAATCTAAATGAAAACCATAGGTTCTTGAACTTCTCATATTGACCCTTTAAAAGATCGTTACATCCCTCATCCATTTTGAACGGGGGGCGCTAATTTGTAATCTCGCCTATAGGGTGACAAAACAACGAGAGGCGAGTGTTTCGGCCAAGATCTTCCAGAGAATGTTATCAAAGAGACTTTGGTCACTGCACAAAAAGGGGGACTTTATCTTAGAGACTTACCTCTGTGATAAGGGTTAATGTTGTGTTTTTAACTCCCAAGCTCTGCTCTGTTAGGGCACTGACCTTGCATGTACGTATGTAGCTTGCATTTGAACGTGTTAATATTTATGCATTTTTTATTTTGCTCTGATGGTAACAAATGGATAATGGAACTATCCACAAAAATACAGTCATCCGTTTGTGTCTGTGTCCCCATGCTCCCAGCTTACAGGTGTGTGTGTCCCACTTTGAATCACAAGTGAAAAAACATCTGTGTGATAGAGTGATAATGAAAATAATCACATCCCTGACAAAATATTCATAAAGGTAATGATGAATGCCATCTTTTTCAATGAGATATATCAGAAGCGTCTTGGTTAAAAGAAAACAGTGGCCCTGCGTCTCCTGCACCCTTAAATTATCTGCTGCTTTCACATTTCACTGATAGCATATATGAGAGCTGAGGAAAATGGACACACAATTATGCTCACTTGTCGTATATTAATACTGCTTCTTGACATCTTCCATGGACCCTGAGCTGTCATCTCTTTGTCTGCTTTAATTGAAAATTAATGGTTAGCGTGTTGCCGTGGTAACAGCAGCAGTGGCCCTGGGTGTAGCAAGCCACATTCAGACAGACACCAGTGGCATTGTTTGTCCTGTCTGACCTTGGAAGTCAGGGTAGAGAAAGAAGAAATGCAGAGGAGGACAAAAAGACATTAATGTGAGAAAGAGGAGCTAAGGGTTGAATGTTGCTCACTGAAGCGAGGCGGGAAAATAAAATACTTATTGTGGCTATGTGCTGGTCAGGTGAAGAGAAAGGGACAAGAGAAAGCCGAAGATATGATGTCAAAATGCCAAATGGGGAGAATTATGTTTGAAAGCAAAAAGGCCTGGCAATTCTTCAGCGGAGCCTTTGTACTGATGGAGTCAGGGGGGATCTCGCGGCCTGTAATCACCTGCACACAAGTGTGGGCTGAGATGGACACGCCAGACAAATGTTTACAAATCCACCACTGTGGACGCAGCTCCAAATGAACACTGACTTCAAGGCCAGCCATGTGCAAATTGACAAATACTTATAGACAGTGCTGAATCTATTCCAGTGGCCTGCACTCTGTGGATCAAATGAGGAAAGGTGAAGGAGCCTCACAAAGAGAGAAAAATCATATGAAAATCTACAGATAATTTACCCCATACCACGTTTCACTGAAAGGATGTCAAGTTTGTTCATTATACATTGGTGGTAAAAGGCCAAACAAGAGTCCGCTGCACTAAAACAGTTTATGCCTATTCAAAAATGTTTATGATGTCCAAAATTATTTCAAGAAAATTCCATTCTTTATATTATATTATATATATATAATATTTATATTTTCTCTCTCATTCTTTAGGTATTATCCATAAAAAATGTCACTGAAAAGTTCTTTTATTTTTTTCCACATTTTCTTCCAAACTTTTTAACACACCTTTCAATGACAAAGAAACTTGTTTTGTTGTTATAACTTAAATTGTATTCCAAGGTTCCTACAAGCTTCATCCTTGATGGTGTACAATAGCTTTGATGGCTTGCATTTCAAAGGCCAGTGTTCACATTTGTCGAGTTTTTGTGGCAGGGAATAATATTGCAAATATATTTACATGACCTTCACTTAAAATAATCGTGATTACAACATTTTTTTGTCAACTAAACCCCATAATATTTTCATGCATAGTCTTAAAACAGCTTTTACATATGCTCTAAGTTCATGTTTGTTAAAGAAAGCTCAATAATATTTCTATTGGTGAGTTCTATCCTCTGTAATATTATTCCAAATGGCAACAATGTAAATGTTCTACATTGTCTTTTTACCGTATTTCCCTGAATAAAATGTAGGTAAATGAAGTTCTTTTCACACAGTAACTACAAGTAGTATGAACAAAGGAGTTGTACCATGGCTATGTTTATGAGTAAATGCTGGGACTGTACACATCATATCATATTTCAGTCCATCTTTGTGAAGGAGCATGCCACATTCCACTCTGAAGTAGTACTAATGTCATTAAAATGACTAACGGTTGACATTACTGTATGTACAAACCCCACCAAGTCACCATTATGTGGATATGCTGTTGATTCAGAAGGTTAAACAACATTGTCTGTGCTTATTGTTGAGCCAATGGGAGAAAAAAGCCTTTGTGTGTCTGTTTGATAGCAGTGCAGTAAAGTACAGTCCACCCACCAGGCTCTGAAGAGGTGTGTTTTAATGAATCACACGGCATGTATGATGCATTTGGAATGAAATGTTTATCCAAGCACACCCTCTGTACTGTTTACACAACAATGGGCTTTTGGAACCTTTGTCATCTACTAAAAATACAGAGCGTAATCTCACAAACGCTGTTACTGGACGTAGGTCAAATGTATTCATTTATGTGTTTTCCACATATTTATACCTATTTATATTTAAGGAAATGATTTTAGTAATAAATCTCATTACATGGATACTGTATAACTTTATTCAATGATTATTAGATTATTATATAAAGATGAACAGAATGTGCACTAAAGCTTTCTTGGTGTGACTTTGTTTACCACATACCATACAGCCAAAGGTCAAGGCATGCTATGAATAAGAGCATCATGACCACACCAGTACATGCTTCACCGTTTTGTCCTTAAAGAATATCCATCTGTGCTTATACAACTGCAGGTCTAATTCATTAAGTTCATTTAAACACACACTGAACACACGATTCAAAAGCAATGACGCAGAGAAATAACTTAATGTAGAAGGAAGTGCAAAGTCAAGGGGAATAGGTGTATTTTAAATATGCTGCAGTAGAGCATTATGGGATTCAAAAATAGGTAAAATGGCATAACGCAGCAGGAAGCCAGATCACTCTCCCACGTTGCATGTGCAGCTGAATCCATCTCTAAGGAGAGCCTCATGTATGTTATTCCCATCAAACTTTCCAAATTAAAGGCCACCTCCCCCTGATCCCCTCTCATCTTATACCCTCAATGAGTGTGAGAGCTCACATAAACACATAAAGCAAGCACACTCAAACTTTTTAGCAAGGAACGCTGCTGAGAGGGCTCATTTATATTGTTTTGTACAGTGGCTTCGCCTTAGGATGCAAAACACATCTCGGCAAGACGAGGCATTGCGAGTATCTTATCAGATGTGCACAAAAGGGTGGTGAATGTTATTTGCATGCTGCATTGAAATAGCAGTTTGAATGCTTTCTCAGCAGGGAACGACTGTGATTGTATGGTTGGGCAAGCAAACAAGGGTATCAGATGATATCAGTCTTGGCCTACTTTACCATGTGACACGTGAGTTTGTGCCATAAAAACTTTACCCAGCGTAACATATGTGAGAGCGGAGATGGGGTCTGCTCAGTTTTATGGCAGCTATATGTTAACTACCTCATTTTGCAGTCATAAAAGGTCTGGGACTTTTTTTGATGGGGATCAAAGCTGTAGAAGCAGTAGTTATGTTCAAGTACACTACAACTTTCCCATCAATGTCCCCATCTGCTTATCTCAGATAGGGACAGAGTTGGACAGAAGAAGAAACTTTGAAGTTCTCCTCGAGTCTACTCAAAAAACGCCGAAGCAGGCCAGAAGGTGTGTTCCAACAACAAGGTAATCACACTCTTCTGCCTCCCAAAAAGTCCATGCCAGGGCACAGGAGGAATCCATCCATTAGTTAAAACTTCAGGAGAGATGATGTTGTTTTCCTCCTGGTCTACAAGTGTACAAGAGGCCAACCAGAGCAGATGTGGACAAGAAAAGAGTGTATCCTTGTGGCTTTGAAACATGACCAGTGTGAGACCCATAGGCTGTTAGAACTTACAATGTGGATTTTAAGCATATTTATTTAGCATATGAGTTATTTCATTTTTTTCTGAAAGGTTTTTATGATTGTACTTGACCCTACAGGCCTCAATATTTTACCACTGAACAATTCTAAGAGAGCAGCTGCCATACAGGGCCTTTTATTCCAAATGTACAGTAATATGACAAGAAAGAGGAGTGTAAGAGAGGAGACAGGAGATGGATGAAAACATGACGAATGATGAAAGTAATGGTGGACGGACTCCGAACGGAAACTTCAGTAATAAGGAAGTATCTGACTTGTAAATGAGGAGGCGTCACTCTGACAGCCGAGCGGGCAGACAGACAGACAGACAGACAGAGAGACGTCATGACAAGACTTTCATCCCTTGCTTGTACTATGTCACGCCACTGAAAGGTAGACGGATAGAAAAAAAACTTTCCTCATTTCAAGTCCATTTTTCCTGAGATTTGAGGGCAGGAGATGAGTAAAAAAGGCGGGATACACCCCTCGCAGAGAGTCTGTCACAATGAGAACTTTTTCTTTCTTTAAGAGTTCTTTCTTAGATGAGGTTTGATACCTGCGATTCTCAGTTAATCCGAGTTGGAATTTAAATAAAAGGGAAATTATTGTCTTTCTCTTCCTACATTCCATTTTCTCTCTTTCAATCTTTCCCACTTCTTTCTTTTGGCGCAGGGTGAAAGTAAAAAGCCTGACCTCTGCGTTTTCTCCCGTCCTTAAGATTGGTTTTAAATACTCAGCAGATTAAAGCACAGGCATGAAAGCTCACATTAGCCATATATTTAAAATTTCCCCCTGGCCGATAATCCATGTATTTGTCAGAATCAAACACAGGGGAATAGAAAAGGCACCAATGACATGATGAGGAGCCTGAGCCAGACATATTGTGAAGGGGAATTAGAGGGAGAGAGATACATTTAGCAGAATGTGGCCCGAGAAGAAAAGTCCTTCAGGATGATTATTGAAATTCTCTCAAGACTGGCTCACATGAACGTTTGACAGGACAAAAAGCACCATGGCGATTTGACGACCTCTGATGCCCTTCACTGTCTCCAGTGCACTCTCTTTAGAACACACACACACTCTCGTTGCAGAATGACCTGTGACTGATTTTCTTCATTCTCACAAACTTTGAAAACATGTATGCACCAAGTCTGAAATGCAGTCATCGCACAGTAACACATTACCTCAGTTTTCTAAATGTTAATGACTCCTTCATAGTCTTAGACACATTTGTTTTTCAGAGCCATTCAGTTTTTTTTAGAGCAGGGAGAATATAGTACAAACGACTGCATTCATGTTTGTCATAGCCGCGTTATTTTGTTGCGAACAGAGCAAATGAAAAGGACTTGGCAAACAAAAAGCATTATAAAACAGTCCCCCTGCAGCGTCTCCTAGTTAGTAGGACTTTACTTTGTGTTGTGTTCTGGCTTGTTTGGAGAGGAGCTAAAGACAGATGAATCGTCTGAGAAACTGAGATGCACAGGTCATAAGAAAGCATTGCGCACATAACCAGTTATTTTATGAGTCCCACACTAAAAACATTCAAAGAAACCAGCAAGGTTGACAAAACAAGGACAAATCAATATTAAAATAAACATGGTTTCTAACCCTAATTTCTTAGTAAGTAAGTAAATTGTGGTCAATAAAAAATATGAGAATGAGATAATTAAAAAATATATATATAAATTTAGAATGGAGGGAATCAGCTATTTTCTTTTTTTTAAAAAGACTAGAACTGACTCTTGCATCGGAGCTGATATGTCAGCTTAACACTAATGGCCACAGTAATGTGACAGAGCCCTCCGTGTTACATCTCAATCTGCTGCTCTAAAATTCAAAGGCAACATTTGTCTCTCACCCACAAACACACACACACACACACTGCAAAAAGGTTAGTACAAAAAGTGTCCTTCTATCTTGTTCCTTAGAGCACAATGTCGAGGTAAAATAAAATCATCGTGGCTATTCCACATCTTTGTGAGTCTCTGTGCGATTCTTTCTGAGACAAAGACCCCTGCTGTAGGGATTCCTGTGGGAAAGGCGTGCGGCCGGAAGATGTGAGCACGCCGGCGAGTGATAATGTCAGCTGGAGAGATACGGCGTGTCATTTTACACAAGCACACATCAAAAAAGACAGTGGTGGTGGGGACCGAGGAGAAGACAGCATGTCATTTGTTTGCTTTGATACAAGATCGAGCCGAGGGAGGGACTTGAAGGCGGTCCAGTGAGTATATGTGTGTGTTTCTTTGGCCTGTGTGAGATCAGATGGAGAGCTAGGGTTTCAGCGATATTTCCTAAATGATGTGTATTAGGTTACACCTTCATAGCCACACATCAGTACAGTTGTGCCCTGTCTGTTTTGGATGCTGTGTAAACTTCACCTGGCATCGGGTCGGCTTTGTTAGATCAGTGGTTCTCCACTGGTCTGGCTTTGGGACCCACCATCACCCCTTAATGTCAACTTTTTAATGAAGAGATGGTGCAGTAATAAACCTGAGATAATACAGAATATCACAGTATGCCAAATGATTACAAAAAACTATTTTAATGATAAACCAAAAATGATCAGTAGGTAATACTAGAGAGGAAAATATTTTACATTTTAACTCAAAAAGAGCCTCTTAGGGACACAAGGTTTTAAGAATATTATTTTAACTGTATCAGTGGAAACATACTGAACAGCCCTGTATTAATAATATTCAATCAGTAGCACTTAAAACGCCATTGATCAGGCTGATTATAACAAACACTACTATTACAACTATTCAGTCACTTATTCAATTCAAATTAATAATCATAAGACTGACATAACAATCAGAACATTTCAGTAACAGACAACTTGAACAGACTCAGATGGTGTTTTCCTGCAAAATACACAAAATAAAAAACATTAAGTAGCTTTGGCTAAGAATACTCACTAACTGAATAAATGACAACCAGCAATGCACTATGGGGAAAAAATGTTTCTTCTGTAGAAGTTTTTATCCACAAACTCAACAAACACACTAAGGTTTTTGTCCTTCTTTGTCCTCAAAGTGAGAAAATCCATTTTTCTCGTAGTTTCTCGTGTGGTACTTGCGTATATTGCCCCCTTTGCATATGAAAACAAAGGCTGTAGGCCCAGCTAATAAAAATATAGTATAAAAGGCTAATACTTGTCTACAGTGCATTTGCAACTTTTACGTTTCAGAACTAACAGACCTTTGCTGCATTTTTCTGAACCTAAATGATTAGTCATCGCTAATTCGTTAAGTGTAAATAAATAAAACACAGAGCAGTCATACTGAGCCAATGCACTGTTTTGCTGGTCTTTGAAATGACAGTGTCAGATATTTATCAATCTTTATCTTGTCAAACATAAAGTGAAGTATTTTTTCTGCCCTGACATTTAGCTTGCCTTCACACAAATGCACTGATTTATGAGTCCTTTGATAGTCCTAAAAAGTAAAGCAAATCAAAATGTCACTTTTACTATAAGACTTTCCTTGAGAAGGGTTGTCTCTTTTCCCTTCCTTCATCACCTCTGATTGTCTTTGGCCAAAAGATCAGGTCCTTGAGCAGACACTCTTCTTTTTTCATTCTTTGACAATTGTGCATTAAACAGCTTTACAGTGACTGCCTTGGCTGGCACTCCCAACTATTCTCTTTGAACGGAAGGCCACGACATGGAGAGACCAGTGACCAACACATTGTCTTTGTGTCTTTCTCTGACCTTGTGTGTGTGTGAAGGCAGTGTGGTTCTGTGATACACAGCAGCTGTGATGGTAAACATGTTTAGGACTGGTTAATAAGAGGCATGGGGTGTTTGACTGAACACACAATCAAAAGTGTTCGAGGGCCGGTAAATGTTGTTATCCCATAAACATTTATTCAAAACATATTTTGTTCTTGTCAAATTCAGCAGGTGTCCAAGAGTGTGTCTACATCTTGCGTTCTCGTTTACTGTGACAGTGACAGCACACACTCGAGAGAGACATAAGGTAAATATAAATAAAAGCATTTTATTTTCATCATTTATTCTTCCCATTTTGGCTAATGAGGAAGTCTTTGAGTCTAAAACAAATACATTTTATACATACGTGTATGCAACAGTGTATTGTTGCAACAGTGTGGTCTCTTCATAACCACAGGGCCAGCAGTCTGTATGTTTGTCTATGAATATGTGAGTGTTAGCAGCACCACTTCTTCTCCGTCTTCATTTGTGGGTTGTGCACTTAAACAAGTGTGGGTGCTCGTGTTTGTAAGTGTTTGGATAATACGGCGCTTGGTCTGTTTATTTGTATTTGAATGTGGATATGTCTGTATGAGGCCTGGCTTTTTTTTTATTTATTTTTTGGCTCTAAAGGCATTGTGGGAATTTGGCGGAGGCTGTTGGTAAACATAAACAGTAGTGGGCTGAATTTTATTGTAGCTTTATTTTACAACATTGCTCCCAGATGGCCGCTAAAGCTAGCAGTTTTTTAATGTGTCTGCCACTCGCTGACTCTTGCACATATGCTTTTGCTCTCACGGGCAAACAAACAAGTCTGTGTAGCCGATCTTCACTCTACACCTCCTTTTATTTCCTCTTTTATTAAACCCCAATCCACTCCTAAATGGATCAGATTATTCAAGTCTTTCTTTAATTTTTACCAGCCAAGTGACACTGTGGGTGAGCACTCCCATATTTCTCTTTAATTAAGCACAAGAAAACCTTGTAGTTGAGCCAAGCCAGCTCATGTAGCCACTTATGTTTTAATTTAATTACCTGTCCACTTTGATAATTATTCCCCCTGATTAACAGGAATAGAAGGGCCCCTAAATGGGGAACGGGACATGGGTGAGAGGGCCAAGCCAAGCACTGAATAAGAACTGAGGTGTTGACTTAAGATGTGCAGGCTCTGTCGTGGTCTGGCTCCGGAGAATCGCAGGATCTGTTCATCTTCATGGCTTTTAAGGAACAGCAGTGGCGCAAGGTTTGAGACTTTTCCTGTACACATTAAGATTCAGAATCATGTCTAATATACACCTTTTCTGTTATTACTCTTCTCTGAACTGCTTATAGTACATTTTGGGGCAGTGTACATTTGCACACGGGACCTGTGTTTGTGTCCTGTATCAAAGTTAGACTGAAAACGTGCATCAGGAGTTGAGTAATTAAGGAGTTTGTGGTTACATTCAGAGTGTAACATTGCTCTGCTGAAGAAAACGTTGTGATGTTTTCTTTTTAGTATTTCTTGTATCTTGAGTATTTCATTCTACATTCCCAAAAGCACTGCCTAAAGTTTATTACTTATCACTTAATCAGATAATCAGACATACACTGTATATGTATTATATCATTTGCACATTGTCTATCAATTCATGTTGGAAACTTCAGAGATTCTTATCCTAGATCATTTTTCTACATTATCGACTATATATTCCCCTTACAGTGGTAAGAACTCCTGACAGATCTGAAAAGATTGACCTTTTCTGTCTCCATAATGTTTATGAAGCATACTTTGAGCTCAACAAATATCAGAAAAAGAGAGTCCAACTCTTTTGATCCTCTTTTATTTTTATATTTAGTATTCCCACCTTTTGCATCAGGTCAATATATTTCCTTCAACACTGATGTTATTCCAAGACTTCTTCTGTGAAGGAACAGGATTGTGTGACATTGACAGTGAAAACATTCTTGTGACAGATCTATGCTATATTTTTTTATAGAGCATACTGATGACTTTGTAGATATTTCATTTGTTTTATAGGTGTTTTACTGGACAATTGAATAAAACAACTTAAACCCTCTTAAATAAGCCAAGTGTTCATCCTTTTGGTTATATATATAATAAATGTTTGTATGTGACCTTTCAATGTTGTTTTGCTTTTAAACTGACCTCTGACATTGATGTATCATAAAATAGTGGCATTTTGTTGTTCTTGTCATAGAAGTGGGTGGCTAAGGTCTCAGTCCTGCTATGAACTTTCTCTGAGCAACAGATATCTTTACAGCGAGGTACAAACATGGAAACATTTCAAATCCACTTTGTAAAGCAGGTTGATGCATTTTGTCAACAGTCTTGCACACAAACGTTTTGGTGCCATGGATGATTCTAATGAATGTGTGGTGATTTAGTGCAGCCGTGGCCCATTGTCAGGAGCAGTTGTGATGGACCGTCATCAGTTCGTAATGGTAAGAGCTTGGAGAGAGAACAGACACGAGGGCAGAAGCTATTTTAATGCCACCAGCAAAAATCATTCCAACATCTTTTGAGTTATGGTACTGCTTCTGTTTTTTTTTTTTTTTTACAGATATGATGTAATTCCCAAATTTCATCAGAGACAGTATAATCTCAGCACTGATTATGCTTCCAATTAGTAAATGAATGCAGAGGCTGAGAGGTGGGAGGGAAAAAGGTGGTAATAACTCTGCGAAAGGAGTTGTCAAGCCTCCAAAAAACATAAAGGACACAGCGAGGAAGGTAGACGGTAAAAAAATAAATAAAATAAAAAAGTGTCCCATCACAATCTAAGTGTCTATTTGCAAGAAGACCTGTGCCTCACTTAAAACTTTACAGTGTGTTTTATTTATGCACTCCTGGGTTCAAATAAATCATGGTGAAGTGAATCAATACAAACATTAGATAAGTGTTGAGAATATTTAAAATAATATCAAAAGTTACATTAATGATGTGTAGACCTAAAAACTCAGCTTAAGCTTTAAATCAACAAGGACTGATGAATAAAATCAGGTTTCAAAGATAAATAATCTCCGACAAAAGCCCTGATTCAGTGCCCACTGAATTGAATAACAGGACCAAATATTTTTGCAGTCACCAGACTCTACGTCTTCAGTTTGGGCAACATAGAGAATGAATTTAAGCCAACTTCTAACCAAAGACTTAATATAGTGAGTTGAGCCATTTAATTATAAAGGCTAGTTTACAGAGCAATTAAATATTTTTGTGCATGGAAATAAAAAAATCTGAGTAAAGTGAACAGCTTCGTAGCTTTACGTTATCGTTTTTACAGTGTATATGGTGTCTGTTATCAAATATATATGAAGTATTAAGACTGTTTTGTAGTTGCAAAAAATACTTAAATATGTACATTATCTATTTTTTCCTCAAAAAATACTCATTTGATTTGAACATCACTTTGTATTGCCATTGATCATGTTTTTGTCTATTGTTCTTTATTTTTTTCTTTAAAAAATGGGTGTTTTAAGTTGTTACTTCCAAAGGGTTATCTACCGAGTGTTTGATGGCGTTAAATAGTTCTGTGGCTCTTGTATCTGAGCTCTAACTCAGTTCAGCCAAACATCTGTTCCCCTCAGCCTCCACAATGGCACCACTGAGCCTGGATGCAAAGAGAGGTCAAGAGATCAGTGCCTTCCCTTTACACACACACACACACACACACACACACACACACACACACACACACACACACACACACACACACACACACACACACACACACACACACACACACACACAGCTACCTCCCATTCTGCGCTTCAGAAGCAGCTATAGCTTTGCTTCGCCTGAGGATTGGACGCGCACCTGCTTTTAGAGGCATTACGGTAGCGGCGGCAGCGCATGCAGCACACTGTCCCCTCCACTACTACAACACACACTTCTCGCACACAACATACACACCGCCCTTGTGATCCGAGCCCTTGATTTCCAGCGTGAGAGAAGCACAGCGACAGACGGGATGCCAAAAAGTGCGGAGCGGCAGAGAAGAGCCGAGACCACGCGCGCTCAGTAAAAAAAAAAACAAGAAAAGAAAGAGAACGGAGGCAAGACAAACAGGACGCTCGGTTTGCAAGTTACGCTCGGTGCAACAAGAGAGTTTTTAGCGGCAGTATTGTTCCGACTTCACTCCAGAGGGGCCACTCCGAGGAGAGAGGACGCACACAAAAGGGGGAAAGGAAAGAGGACTAAGGAGAAGTCTGTCCCCTCCAAAGCCAACGCTCCGGCGCCTTTACCCCGTTACATCTCTCTGGTATTTTTGAAAATATTTTTTTTTTTTTTTACAAACGAACACAAAAAACCGAGAGATAGAAAGGAAGAAAGGAAGAGTAAGTGGACGCCGGGCTTTGAGGAGCGAGAGCAGGCTGTACGTCCACATGGTCCAACCGCTGGCGTGAAAGTTGACTTCTTCACTAAACAAGAACAGGTTGATTGTCTACTACACTCCTCTCTTCTACTTTGATCGTCTTTCTCACTTTATTTCCTTTTTGTACATACTTTACTTGGTCTCCTAACGCAAACTTTTCCTGTTCCTTGTGTTCGCTGAACTTCGCAGTGTGTAGTCTTTAAAGAAGACGGAATGGAGTGCGAGTTAGAGTTTTGTTTTTCCTTTTATGTGCTCCATTTTATATAGAAGCTTCAGTTGAATTTTGAATTTAATGCGTGAAATCGCTTTAGTGCACATGCAGAGGCAAGTTTGTCTCCTCCTCTCTGCGACTTTCACGTGCTGCAATCACACAAGCACTTGTTGTAAAAATATATATGTATATCAATGAAATGCAGTGTAGCCTATAGTTTTAAATCAGGGCCTAAGTTTTTGATTTTAACAGCGGTGAAGTCACAACTAAACTAAAGTCTGGAGAGAAGGATTGGGGTTGTGGAAGCTCCAAACTTGCCTTGTTAATAAGTCTCGTTAAGGGATTTGATAATAAACGCCGTCCTGTGTTATATGTGGTGATAATTTTACACATCCGTCTGCGCGTCCGTTCTTTGTCATCGCTTCAAACCTGCAGCTCCAACACCCTTTGATAACAATCTTTTTAATTAAACTGTTGAATTTAGACCATTAAGTGACGTGAGCCACTTCAAAAAAAAAAAAAGAAAAAAGCGCCTGGACAAAATATAAAAGCTTTTGTGTGAAGAGAGAGAGAAAAAACTTCAAGCGGAGGGACAATGCCTTCTTTTGACTTTTCTTTTGACTTTTGAAAGTGAACCGCGTTGTGTCCTTTCCCAGTTTTCTGTCAGTTCGGACGTTTTAACAGGAAGGATTAAACACATCTCCGAAATAATAATCAAGTTTTGAATTAATGCATGTTTACATTTCCGTTTTATAAATGCACATCAGCCCAATATTAAAGCATAATTATTAGTGCGTAACAACGCCACTCTTTTCTCACGGTTAAACCTGTTCCCAAACTAACTCTGTCCTTTGCCTTAACATACAGGGCTGTCATATATATATATAGACATGACACAGACTATTGAAAAGTATAAATTAAGGAGGTTAAGTGTGTGGCAGGGCTTTTGCTTGAAGCATGTTTTCCTCTCTGTTTGCACACTCAAACCGCGTAAAAGTAAAAGGCCCACGCCACAAAGGATAAATATTCTCCTGCTAGGCAACAAGACAAACTACTGTAACTCCAGATTAATATTTTTGTAGAACTCTGCCCTGCACTTATGTTTGAAAGAACAGCCCGTGCGTAACTTTACGATCAATTCTTAACGAGAAATAAATGAGAATGAAAGACTAGTAAAAATCAAACAGATCTGTGTCATTTAGACGATTCTCAAAGAGAGCCCTACATTAAATGACATTTGAGTGGCCTGTGTGTTTAGGTTTTTGATTGATGTGTGCGAGGACCATTTGACATAATGACTTTTATTTACCCTGCCCCACTGCCGTTATCTTGTCCCCCCTGCCATGCCCCGTCCCGTGGTGTCCCGCCCCGTATGCTGGCATCTCCGCCACGCGATCACCCGCTGATGACACACTTTTAATTGCGCTTTAATAGAAGCTCCAGCGGGAATGAAAAGGCTCTTCATCACCACCGCTTTGTGACCTTGTCACACGGTGGTGTCAGCCAGCAGAGCAGGTATTTTAGACAAGCGTGGAAATTATTAAGGCTTCAAAAAATACCAAACTTTTATTTCAAAAATATGACAACCCTGTATTAAAGCTGTTGTTAATGTACAGTGGCCTACAGGGAGTTGGTTTTCTCATCACCTTTATTTCAATGAAAAAATATAATTTGTCAAAACAATAGAAATGTTCAGGCAGAACATATCTAAGTGATTTAGGGATTCATTTATTCCTCTGAAAGGCTGTCATCATTTTACAGTTCATCTGTAATGAACCCAGATTTCTTTTTCAGTTCATATGGTTATATTTTTGGCCATATAAATACCATTTTAAATTCTGTTCCAAGCTGTTTAATTTTATTCTGCAAAAACAGACCAGTCATTTTAATAAATATAGGTTAAAAATGTTTTCAAATAAGCTCTTGTCAATCTCAAAGAAAAATACACAGTTGAAGGACTACTAATTGATCTTTTATTTCTGCCTCTATTCAATATGCATTTACCAAACTGTGAAGAATCAGTTTAAAGTTCCTCGGTCCATGCCGTGCTTTAGGCTCATTGATAGCTATCACATCACTGACAGGCTTTTCACTCACACAAAACGTGAGACAATGAAACAAAATGGTATTTGAGAGGCACAAGCAGTGATTTAGGGAGAGGAGAGAGTGCAGGAAGCCAAAAGTGTCAGAGACGGATCGACTCTCTCCTGGCTCACTGTCGGCCCATTGTACAGCCGAGTGTTTGCCACCTTTTTCTTTGAGTTGGCTCTACACTTTTCTTTCCTTTTTACCCCGGTGACCACTCTGTCTTTTCCACATCCGTCCCAAAATATTTTTATCCCTTTTTCATCATTTTGCATCAGATTATTGTTTTTGTTATGCTTCCTGACACATAACTGAAATCAAAATTTTTTAAGGGACAGAGTGGAATGGCATGAATGTGCTGCATTTTAAAGCCCCTTGAGCAGATGAGAAGCCACCGGCATGATTGTGTTAGTCCATAAAGTCACTCCAAGAGCCCTTACCTCCTGCGAGAACATATGTGTGAACGAGTGTATATATCCACGAGTGCTTTTCTACTCCATTCACCTGTCCTGCTCCAGTGAAAATGGACAGTTGAAAATGTCCCATGCATCGGTAACGTTTCTCTCCATCTCTGGCACTCTCTTCATTAAAGTCCTCCTGCTTTTACCAAACCCACAAGTCTGAGTGGGCTTTTGGCTCCAAAGTGATGTTGAAGTGGCATGTGTATACACTGCTGCTATATGTGTAGGATCTGACCCGGGGATGGATTCTCACTTGTGCATTTATTTCTATTGCGGCACTTTAGCACATTACCTGTTTAAAAGCTGAAATGGTTAAATTTTCAAAATCCTTTTGATGGCAATTTGAGAAATGTATCAGTGCTGGAATGGAAGCTGCCTTTATTGAAGGTGAACTTTTGGTAAAAGAGACTCAGCGGTTTGGATGCAGCAAGTGAGTAATTACCCGTAAATGTGAACGTTTTATTAAGTGTATCATTGATTCTATTGCTGCTCTTTAAAAAAATGAAAATATGCTTTGTTTAATGAGTAAAGCTTTAGCAAGTAATATTCATTCATGTTGCCTACTCAAATAATATTAACCCACTATCTGCGACAAATGCTGTGCTGGTATACAGAAGTGATTGACTGCACAGTAAAGCTGCCGCCACATTGCTCCAGACTGCGGCCTGATTATACATGTGGTTCTAATTGAACGTGTTATTTGGGAGAAGTCGAGGGCCGAATGGTTGTGCATGTCTGTCTGTGTAATAAATCCCTCACATTTTTGGAAGATGAGGTGTATTTTTTTATGATTTGGGACAGAAGACAGTGAAAAAGGATACGAGAAATCTGGATGGTTTTAAAAGGTCATTAGTGACAGAGGTCAGTGACTGTCACTGTGACTGTCACCATCACTACACACTTTTATTTTATATGTTTCCTTTACTTCTTGAGTATGAGGTGGGTTACCATGAAGAGCTCGAGCCTATTAAGAGCTGATGGATGTGGGGAGGAGCGACCTAACAGCTTGCAGCGGAAGGGACTGTTTCCTATGGGCAGCAGGGATAGTGTGAGCACAGAGGCAGCGTGAGCAGAGATACAACATATAAATATCGAGACCAGAGAGGTTTTAGGTATGGGTCGCTGTAGCAGAGGAGGCATTAGATCAGCAGTGAGCTTGGCACTGGAGGCCCTGACTGGACTTTAAGCTGCTGTAGATTGTCAAGGCACAGCCAAGTTTGAGCACTTGTCATTAGAAGTAGATAAATGAGTCAAACACAAACTTGGAGAGTGCCTGTTGTGTTCAAGCACAGCGTCAGTGAAAAACGCTCTTGGTCGTTGTATCCCCCGCTAACTCTGCATTGCCTCAGACAGCTGTATTTGTGTTATGGATTTTCCTTCACTTCGTCCTGTCTTCCTTTCCTCTGCCTCTCTTTGCTTCTCAGTAGTCAGCTTTCCCTCCTCTCTCTTGCCTCCACCCTATGACCTTTTGTAAGCACTTCATCAGAGAGCCGTTGGTGTTTTCTAAAGCTGTGTAACAAACTGACAGGGCAGCCGTCAATCGAGCCCAGAGTGAGAAACCGAGGGAGCGGATCAGGAAAAAAAAACTCTCCATATACGACAACAATGTGACTAAACTTTCTGCGAGCTGCCTGGCTTTAAAGTGAATTAAAAGGGATGAGGAGTTAATGACAGCTGGGAAGTGCACGATATGGAATGATAGGATACACAGAATTTTACAAAATGAGTATAAAGTCAGTTGTTTGTCTGTGAAACAGCAGAAGTAATGGTAAAAACTGGAGAGGCCAAACTCATCTGTATCGATGTGTCTTTGACTTTTTTTTTACTTTTAAAACAAATTTTTCTGAACATACAGAATATTCCAAACTTTCAAACTTTCCTTCATCCCATGTTCTTTTGAATTCTGGACCAGAGCAGGTAATAACTATTTAAATGCATCTCATTATGCGTCCTAATCCGTATCGGCATTGGGATGTTGGCTAACGCAGGCTAAAGTCAGGCTGCAGCGTTGGGCGCTGCTCTTTTATGGTATTAGTATTTGTGGTATTAGTTCCGGGGGACATGGGACGCCTTCTTAAGCTATTAGCATGTGAGGCGCCATGGGATGATCCATTCCCTGACAGGATGAGCTGTTAACCAATGTTAAACCAAATCACAATAGACTGCCTGGGCTGATGGATTGACAGCTCTCAAACCACACAGCCTCCTTTTTCCTTTTCATCTTAGTGCATCACCGCTCATAAAGATTTAGTCCCGCAAATGTACTTAAACAAAACTCACTTTAAAAGATTTTTTTTAAAACCAAGATCAATACAGCTTCACTCCTGGCTCTCATTTTCTCTCTGACTCTTGTCAACTTCTGTTCATGTTGTCCTATTCTTCCTTTGGCTTCAAGGTTAAGAGACTGTACAGGCTTTGCCCAGTGGGGTGCGGACTCTATGGTTTCTATAGTGGCCTTTCAGCGAGGGGAGGGGGAAGTGAGTTTGGGAAGGAGGGGGGTCTCACAGATCGCTCAGAGACAAGAAGGATGCTGGTTCTTCTCTGCATGTGTGTGCGCACAATTATGTGTCAATCAATGTGTGACCCTCCACCTACAGATCAGACAGAATTCCCCAGGTTGAAGAGGAGAGCAAACATGAGTTCACAAAGTTTTTCACATGTGCAGAAAATCCGTCTCTGAACAGAGCAGTATGGCTGTTGGTGGTGCTGCTACGTTAGCGGCTGTTGGCCCGGCATTGAGACTCAGTGGGAGCGTCGGTGTGTGGTGGCCATTGTTGACCAAAAGACATCTGCCACTAGATTATTCCCAGCTGTTATCTGAATAATTGTGTAATCCCCCTCCCTCTTTTCACTCCCTCTTTCCTTCCCTCGCCCCCTCCTCTGCTCCGCTCCTTTCTTACCCCCCATATCCCTCCATTCTTGACAAGAAGAGAGAGATGAGTCTCTTCATGGGTGCCACTTTTGGAGTATTTTTTGTACAGTGTTCATAAATATATACGTGTGTGTCCCTATGGTCACCGGTCGTTGTCTGACATTTGTAGAAGGATTTCAGACACACACACAAATACACACTCCACCCCAGCGCTGCTCCTCCCTGTAGCTCTTGGGGAAATAAAAGTAGCCTAATCCTGCCAGATCAAGATTGCTGTCCACCACAGCTTTAGCGGCCTGTGAATTAGAGCCAGCTCTTGTGTGTGTGTGTTTGCATTGTGAGCCGCTGGCCTTTAAAGTGCGTCCTCAGTTTGTCGGCAGGATGGTCGTAGCAGAGAGAAGAGAAAAACAAGAAGGAAAGAGCAGAGCAAATTTTAAAATTATTCAAACTGGCTGCTTCGGATAGTCTTCAAATACACTCTCCTTTATCAGATTCATGGTAATTAGACAAAGTTTTATTGTTTTTTTTATTTGAGTTCAATGCATGAATTTAAGTTGTCAAATAAAAAATAATTCCTTCTAACAATTAATTTAAATTAATTTTACTGGATTAAAAACAGAAACATCATTAAAATACATAGCTGTCATTCCTACTGTATCTACAAAGGCACATTGGTTCAGCACTTTTTTTTCTACATTCAGAGAATTCCACATAAACCTTTTATTTTTAGTCTGTCACTTTCTATGTACCGTCTCAATCAGTCATCATAGAAATGTATTGGTTGAGATGTTTGTGTGTCACGTTTGAGGCTTTTTAGTCACACGCAGCTTGTGTGCCTGCAGTTGCCAGGGCTGCCTTCATTTCTGGTCCGCAGTTGGTTGGACAGTGTTCTTTTTACTGTCGGAGCTCCGATAGTCACTCACTGTGAAGGACTCCCCACTCTGTCTCTCTTCCTGTCTCCATCTCCTCTTATTCCTGTGCACTTTCTCCCGTCCGTCTTTTCTCGCCCTTCGTCCTCTTCACGTCATGCCTGTTGTCTCTAATTATCACAGCTCTGCGTCCCCTCAGCCTCTTCATTACATCTCAGCTGTCATCACAGTTTACCTCCAGAGCTCGCTACCTCTCCTCCGGCTCATCGCAATAGAAATAATCTATTCTCTGCTGCTGCAATGACAATTGGTCATCATCGCTTTAGTAATACATAGACCCTCACAATATATCAGAAATATTAATATTATATACATATCACAAAGGTCAATGAGAACCAGACAGTTCGATGGAGAGAACCCTTTATACCGCTTCATTTTAAAAACTGCTATTCCCAAAAGAAATATATACATCAAAATGTATTTACTACATTATAGTTAAATTACATTTATCAAGAAAAAATATTTTATTCCATATCAGCATTGAGAAATAATCCAGATGCACACACAGATACTAATTTTGATTTGTAAAACTATAGAGATGTTAAAGATGGTGTTGAATTGTTTTGTAATGTAAATGTGAGCCGTGCAAAGTGAGTTTATGAGCTTCCAACTGGAGCTACAATTTAGCGCTAAAATCAAGCCTTTGACAAAAATACAAATACAGTAGAGAATAGTGCTGGTGTTACAAATTAGTTTTTTGACCTCAATTGTTGAAATCATCTGTAACAACCTTGTTTACATTTCAACTAATCACCAAAACATTTCTCTCACACCGTGTTTGTATGTGATTACATCATAATGAAAGGTCAGCGCTGCCGTATGCAACCTGTAACCCAAACTGGCAACTTTATTTGCTGCAGGTTTCCATTGTCTAAAGGTCAGTCAAGAACAGCCTTGGAAAATAGTATAAACGAGAGAGGGGACAAAGTGGGAACGAAGGGCTAAAGTACAAAAAAGAAGTGAGAGGGAGGGTGAACCCCTGCCATGTTCCGCTGTGTCACGCACACATACAGCTTCTGGGGGCTTTGTAAAAAAGTTTGCCTGAAAAAAGTTTGCTCAAGGCTGGGTTTGGTCCCCCCAGGGGTTCATCAGACGAGGAGAAGGAGGGGAAGTCAGAGGGGGAGAGGGGGAACACATTGGAGAAAGCAAGCAATGCGTGCCATCACAGCCAGCCGTTCTTACAAGGCACAGAGCCCTGCGTCCCTGCTCCAAGAAACTAAAGTCCAGACTCACGACCAAACCTCTCCAGTACAGTCACCATAACCAAAAAGGCCTGTCTGATGTTTTTTTAAACCACACATACGGAATAATCTTTAACAACCATGAAAAGTATGAAGAATATCTACTCTGCTGCATGTACTCCCTGATACACACTGATCATTGTCACTAAGTGTTTTATAGATTTATATGTTATTGCACTTTTCTAAACAACTAAATTAATGTTAACATAACCCTACAACACAAAAACACAACTTTTTAAATATAAATGCCTTTTTTAACCGTAACCCCACTTTTCTCCTAACTTAAAAAAAAAGCATTTTTCCCTGTACTTACCTAAAACTATTATTGTGTAAATACATCGACAACAACTTTGATTATTTTTGATAGATATGTCAAAAAACATTTTAATCCCAATTATTTTTTAATCTTTTCGCCTGGTGTGTTCTCTGTCTCTGTCTTTATGGTAGTTGCTGGTTGCTTTTGCCATCTCCACTCATTGGACATTAACATACTGCCTGCATCAGAGGGGCAGCGGCCGGGCCTCTTTACTGGTAATGAGCATAGGGGGCCTTTGCTGTATAGTAACTTGTTTGACCTCCGGCGGTGAGGTCATGTTCATCCTGAGGAGGTGTAATTCTCCTGCCATCTCAGCCCCAACACATGACTGCACCCTTGGGGTAAAAAGAAATAGCATGGAGGGGGTTGAAGCGAGGACTATGATGTCCCCTTCATTCCAAATTTGAATGTCTCATCCCCTTTGGCTGCTCGCGGCTTCCCCTGCCTCGTCCTTACTCTTCCCACAGGGTTAATTGAAGGGGAAATTGATAGTTCTGTGCGGTAATTGTGGCTTTGAGAATTCTCAGTCTCCCACAGAGGGCAGTTGTACGCAGAATGACAAGAAAAAGACGAGAAAGAAATACAGGCAAATGGAAGAGTAGGAAGAATACTCCCCCTCCTAAAAGTGTTAGAGGGATTGATTGGTTGATGAAGGGGCTGTGCTGATTGGCTGAAGAGGCTGAGATTGCTGTGTAACTTTACTAGCTCTTACAATCATTCAGTTCATTATCCAATCAGAGGTGTTCTCACTCCACACTCTTTTAATTCTCTTTTTGACCCCCCCCTTTTTCTCCCACTCCTCTTCCAATCCTCCCTTGAGTCCCAGAGGAGCCGGCGGACGGACAGATGAGCGCAGCGCTGTATCTGTTCGGTTCTGCTCGGCTGCTTGCTGAAGTAGAGAGAGACAAACTTCGATTCCACTGACGCTGAATGGACTCCTTCCTTCACAAGTGGGGGCTTTTCTCTCCCAGGGGCTACGGCTTTATAATTAGTCTTCTACCAGAAATAGAAAACTAGTTTTTCTGAGGTGAAGTCATCCTGTGAAGTGTATAGAGAAGAAAATACTCAAACCAGCAGTATTACATACAGTGTCAGTGCAATGTGCTGAAGCTCCTCCCGGCCTAATTGTTTAGTCTTAGCTCAGGCCGTCCCAAGGCTGTCACCCAAGCAACCTTCTGTGTGTTTTGTGTGTGCCCCCTCCTCTTCTCTTACCCCACCCCGCTATTCCTCTCCCTCCACTTTCTCTGTCCATTAATGAGAATGTGTTAACGAGAAAGAAAGATCTATTGGGTATAGCACAATTTATCAGAAAGGCAGAGGTTTGGAAAAAAAAAAAAAAAACTAAGGGAGAGAAGGCGGCGGGTCCTTCAAAGAAGTCCTATTCTTGTGGTTTGAATGTTTGATGAGACAGTGAAAAGTTCCCCCTCATAACGTCATGGTGTCTGAACTGAGGAGAACAGAACCGTTCTAATCATGCCACGCCGAAAAAAATGACTTCCAACCCGATTTAATTAACTGATAAGAAACGGCTTCAAATTAATTTTTCAAGGATGTTAGATTTTGATTAAGAAAGTCCTAAAAGAAATAGATGAATAATCAATTTTTTAATCAACTTACTCAAATGGTAACTGGTTAATATGATAATTCTAGCAATTAGGGCAAATATTGTCGAGCAGCAGTTTCTATGCATTCGGTTAAAGGAATTATAATATCTTTACATCTAATTATCACGCTTATTTAATTTTTTTGTATGGCTACCTCTCAATTTTACCATTGGTCTTTTCATGTGCCATTATAGGGATAATGAAATGAGAAGTTGGAGAGTGTAATAAGATGAAACCTCTATAACCTGAATGGGGCTTTTGATTGGATAGATATTTAGGAAAGGGAATGGGTGAGTTGTTCAGAATGACATTATTTCGACTGGTTTTACACGCAAAGCCCAGAGATGGATCTTTAGATGTGGGATCCTTTTATTTCGTCAGCAGATTAAAGTAGCTAATAGCTGCTGGCTTCTCAGTGGGCCTCCTCTCGTATTCATAAGCAGGTATATGCCAATCTGTGAATATGCTCACAATGGCAATCCGCAGTTCCACATCAGCTATTCATTTAGAGAAACTCTGATTGAAGTAAAGATTGGGCTGTTCACTTCCCCATGGCAGTAAAATGTCTATATGTGTGTGTTTTCCTAATTGGACAGCGGAGGTGAAGAGGTGCCCATTCAGTGGAGAGGGGGGTGCTCTAGTGAGAGAGCTGCCAGGGGTCTGGAGGCTTTAGCAGAAGCACAAAGTTCTTTACTTCAAAGAAAGCTGGACAAGTACTAACCTCGCTAACCTCGCCTAGCGCGGCTACACACTTTACTGCTGCCTCTTCTCATGAGATGAATATCCGCAGCCTCTCTCTGACTGAACATCAGTGGAGTTGTGCTTTCACAGGGAAATATTGACAAAGCGCTTCGAGAGATGGAGCGCTTCCTTTAATTTTGCTGCTCTTATGATGCATGGTGTTTCTATCAGCTGAATAGGTATTCCTGGCACCAACCCTCCACAGTGAGCTTACATATTCAATTAGCAAAACTCATTAGCAAAACTTGGCATTTGTTGTTGTTTTCCCCCTCCTTGCTCAGAATTAATGGTTTTGATATGCTAATTAGCGGGTAATTTAATTTCAAAAGGCCTCAATTAACAGCAGCGTTGTGGACACGAGGAAGTTAAGCAGCGTAATCTAATTTGCATTAGTAACGAGCAGGGAGTAATTAGTCTCTAATTAGCCACTTCAGACAGCACTTGTGTTTACTTTCCTAATGAAGTGGAGTTTTTTTATTTTTTTATTTTTTTACAGGGAAGCCTGCCTGTGTGCGTGGATGTGTTGGGTTTGGAGGGGGCTAAGCGACAGAGGCAGACCGACATATGGCTTACAGTTTGGCTGCTGTTTCACACATGGGCACTCTTTCATATATACTCACACAAACAAACATGCGTGGAGAGGTTACAGCGTGCCGTCGTTGTTTCCTGTAGTAGTTTTCAGCCTATTCAAACATCTCTATAAGCTCTCTTACAAACATCACTAGGGATCCTGTTTGAGGGGCTTTATTTCCATAGTGTTTAGTGCTGCAATAGTGTGCAATATTCTCTCTCTCGTTTTTCTTTTTTTTCTTAAATCAAGGCAATGTGGTTATTGGTGGACAGCCCAATCCAGAGTTTATTTCTGGGATACAGTTGCCTATGTTGAAAACAGAACGAGATGGATAGAGGGATAAAAAGACCGACTCCTGCCTTTTTTTTTTTTTTTTATACTTTTAAAAACAATGTTAAATCCTGGAAAAGGTCACTTTCTGTTGATCATCTCTCATGTGAAGATATTTTAAAGTGCAAATGTTTAAAAAAAAAATCTGAGCAGACCTTTTTTCATTTCCAGTCATAGTTTACGGTCAGAAGCAAGTTAAAAACAACAAGCTTCATCGTGGGCTTCCTTGGCAGAGGAGACTGGGTTGAGAGGTTACAGGGCTTTAAGGGGAGGGGGACAAGCAGCTGCCCCATTACCCTAAAACTGTTGTTTGGAGCAGAAGGGTGGAGCAACACACACCACAAAGGATAACACACACTTCTCATGCTTTAGTTGAATAAAAAAAAAGTTCCTCTCTTCTGAGAATTCAACATATATTGACCACTAAAGATTTGCGTTGACTTCCGAGCTAAAATATTCATAAGACAAAAAGGAAAAGGAGGACCACATTTGCAAACGTTTTGATAAAAGTATGTGTTGGATGGAAGGAACATTTCCGAACAATTTTGGGTGACTTCCTAGAGCGCTAGTTGGCAAAAGTCATCTGTCCATCACAGACCTGACCAGTAACACACCAGCTCACACAAATGTTAGAAAATAGTGTGATTTACACAGAGCAAGAGCACACGTTGAAAAAAAATAACCTCGATAAATGAAATGAATGAAGGTGCCACAGTGATTATGAGGCTGTTTCTTAAGCTCACCTTTAGCTGCACAGATTTATAGACACAAACATCCACACACACAACGCTCACACATAGACGTCCATAAATAGGCAACTGATTTACAAATGAGCTGACCTGTGTGTCGGCTTGGTTCTCAGATAGACTCACACCCCCGCGAGGATGCATAAATCACAATGGACATACATATGCATGAGCATCTGAGGAGGCAGGATAAGTGTGTGTGTGTGCATGTGGGTATTTGTATTGATCATTGAGGCTTAGTTAAGTGCCTTTTATTTCATTCAGTTAAAGTTAAGAGCTGTGGACGAGCCTCTTTACATTGTGTCTCTGGTCAATGGAAGGAAATCAAATGTATCAATGTCACATTTGATGCATGAATTAGTGAATTCACCAAGAAAAAAAGATGCAGCATTTAATTTCTGTGGCAAACAACCAAACACTTTTCTCTAAACTTACATTCTATCTTTCTCTAAGAATAACCAAAATGACCCTAACCTTTACCACTCTGGGAGTCAAAAGTGACTTAGGATGTGCATTCACACCTGTACGTCCAGCAATAAACACGTTAGCAGTATTTTCATATTCTAAAAGAGCCTGTATATATTTTTGCAGGAAAGCAGATTACGAGATATGTTTCATTGCAAGAAAATCTGCCTGAGGTTGGGCAAAAGAAAACGAATACGGAAAGAAGTCTTAAGTGTTCTTTTTCATCTTTTTAGTGGCATCCGGGGATTGCACATCACAGTAAAGGAACAGAGATGACGTTTTGCATCTCTGCTCTCTCTGGAAGAAGTGGTTTTGGTGTTGGACCTTTGCCTGATGTGTGTGTGGATGATGTGCGCTGCTTTAACCTCCTCTTGTTTTATGGACTTATACATGGCGCTGGATCTCACTGCTGCTAGATTAATTTACACACCACTCACACATGCTTGCCAAATATCCCTCTCTCCCTCTCCTGCTCTCTGAAGACAGAGCAGAAATTGCCTGGTGAGGTAAATAAATTACTTCCATCGATTGCTGTAGTTGTGGAGTGACTTTATCACAGTTTGACTTGTCCAGATAGAGATCAACGCATGACAGCAGTGTTTTTATAATATGCCACTCTCTTTGTGTGGGGGCTACATTTTGTTTGTGTGTGACCAGGTAAATCAGTGTAAAAATCTACCTGATGACTATCTGAGCATATTTAAAGCTGTAGCTGTGGGCTCTGTTGTATCTAATTGAACCAGGCCACTGTGTGCATACTGAAAAGCAATGGAATATCTTGTGGCTAATTCTTTTTACTGTGGGTCACTGCAGATAGATGACATCTTAATACAGGCCAAACTGATATGTTTCTTCATTTGCAATATACAGAAAACAGTAAAAAATGTAAGGCCCCCTTATCTCGATCCTGACGCATTCAGTGGAAAAGAGGTTAAAAGTTCAGTGAAAGCATTGGACTGCAATGGGCCTGCCAGTTTCTGTGTGTGTGCGCGTGTGTGTGTGTGTGCGTGTGTGTGTGTGTAGTCTGGGACACATGCTGTTTTAATAGAGGCTTTGCTGACGTTACTACTGAGGCCAAAAAGCCACCATTAAAAGAGCAAAAAAGGATTTGGAAAAAGACCTTCAAGGCCTCACCTATTTGCGTTAAAACAGTGCAAGAAGTGACCAGCGCTACAAACTCTTCGGATCAGTATGTCACCTGACTTCTCTCCGACAGATGCCCCCAGATTTGAGAATTAATTACAAACATTGCAGATTTTTTTTGGTTTGTTCGCTGCTATTTTGGGAGCTAATTACGGAGGGGGAGAGTGCTAATTGGAAATTCTTTAGCATATGTGAACTCCTCTTCCCTTTTCTCCTTTGCCTGTTTTGGATTTTAATAGACAAGTCAAAGCTGCAGTAGACAAACTGGGGAAAGTAACAGCAAAGTCTTTATTTACATTGTGATGTAGAAAAACTGATTTGTTCTGAAGGTTAATTTACCTTTAACAAAGTCAGACCTCGTAGTGTTTTTCATGGTTTTGTCTGGGCAATGCACAAGTAAGAGATTAATCTTTTATGTAGAAATGGAAAAGAAGTTCACAGATTTTATAGAATGCATAAATAAATGTGAATTCATTACAAATATCTAATAAAAATACTTTCTCTTCAGGCTTTTTTGCACTTATTTATTATATGCTTAGCTTTCATTTCACTGAAAATGAACAAAACTGGCCCAATCTGCATTTTGACTTTCCACTCTCATCCCATAGCCTCCAGTTGTGATCCCGAAGAACAAAATCATTTAAATTTTAAAGCTTGTTTGAAATGAAACAATAGTATCATTTGCGGATGTTGTTTTAATTGGAGCAAATGGCTGACAAGATAAACAGACTCGTGTTGTGCGGCTCAGAAGGTTGCAGCGCTCACTTGGGGGTCTTTTTCATATTGATGTTCTGTTTAAAAATTTAATTCCTGACTTGCTTAAAGCAGAAGGAAACAGAATTAATATACAGCAGGAGACGACTAATCACAGATCTGCATTGTAATTCTCGCTCATGACCTAAAGTGTGACAAAAACATTATTTAACATCTTTGCCTCAATTTGAGCCACTCAGAAAGCTCAGTGCTCACACACAAGACCTTACAGTATTTTAATATTGCTGCTTGTATATTCTAATCCAGACACCACTTGAAATATAATTCCTTCCCCCATTTTGAATCACAAACGTGAAATTGCATTAAGGCAAGAATGTGTGGGCATGAAAGCAGGGATGTTAAATGGTCATATGAATGCAGGGGTGAATCCCAACCTATTAAGTACTTTCCTTATTATTTCTGAAAGTGGAGCGTGATAATTAGTTTGGTTGAAATCCTATAGTGGGGTGGAGGTATGGGTCTCAATAGTTGAGCCAAATTAATTTCCTCCGTCACCTTGAGCATACGTTTCTCTTAATAGGTTTAATTTATTTCACAGTGATTATCTTTTTTTTTTTTAAACCCACTTGACTGTGATCCACTTCAGCCATCCACACATATATGAATGGAACATTGATCCCTATATACGCCGTCATTATTGGGCTCCTGACTATGTTTAATGTGAGAGATGGCACTGTGTCGTTTTCCCAGGGGTCCCCTCTTTTGCTTTCCGTAGCCCACTCTGTCATGTGATTCCTGTGTCTGGCGACGGCTCAGTTTTTCTCAGGAGTTACTCCAAGTCTTTGCAGTCCTAAAAGTTAACAATCATTCCTGATGTTAAATCCATCAGAAACCTCCTATGTGCCACGAGGTTGCTTTAATAATCTCCCTGATGTCTGTGTGTGAGTGTGGGCCATGGGAAAGTGGCATACCTGAGCGGATTACAGTGACCCCAAGGACACTTAGCTGGAACAAATACTCATAATTTGTAGGATCAAGTATATCACCAGCTTGTTCTCACTCTGAAGCCGTAATCTACATTTGGTCAGTGTCTTATCTTTCCGACTGACGCTGAACGTACCATAAAGCTGATGTGCATATTTAATGTACAGTGTTTTACAGGTTTCTGTTCTGTATCTGGACATAAACATCAACTCCAGTGGGTAGGGGAAAAGTCCTGAGTTTCTGCTTTATGCCCCACCACAACCTTCCTCCTGTAACGAGACTCTCATAAAGAATTTCTATCAGTCAATACATACACCAGCTATGCAAGTGGGTTAGTGGCAAAGTCATCAACTGTTAATAGTTAAATTGGACCTTCATTGCCAATAGACATTGATATCAGCAATTGACCAAATGTCAATACATTAAGCCTCAGATTGAGGATAGGTTTTGTCTGTTTGTGCAGACATTCCTTGCCCCAATATGTACCCTTCGTTGTTGATCTTAGAAGATCACTCCGGTTACCCTGGTTTCAACTTTTACTTGTAAATTACACTCAATCACTGAAATTACATCCCATAGACTGTGCGTGTTTTTGTGTCTCTTCATCATTGACGTCATCTCACAGAGCGGCCCTTGATGTCACTTTTGATTATACTGAATGAAGTCCAACTGTTTTGCGTTTTCGTCATTTAAAGGAAGTCAAATGGAAACACAGCTGTTTTTGGAGTGTGTGTGAGTGTGTGTGTGTGGTGCGTAAGAGTGGTTGTCAATGGTTGGTAAGCACTAAGGCCACAGTTTGTAGCAAAACCCATGCACAAAGTCTCGATTTTCATTGGCTAAGACAACATTGGTGGGACAAAAGTCATTCAGAGAAGCTGCAGTCTGTCAATTAATGCAGCAGATGTCAGTTATTGTTGGACTAGGATTATGGCAATAACTGGAATTGGGCAACGGTTGTGAGCATATGTGAGTGATAGATTTTAAACAATCTTCTTTTTAGGCCTTTTCTTTATTACTCTTCTGGCACCTGCAGTGTTTTTCAGAATGCTGTCTCCCTTTCTGTGTAGTTTTTCAGCATTTTGGAAATGTAAACACTTCTAAAATACATCCAGATGTTACCAGCTGTGCTCCGCCACCACAAACATTGGCCAGGCAGCTTGTGTGTGCGCCTCAAAGACTCTTTTCCGAGCTGTTCACTCTCAGACAGACAAAATGATTGCATGTATGTGTCATATATAACTGCCTATTCAGGCAGGTTCTGTGAACAGTGCCTATTGTAGTTGTTAAAAGCATTGAATTAAAAGTGTCATTAAATGCAGAAAATGCTCTGTTACAAATGTAGTTTTGTTTTTGTTTTTTTTTCATAAAAGATGACCTTTCGTACTCATAATTTCCCCCTTTGACACACACTCGCAACAGTAGTGCTTTTATGGCAAACCTCCATTTAGATTTGTGATTGAATAAGTCAAACCACTTTGTGTGGGTGGAAATAGAGAAGGGCTAATTGTGAGGTGAATGATGTTAATGTTTGTTTATAAAATGCCCTTTGCTACACACATATACACATAAGCACTAACCTGTGTCACAGAGTTTTAATTAGCAGATGTCCTTGCCTTTCATTATGATATCATATTATTACTGCCATCATTCCTATTCATTGCCTGGGATACATATTTCAACAGGTGAACCCATTTAAATGTCTCACAGATGCTGCTTCAAATCCACAGTATATGTGTATTTGTTTATACACCATGGCCGCGCTGAAATCTTGCTCCTTGGGGAGTAATTACTGAAACGGTTTTCTGGCCGTTTTCCCTCATTAGTGTGAATAGAGAGAAAAAGTGAAACCTCAGCTCGAGTCTCATCGCACGTATGTGTTGCACACAATTACATAGGCACGCACACAATGTGTGGAAGCTAGTGCATGGCTTTACTGTCCGGCAAAGTGCATAAATACAGTCAAATGAGGAACACGGTCCACATCAGATTCAGAATAAAGGAAGGAAGGGTCCAAACTGTAGTTTGAGTAGTAATTTGTGTCCTTGTAGGCCAGTGCACTTTGAGGTCTTTGTCCAAAGTCTATTTCAGCCTTGCTCTGTGTATACACACATGCCAATTGTTTGTGTGTTTCTCTCATTGGACATTATCCTCCCTCAGCCTTTCAGTTCAAACTGCACATTTGTTTGTTTGGCTTTGCTCTTACAAACACACCATTAGTCCTGCCTTATGCACTGCATGGGGACTATTCCTGGATGTGGCCTTAGTTTAGCTCAGGCCTGCTGCCTGCATCACTGGAGGTCCACTCTGGCAAACCTCAGTTCTACCAGAACCCAGGAAGATCAGAACCACAGCCCTACGCCCAGCCACCACAGTGTAACTCTATCTGGCTTCAACCAGACTCGCCCCAGAGTCAGCTCTAAATGTCAGCTGGAGGCTTTTAACATGTGTCCAAGTCCAGGCCATTTGCGTTGCTGTTTCATACTCATCATGATGCAACAAGTTGCGGCAAACAAACAGGCTCAGACAGGACAACTCACTGACAAGCCTTTGTAATTTATACTGAGACAACACAAAAAGCAGGGAGAAAAAACTGAATGAGGAAGATGGTCACAATAAAAGCAGCATTGTATAATAGAAATTACTTCAGTTGAAGGCCTATGAAGAAGTAGTCCACACAGCCAGGCCTTAAAGCTCAGAGACTGGGCTTGGCAAAAGCAGAAAGAGGCCTGGCAGTCAAGCCCACAGAGCTTCCAGTAACATGAGATGTAAAAATCAATTTGCCGTGAAAAAGGTAAACAGTCGGAAATGACAAATATGCAGGTTCTTTCCATTGCGCTAGTTCTTTTTTTGTCTTGCTTTTTTCAATGTTATTAAAGAAGACAAATGCACCAGTGAGGAGAATGAGTTAAGACTAATGTGTTGATGGATCCCAGTTGCACTTACTTTCTTTTTCTTCATGTAGCACTACATTTTTTTTACATTTTTAACAGACAGAGTTCTAGATGATAGAGTAATTGAGAGAAAAAAGGAGGGGTAAATCCTCAAGGGCAAGTTAGGGGCCCACGGGTGCCTCAGTAGAAGCCTCCATTAGCAGAACGATCTGACCCAAGGGGAACAGGCGTGCTGGAGGGCCCTGAAGTCAGCGCTGGACTGTTTAGCAGCGGTTCGTCTGCATTGCTCATAACATTGATCGTATGTTACAGTGTAGCAGTAGGAAAGCTCTTTGCTGGTGAATAGACAACACAGCAGTGTATTGATAAGCCTAAGTGGACCAACAGAGAGCCCTGCACCCTGTTGGTCATTTGGTTTTGGACGGACAGGTCATGCTCGATACTCACACCCCACGACGGCCTTATGGTAAATCCAGTGTTCACAGTTCAATATGTCTTACAGAAGATAATCCTCTTGCTTTCCCCTCTTCTCCGATGAACAGATCTGCTGTGACTGGCTGTGAAAAAAGTAAGAAGGGGGGAAAGTGAAGAAAAACGCAGGAAAACAAACATGTTTCCCAGGCCCTAATTAGCCCACTTTTACTGCCCCTAGAAATGTCTTTTCTCTACCCCCCTTCACTCTTAGAAGTCTGCTCGAACAAAATGCTGTACATCACAGAGAGCGCTTAAACCTCACCAACAGCAAAGGTGGTTGCAATGACAGCAGGGAGAAGTGCCACTTTCTGCATATATTTGTCACAGTGAGTACTTAGATTAACAGGGGACACACTAAATAATTATTTGTGGAGCAACAGGACTTTTGCTGCACTGTGGGATATGTGTTTTGTGGTTGTTGTGTTTGTAGAACATTGGTTGGCAAATACTCACAAACAGTTGCTGAAGCCATCAATTCTTAATGAGATAATGACATGCTAACACTCTCCCAGTAGCAGCTATGTTTACAGATGAACATAAACCACAAACAAGACACAGACATGCACACTGCTTTGGTCTTGCTTTCTTCTCTCTCTGTCTAGAAACTTGAGAGAATATCAGGTGGGGAAAGTCTTGACACTGTTTAATAGACATATGCTGTAATGAGTCAGGCGCTGAAGTGTGGCTGCAGCTTTCCTAATAGGACAAGAATGTTGTCTGTAGCATTCGCTGTAAATTTTCCACTGGAATGACACATTCTTCCAAGCCGTTTCCTGCCCCGGGGTCTTCCTCTTGGCAAATGAGGAGAGGGAAACCTCTGTCCCCTGCCCTGTCCTATTGTTCGTACACCCTTCCTTCATCCTTTTCATCACTTTCTCTCTCCCCTCCATCAGTAAGGGTCACCTAATGTGGGCTATTGGAGCTCAGTCTACAGAGTGACACAAGCACATGACTCACAAAATGAGTCATTGCAATTTAGGCTTATTGCTGAGGAAATGGTGGTGTATTAAGAGGAGAGGTGTCTTTCTCAGACTGGTACGGGAAAGCACTGTATGCACATACAGTTAAAAAAAAACATCTTTGGTTGAGTGATTCTCCAAATTAATAGGACACTTAGTGGAGCTATGGAGCAACTTTAAACAAACCAAGACACAGAAGTAAAAAAAAAAAAAATTCACATTCAAATTCTTTAACCTTGAAATTTCCCCTTGCCAAGGCAGCAGCTCCCTCGTTTTTTCATCTGTTAAATGTTTGAGTGTTTGATAGTTTGAGGTCTATAGCAGAACCCGCCCGGGAATTAATGTCATTCATATGCCCTGCGGAAATTACTTTTGAAATGCATATAATCTAAAACATGCAAATGAGGCTGACTTTGTGCACCCTGTTTAATATGAATTATCATTTTCTGAATACCTATTATTACTGCGTACATTTCTCCAATTATATTGTTCTTTTCTGTTACTTTTGCACACGGACGCAGATGTGCACGTCAGGAGTGTGCGCATGTGCACACGCTCGGTCACATGCCACATGTCTTGGTGATGGGTGTATTTTAATGAGAACTAAGGATGGTAATGACCCAGTCCACTTTTCTTTCCCTCCTTATCTTTGTACCTCTGTCTATTGGTTTGTTTTTTCACATGGTTGTTAGTTTACATTGATCCAATTGGAAAAAGCATTTTGTTTACAACAAAAAACGACAAATTGTCACTTTCTTCTGCTGGTTTGGTAGATAAAATAAAATTGAAAAAACAAGTGTTGTTCATTAAAATTGTATTATCTGAGTAAAATATTGATGTGTTTTAAGAGTGAACTGTGCATGTTTAGTTTGTCTCTTCCTCTTCTGAAGAACTGTTAATAATGTCCTTGTCCATGAGGCAGACTTTTGCTTTTATTCTCTTTTTGCTCTTTTTCCTAAATTGAATGGAAGGCATCTCTTTTCAAATGAATTACTCTATTAATTTATTTATACTGTGCCATAAATTATTCTATTAATATTAGCATGTTCTAAATTAGTATGACTTCTCTCAGTGTTCCTTCCACTTGGATTAATTAGCATGCTTGTCACTATAACAAAGATTTTTCTTCCTCTGATAAATTATAAAGGAGACATTTTTTAATACAATGAGAACTGCCTTGGAAATTATTAATATTTTACTTGTGGCCTGTAAGACAAAAGTACAGAGAAAAAGCAAAAAGAACACAAAACTAACAGTTACATGGAATACATTACTGATTGTCACTGGTGCAACAGTGTTGGTTTTTTTACTTTATTTCATGAAGGAAGTGCTGTGTGCATATGTGCTCAGGGATATCATCTTGTTTTAGCACTTTTTGGAATTAATTACCTCTGTAACGGCCTCGACCAAGTTCAAAAGTACTAAAATTCAATTAATTCGAAAAAGTGGACATGCTATCATTTTCTCGGCATGTCTTCTTTAAAGTCTGGCCTGTTTTTACTGCAGACTTATTCAATTATATTTGATTAAACTCTCTCTGATCCAATCTATTAATTAACTAGGAAATGCAAAGTGACCGACTTGAAAGCTGATGTATAAAATTATATCATGTCCACTTTTTTTAACACTACAGTTTTTTAATCCATTGTAACCTGGCTATTATAAAGTCGCTTTGGCCCGTTTTCAGTTAATATTAAATCTGTGCACCTGATCTGCTTTGTAATGCAAATTTTGATCATAAATGAAATCATTTTACTCCTAAAGGAAGCCATGACAAATTTGCCTCTTGGGGGAAAAAAATAACTTTTCTATTTTCTATAAATTGTGTTAGAAAGTAATTATATTGTGAATTTGAAACTGTTAAAAATGGGACACTGCCTTTTTACAATATCAATGCTTCCAATGTAAAGAAATCAGCCTATGATCGATTTCCTGACATAGACATATAATGGACTTATTCATTGAAAAAATGTTAAAGTCATACTTAGTTTACCTTTGTGTCATTTGGCAGTTTTCCTACTGACTATCTTTTCATCTCTTCTTTCTGTGTCTCTCTTATGCCCCCCCCACACACACACATTTACAGTGGAGGTCATTCTAATAAAGTGCCCTCACAGACAGAGCTCTTAATTGCTCAACAAAACTCTATAGCTATTCCCATGCTCAAATACAAAGCCATTTTCCCAGCTTCTCCCTCCTCTCTTCACCCCTGTTTCACAATGTTAAATACAGTCGCAGTAATAGCTTTACGGACTGTCATATCCTGACCCCTGTCCAGCCTATGTAACCTCTCAGGACGGGGGCCAGAGATGAAGGTGAAAGTCAAGCGTTTCCATCTGTGTGATCACAGGACAATTTCCACACATGCACATACATTTTTACCTCTTTAGGAATGTACAAGGCAGGATTTCAGCCTGAGATAAATGAGGTGTGCATGAAGTCCGCTCCTTCTACAAATATTTGTGTGTGTGATATGCATGTGCGTATCTTTGTGTCTGTCTCCAGTATTTTGAACCAGACAGCAGTCTACAGGCTGGTAAATCACTTACTGTGCTCCAAAAGAAGGGTCGGGGTGAAGGCAGGAGTGTATGTTTGCCCCGGTCATACACACATACGCAGCGATCTCATCGGTGCGGAATGCACTGTGTGTTTACCTATGGCTCCAGAACCCACCTGACCGAGGGAGGCTAATCTTTATGGGCTCTGTAAACAGGGACTTTGTCTTCAGAGAGCTGAGACAGGCAAAGCAGACACACAATTCACACAAAAAGGAGGCATATTGGTTAGATCAGTGGCTTGTCCTTTATGTTAATGTTAATATTTAACATCATATGGCAAACAGATTTGTCAAAATAATAAGAACAATAATGCATTCCTGCTACAGTGTGTTCTTTTTTAGCCAGCAATAGTTGATCTTATAACCCTCATGTTGCTCGCTGTTCTTCTTGTGATGCTGAAGACAGCCAGCCAGCTAGTAGGAGATATTGGCTCACATCAGACTGACTATCTGTCTGGGATAATGGAGCTCACCTGTTAGCACTGGAGCAGAGCCAGAACAGCTGCAGACATCCAGCATTAGCCCTTTGCTGTTAGCCAACCTGTTAGCGCTGGCTGGCAGCCAGAGTAGTAGTTTTAGTAGCCCCAAGCAGCGCTGCTAGATAGTAGCATTAGCTTGATATCCAAGGCCAGCTGTTGATTAAATAAAAAAAAATTAGGCCCATGGTTTTTACTGATCTCGTTCAGTTTAATACAAATAGTCTATGTCAATTCACAATAACTTCTCACATAATTTATTTACTAATAGCATTATGTAATGCATAGGCCCATAGATATAGTTCTGATCTTTGTCTCACCTGACTATTGGCCTGTGACTTGTGGAGCACCAGTAGCTCTTGATGGTGCGTCTGAGTCAGTGAGAAACTGGGTGCACTGATTTGTTTGTGATGTAACTATGTCATTATTTTATGTGACATTTATAGAGAATATTTTATGTAGGAATACACAAGAGCCACCAAGTGAATACAATTACACTTGGTGTAGTACACAATACAATTACACTTTGTTTTAATAACTATTACAAAAAAGTGGAGCAATACTACTTTTGAATTTTTGTCTCTGGAAGATTGTGACTTGCTCACATATATTATTTGAAGTATCAAAATAATGTGGATTCTATTTCAGGGTCAAAACTTTATTGTTTGGCTGCCACTAGTTACCAGGCATAACCAGGGGGAAAAGGCGGCATGAAGAGAGCAGATAATTCAAGAGTCACATGAAAGTAGATAGATGATGGAGTGTAGATACTTGTACAGACCGCCCCTCCTTCCCCCACTCCCCTCCCACCCTTATTCCCTCTGTTCTTTGCCTAATAAGCAGCGTTCCTGCGAGCTGATGCAAGGCGGAGGAAACAGAACAGGCGTTCTGGGACCACTAGATATATTCCCACATGAGGCATAACATGATAAAGACTTATTATCTCACTAAGCTGCTGTAAACACAGATGCATGCCTAACCACACACTGTACACAAATCACTCACACAACTCTCACACTCATGCTCAGAGCGTGGTCCAGCTTTACGGTTGTGATGAGCAGTGACCAGGAGGAATCTGACAGAAACAATCCCTCTGATAAAGGCTGAAAGTCAGCCGTGGTAAGCTAGATCACCGGGCATTTGGGCTCAGCCTATTTGAACTCAATGCACACCCTCAGAAGTGTTCACTATACTTAGGATTATTGTTATATATTTACGGGAACATCTGAATGAGCTACGTGTCGAAACAGGATCCATCTGGGCTCTTTTAATCAATCACTCCCGACACACGCATAAACACATGTGCACCTATAGCACAGGGCGCCTCGCTGTGAGCTAATCCATTACAGTACAAAGAGTAGGTGTCAGCCTCTTAGACAAACATACACAGAGTCATCAAAAACATGTTGAGTCTCATTTCCCCTTCTTCTCTTCTCCATCCCAATTAAAAGGCAAAGGAGGCTTTTATTTCTGCCCTCCTCCTCCAAACACATTCTTTATCTCTCTGATGTGTGCTCCTCCCTCCCCTGCGTTTGGCTCCCCTCGGGGTAGTGGGAATGTCTCTCCCCGCACACTCTCAGGTCAGGGTTCAGCTCGAGGGGGTCTGAGCATGTAGAAGTAGTCCACATAAAAGAGAGCAGAGCGGGTTGGGGCAGGCCTCAGCACGGGCAGCTCCTCTTCACTGCCAGAAACACTTAAACTTATAGCACAGTACTGTGTGTGTATGTGTGTGTATCATAGCTCTAATCAGAGACTTCAGGGTAGATTTATGCCTATGCCTTTTCCTCGACCTCCATTACACCAGCTTATATACACCCATTACAGGATATGACAGAGTACACACCCTTTAGCAGCGCATACTTATGTGTGTGACAGAGAGAAAGAGGGCACATGTCTTAACACACTCCCCACTTTCCCATTAGATCCTTGTCCACCTGCGAGTTATATCTCGATCTCTGTCTTTATCTCTCCTTCCCTCGTCACTAATAAGGTCAATGAGGAAGAGTACCAAGCAGATGGGCGTACAGTACATTACACAGTGTGCGGTGCAGTAAAGTTCTAGATAGACTGCCCAGTGATTCATGCTTAGTGAGACGTGTGATGATGTGAGGAGTTTGTAGCGCACTGCAAAGTCAGTGGACTGCGCCGAGATCTGTTGATCACTCAGCACTATGGCTGGCTTCCTAATATTACCGCAGGGAGCAGTTTGACCTGGCAGAGGTCTGAACAATGGCAGGTAGAGGAGAGGAAAGAGGAAAACAGGAGCGATAGAGAGGTATAGAGAATAATAACCACCTTTAAATATCACTCTACTTCCCCAGACCTGCCCTAACTTCAAAGACACATGTGTCCCAGGAAGGAAACTGTCAATGGGGAGTTAAAAGATTGCAGTCTGATTTAGGGGTTTTCAAATTGTGACGCATATTAGGCAGTGGCACATTGGCATAGGAATATTGCCATTTGCTGGTCAGTTGCTTCACTGAGGTCCGTCCTCCACACTTTCAGCATCTTTTAAAAGCTTTTTCTAACTAGCTTTTTTTGTGTTTTGACTGTATTCTGTTTCCATAAATTTAGTCTGTCCAGTGTTGGTATTCTGTAGGCTGATTGTCAATAGAGACATTTCACCCTGTTTCCTGCCAATCTACTGTCTATCAAATTAAAGCCCCAAAAAATAAACTTAAAAAAATATATATATTTTTATAAAATACCAAAATTAACCCGTTCATCGAGTCAGAAATACTTTTAGAATTGGTCTGTTTATTTTCTTATTAACAAAAATGCAATTGTAAATATGTTTATTAGGTCACTAATAGTTCATAAATCGTTTTATTAAATCCTATATTTTTATTTATGTGCTGCTAATAATCCTCATCCACATACTCAGGCCTCCTTTAACGAGCATCTGGCAACATTCCAATAACAGAGCCACCAGCGGTTTTCACACCCTCACCTGCTGTTAGATACTCAGAGGAAAAAAATGATATACATGCACACACACCGACACACACTCACACTTCACCTGCTACTGCCTCAGAGGAAAAGAAAAGTTAGATTCTCTCATCAAAAGCTTTTATCTTTTCCCCAGAAGGCATGGCTTGAACACCTCTGACAAATGTGTACAGACACACTTAGATATTGGGTAGAATGCCTCGACGGCGTTTTGTGTACATACCCGGGTTGCCGAAATAAAAGCCCAAGAACTTTCTCTCTGAAGCAGTACGCGAGTGTGTTAATTTCTAAAACTGGATGAAGCAGAAAGACGAGATTGAGCTTGTCATTAGGAGTTCACAGTCTGCATGCTTGTATGAAGGTTTGTTTTGTTTTGTATTAGCTGCCTTGTGTGTGTTCTGCTGCACGTCTCTGTCTCGTCGCTCTACTCTCCCACGCTCGAGCTCCTAACGATGGAAAATGCGTCTGTGTGTTTGTGAGGCGTTGTTGCTCAAAAAACAACAACACATCCAGGAATGGCTCGTTTTGTCATGGTTTTGGGGAAGGAGTGCGCTCTAATTAGAGAGACCCTATGAAGGTGCATCAAACAGATCTTTCTCAAAGACCAACCTGCTCACGTCTCACACACAGAGCGTACATGCCACCACGGATTATTGAAGAAATGTGTGTGTTATTTAACTGTATAGCCAAGTAGTAACAGTTGTGTCTGTTTAGATTTGCAGTATCTCTGATCCTAAACCAAGCTCCTAGACTTCCATTTAAATAAATACAAAAAGTGTCTGCTTCAGGTGTAGCTTTGAGGCCACTTGGGTCTGTTTGTGTGTTGGTGGATTATGACCAAAAGCTCTTTTCACCATGTACACAGGAGCATACAATTCATTTATCTATCTCTGCGTGTGTTGATTTTAGTTTCCTGCCTTGCCTGTTCACTCAGATGGGAGCAGGCTTTTTATTCAAACTGCCCAGGTCACTTTTATTTAATCGGTGTGTTGTCTTGCCTCCCTCCTTTCTTCTTTCAGGTGCCAGTGATGATGGTAGAATCAGCCTCTGAGACTATCCGAACGACGCCGTCCAACCAGAATGGAGTCAGCAGCCTCACTAGCCAGTCAGATGGAGGAGGAGGCAGAGAGGGCGGGTCCAATGGAGACACCAATGGCGAAATTAGCCCAGTTGACTTATTGCACCTGCAGCAGCAACAGGTGTGTGTGTGTTTTCAATATTTGTGAGTCTGTGTGTCTTGTGTGCATGCCATATCGTAATATTTACTCTTGTACCTGCACATAAGCACTTGTGAAACTTTGGCAACAACAAGTTGAGCAACTCATGGGAAAGTATGCAGAGTACATTGTCAAGAACAGCATGTACACAACAGGTTACATGACACAGAATGTTTTTTTGTTGTTTTGAAGAAAAAGGAAGTAGAAGTTAGTGTTTGTCAGTTAGGGGTTTACATTTACATTTTTTACATTTATTCATTTAGCAGACGCTTTTATACAAAGCGACTTACATTAAGCTTCAATTCACCAGTGTAACAGCTGGAACACCACTGGAGGCAAGGGGGGTTAAGTGTCTTGCCCAAGGACACAACGACAGTATGAACTGTGGGGAGAGCGGGAATCGAACCACCAACCTTCCGGTTGAGGGACAACCGCTCTACCACAGGTGTTGACGGGAGTGTGTTTTCAGGCGTTTTTTAAAGACGGCTACAGATGTTTTTTAAAGATGGCTACAGATGTGGCATACATAGCTGGACATGTGTGAATGGTGAAGTGAACTGACAAGTTTCCTCGCCAGAGTTGAATTAATTGTTCATAATCTTCTATTTATGTCAACTGCAGCCATGTTCATATACTATTTCAATAGCAGCTTTACCAGGCCACTTACTTAACAGTCTAAGTTCTCCAAACAAAAGCCAATTTGGTGTCAAGAGAGAGGACTGTTTTATTTTTCATGTTTATATTTGACACATCACTGTGCTGTATCTTTAGTTATGTTATTTGCATCATTTTTTCACTGTTTCACCCACACACTCACTGACCATGTGTCAGATGGAATTTTCAAACTTCCCGTAATTCACTGGAACAAAATCTCTTTTTTCTCATTCCCCTCTTAAGACCTCATAGCTCTGGCTGGTCTCAAAAGGACATCCAAATACATGTGCAAGTACACACAGAAATGGCTTTAGATTCATAGGTCATGACACTGAGTCATTTGGCCAATTACCACCTAGAATGTCTCACAAGTGCTGTCTTTTAATGACGGAAACTCACTGAATCATGTTGTTACTCACTACTGTGACCTGTGCAGCAACTGATAACATATTCAACTGGACAAAGAAAATCAATGTGTGTTTTAAGTGTCATAGGCATGGAATGTTTATAACATTATTCATGTCAGTCCATCCTAGAGAGTTAGGTTTAGCCTTTTTCCACAAGTCCAAGCTTTGGAGAGGGTTTGGAGGCAGTGCAATTCCAAAGACATCATGCTTGCTAGCTAACAGTTAAAAAAAAACATGTAAGCAAAGCCATACATGCAATATATATGTGATACATGTCTCCATGTGACCACAGTAACTCACAACTCCATCTAATAAAGATGGCACTTATCCAGGATGGGACTTCTGTTCAAATTTCAGAAATACAATACAATGGCATTTGGCGTATCAGATGTCTTTGTTAGATTAACATATGTTAAAGTACAAATAGTGTGTTCTTCCCAAAAATCAGTTCTTAGAAGGTGAAGTCTCAGTCTCTCCAACACCACCTGAGTTTTGGGTTGAGGATGAAACTCAAGAGGGAAAAGAATCAGGGTTTCCTCACTGGCACTAAAATGGCCCTAATTATAATGATGGAGACTTGGTTGAATGAAGAACACTCAAGGCCCTTTACTCCTGTCCCGCACATTCCCTCCTCCTTTCCCTGACTGCATCTTCACCCTGCTTTCTCAGCAACCTTCAGCCGAGGACACACACACAAAAACCAAACCTGTAGCTTGCACAAAGCAGCTCTTTCTTCTCTCGGACGTGTCTCTGCTTTCCATGTTTTTGCACCTGCGTGTGTGTATATACATGTGTGTGTGCTGGTATTTCCTCTCTTTAGTGGGTTACCAACCACAAACATACCTCCCTCTCTCTTTCCATCTATTTCTCTTCCTCTCCTGCACTGTACTCCTTTTTGCTTCAATTCGCTCTGGACCATGAAAGACAAGCACAACCTTTCCTCCAGATCCCAACCCTGCCTTGACAAAAATGTTACATCCACATGAGGAGCCATAAATACACAGTCATTTATTGGAGTAATTTACTATTTAGAGAGCTCTGTTCAAGTCAATTTGCAAAGACTGAATAGATTTAAGATGTCATGAGGGAATGCACATTTTATTCTGTATTGTACAGTATGTTTTTGTTATTTCAAAGTTTTGACTTTGTTCAGGATGTTTAGTGCTTAATGTTAACTTAGATGTGGACTCATATGTGCAGCTTATGTCTAATGCAGTATTCCAGTTATTTTTAAGCACCCCTCTTTTAAAATGTTAGTTCAACAAGAAGTACAAAGTTTTTTAGCTATGTTTTTCTCAGCAGATCATAATATGACGATACAATAGGTGCATATAGATGTAACGCTTGGTAGTGTGTTGACACCGGTATAGACTACTACAGAGGCCTATACCATTTTCATCTTCTGCCCATCCGCACATATAAATCAATATTTTCTAATACAGACAGGCTCAGTTGTGACAACCTTCTTTGCCTTTCCCTGCTTTGGTGTGGCTCCCCTTGTTGCTCCGTTCCACGCTTGAGTCCCTCACCTGAAGCTGTACTGCAGACTACTGTTGGTGCTTAAACACCATGCCAGAGCGCAGCGAAGCAGAAAAGACACAACTACAGACACACACTCTCACAGAAGTCCTGACAGCACGGTGTTGTCAGAACACAAAGCCGTTTTTCCTTTGGTCCCTTGGGAGCCGAAGAGAAATCACAGCTATCTCCAGCCGTCAAACCCCTGCCACTGGCCTTGCACTGTTTTCTGTCTGTCTTCGCTTTTTATGCTCTGTTTTATTTTTTGGAAATAGATGCATGTGTAGTCACAGACAAAAGAAATGCATGAATACGTAACTGCAGGTGGACTGGACTCTATTGTTGTGTGCGGTGTATTGTGGTGGGATTCAGGTAACAGGACATATACAGACATAGTGAACAGAAGCAATAGGAGAGGCTGAAGAGTGTGGGTTTGGGGGGCACTGGTGGGCTGGAGAAGAGGTATTGAGGGATGAAGGAGGGGTGTAACACTGAGACGTGTCAGAAAAGGGCGCCGGGGCCTCCTTGTGGAATGTGGCCTGTCTGCCTCCCCGAAAAGAACAGAGACAGAAGTGAGGAAAGAAGGGGAAGAAAAAAGAGAAGAAAAAGGGGGAGAAGACGAGTTCTGTCCCATCATTGACAAGAGGGGGGTCAAAAAGGCACAGAGTTGGCGAAGTGAGCGTGTAGAGAGTGTGGCAGTTTGTTGAGGTGCAGGGCATGGAATTAATACACAGCAGTATACAAATGTAAGGAAGATTTTCAGACTTCAGATGCTGTAAAAGAAGATTTTTAATAACAAAGGCAACACTGATTTTTTTGTGTCTGCACTGATGTCTCGCTCAGGTAATAATGAGCATGCACATATCTGTAGAACAACAATTAACATCAACAATTATGGTGTCAGTAGTTTTTGAACTGGTTACATATTTGTAAAGTTTAAGGCCTCACGTTTTCTTTTTTAGAGTAACAATAAACACACATTAATCACAGTATTGTTTTCACCTCCTGGAGCGTTTTACTTGTGTTGTGAGGACGGGGATATTTTGAGAAACCGTTGTGGTAAGATATACATTTTTAAAGATATCTGTGTGGTCTAGGCCTAAATCCAGCAAACCACAATTCAACAGTGTGTGAGTGTGTTGCTGGTGGAAGGTGCTCTGATGAAAAACAGGTGTCTGCAATCCTTTTCTTTACATCATCCTTTTTTAGATGAGAACATTTTTGCATCAGTGGCTTCTGGTGTCACAGCCCGAGTAGAGGCAGTGGCAGAAGTTGTAGTACTGGGAGTAGAAGCAGCGATAAGTGGTGATGACATGACGAGAGTTGAGAAAGTAGGTGAGTGATAAAAAGGTGCCTTCCTCTCAGGTTTCCTCCCAGGTACACCACTCAGCTGCCTGATAATAAACCATCTGTGGAGGATTTTCCTTCGGTCTGTTTTGCCTGGTGTTGGATTTGCGTCATGACCAAGACCACAATGTACTAAGACCAAGACAGAACTGAGTCAAGACAAAGACCACTGCAGATAGGTCTGTTTGCTAAGGCACTTGATGAAGGTCTTGAGACTGAAAAAAGTACTTCAGAAAGAAGTACTTTTGTTGCTGTGGCCCTTTTCCCCAAAGGAACTCTGAGGCAGTTTCAGAAATTGGTTTGGAGTTTCAATCCCTGCCTTCATTTGTCACTGTGTCTCTTACACACATACAGTATGTACATAGGCGTCTTTGTTTCTCTCTCTGCTGTTTGCTGGAGCTGATGTGAGTTAATGAAGGGTGTAATTAAGAAGCCACAGTGATGACTGGAGATCAGAGGCCACCGATACTGATCGCACATATACATAAACACTGATGAAAGATAGCTATGTTTTGCACGTAAGCAGCAAGAGTGTGCACATGGGTGTGATGCAGGCGGTGCTTTGTGGACAGATGTGCAGCGCATGGATAAGGACATCGGGACATTGGGATAACATATTGCTTCCTGTTAGATAGACCGGACGTTGTAATTACGGCTTGTATAGATGGACGGTTTAGAGACATTTGCAATTTTACACCATAGCTGTGAGGCCGTTCTTTAAATTATGGGAGGTGAATGTTGGTCACTGGGATTGTTATGTCCTGTTTGACCTCCAGGGTTATACATGAGTTCATTTTCAGGTCAAGAGTGCAAAGGAAAGGTTACAAGAAGTTGAAAAAAGTATTTTCTTTTAGATATTTTTGATCACTTCAGTAAATTTTATTACTCTGCAAAATTATTGTCATTACATTTTTATAACCTTTACATATTTTCATATCTATGTTAGCATGCACATCCATTTGCGTGCATGTGTGTGTGTGTGTGTGTGATGGCCAGTAAATCAGAGCCCAGCGTCTCTGAGTGCTGTCACCTCCTAAAAGCTTTCCCTTGGTCTGTGCCTGGGTCTTTCCTCTTTATGTCTGAGGTCAATATAGTTCACAGGTCGGCAGAGGTCATGCTGAGACAGAGGCGGGGTAAGACGGGGTTGCCTAGCATCTTAGAACACCCACTGCTGTTACCGCGGTGATACAAAGAGACCTATAGAGCCACAACTTCCTCTAAAAGTCTTAAAATCACCAGCTCCCTTTATCTTTTATCTTTTACTTCAGCCTGTCGATTAGAATCTGTTTTATTGATCCTTAAACAGTTCACAGATATTGTGTAGAATTTCCCTGTACACTCATTTTCATGAGACATGTGAACAGACAAAACTCACCTGCACATCCTTTAATCACTAAGTTGTTTTACATGTCTACCCTCTCTTTAAAATCATTATTCATTCTCACATTGAGGTCTAATTCTGAAATGCTGAGATGTTGTATTTATGAGTGCTCATAAATTGTTTTTACTGCTTTTTCCAGCCACTGGGTTTTTGAGAATCCACTGACTACACGTGGGAAAGCCCAAACTTGTTCTCACTGTTCTCACTCCATGTCCTTTTAAGTCATCTGTTTTTCTAAATTTGATCATAAACATTTTGTACATCGTTGAAACAGATATGTCAGCTTTAACACCTCAAAAGAATACAGCAGATATTCAGTTTCCTATATAAGGGTCATATAAGAGTCTACTGTGACATGGTCCACTAGGCCAGATCAGCCAGCATGGACACAGTCACAGTTGGTTGAGCTCTCCATCCGACAGGCTCAGAGACAAGAATAGACAAATACCAATGGAAGGATGTGTGCCGTCTCTGTTGTGGTGGAAACTGACTTATCCACACATCCCCAGGGCACCTGTAGAGGGCAAGGTTTGGGTTTAATTGTTGCTATGGGAGTTTTTGGAAGGTAGATATACGAAAACACAAGGTAAACTAATTGTTGCACACTGGAAAAGTTGTTGAATTGCCCTTTTTTACAGTGAAAGGTCACCAGGCAAAGTGTAGCACTTGGAGGCTGTCAAAGACACTGGAGTGAGTGGATGTATATGGTTTCCAAAAGACGATGGTCTGCTGTGTTACATATTGAAACACACAAACTTCAGATGCACCAGTTTAGACTTCACTAGAAAAACACTCCTAAAAAAAAGTTATTACAAAATCTATGCAATTTCTTCACCCCATTAATGCGCGTCATGTGATGGACAAGAGTTTAGTCGGATGAAATGTGCAACACTTAAAAGGCTGCTAGGTGAAAGTAGTTACCCTGGAAACAGTCAAGAGTCCTGGATGCACACAATGAACATGCACATATACACACACACTACACACACAATGGGATCAGGGGCCTAAAGTGTTGCTAATTAGCTAGTCTGCGGCTGCTCTTTGTGCGAGCCATTTTAAAGGAGAGATTAGAGTCAACAGGGAGGAGAAGAGGAATGTAGCTCATCTCTCACTCTCTTGTTTGCTCCTGTGTCTCTGGGACATCATGTGACTTCTGTGGTTTTTCACCTGATAAGTTTTACTTCTTCCCCAGCCTTATCAAGACTAGCATGTGTTACATAGCATATTTAGAGAGAGACACAGAGCAACACTTTAAGTCCACCACAAAGTGACAGACTTCATTCTTAGTTGCATTTGATAAATCATTTAGTTGAATTTTCACTGGTCTTGATTTTAAATCCTTCTATGTTCAAGAGAATAAGACTGGACCTTTAAAAAGTGATCTCAATTCCAGTCTTAAGATCAAGGCCAGCACTACAATACTATTCAAACCTGTAACAATAAGTTCAAATTGAAACCCCTGCCAGCTCACATCTGGTGGGATCGTTCGTCTCACTAAATCACACACATCAGCGCACACAGACACACATTTCCCCTTTTCTTTTTGGAACACACCCCAACACTGCTTTTCATTTGGGGAAGTTAAAGATTCTGTCCTTATTTAGAAGTTTAATTTCTGGTGTGCCTGCCAGTCTTTGTTGTGCCTGCCCACTTCCGGTTTCAATGAGCGTGACCCCTTCAGTGTGTGTGTGTGGTATGGGTGGGTGTCAGGGTGTGTCCGGCCCTTTACCACAGCCGCAACCAGGTGTAAAACCCTCTGAACTACAAACATGAAAGAGTTTTTTTCTCCCCCAAAGCAGGCAGGCTAATAATATTACAGGCCGCTTTAAATTTTTTTAATGCTCATATATAAGTGTGTGTCCATTTGTCTGTGTATGCTTGTACACATGGCAGACAGTCTCTGTTTGTGTATATATGTGTTTTCCCTCTGTCTCCTGTCTCTAAGTCTTGGCAGTGCCTTGCATGTGTTATTAGTTTGATTTTTTTCCCTCTTTTGGTTATTAATAATAACAGTTAAACGGTTTCCATATGTGAGGCCTGGTTGCCAGGCTAGTGCTATCCTCATCACGGACCGCTCCCGCGCACTCTCCCCTTCATAAGGACTGTTGTACTCGGGCAGCCGAGGCAGCTTAAATCCTGGAGGTCACCCAAGTAAGAGCTAACACCTAAGAGGCCTTGTCTTGTCTCAGGAGCATGACCAAACTACTTAACTGTCCCAGGTTATACAAGACGAGGGCTAAATATTACAAGGTAGACTGTGTGGGTCTCCGTGTGTGTGTGTTTTTTTCATGGGCCTGGTCTGTCTGGAGTGAGACCTTCCTCTCTTGCCAAACGAGCTGTGCTGAAAACCACAGGGAAACTGCAGTGTATATAATGTATGACGTGTATTTATGTGTGTGTGTGTGTCTGAGGGAAACTGCTGTAGAGCTATTTGCCATCAATTAGCCGCTTGGACTGAACTGAGGCCTACAATGGAGGAGGAGCTGCTTTTATATTTGGAGGAAAAGGAGTTCCCTTCTCGTTTTGTCGCTCTTCACCTCATCATTATCGCTAATTGTCTCTTTTTCATTGGCCTTTTCCCTTCACTTAGCAGAAAAAAGCTGACAGGATCTCCTTAGGAAGTTGTAGATTTACTGTGAGTGTATGTGTTTGATGATGTATTGTGTCATGATATAAAGCAGTCCTGGGTATTCAGTCAGCTTCATTTTATGAGCCTACATATACCCCTGTGAATCAATAGAAACATTAGATGAGTGTATGGACAGAGTTGAAGGGGAGAGGTTTTCTCGTCTCACAAAACAGTTTAAAACTGAAGAGAACCATCTGGAAAACGGCAGGGTCCCCGAACTTTAGAACAGGTCCCTTTTGTATAAAATAGGATGTGAAAAAAATCTAAAATAAGCCAGGGTTTTTAAACATAACGGCATATTTTGAAGTTCTTTTGGAGTTTTGGAGTTTTTATGGCATTGGCTCACGTAGGCAGTCTTTCCCCTCTTTTAATGGTCAGTCTGGGCCCAGAGAAGCTTGCTTCAGCCATTTTAAAACCTCAGCCCTCGATTGGTGCCTTTATATTGCGGAAACATTACATTAAATAGCTGAACGGGATCATGGATGGCTGGAGTTTCATAAGGTGTACCACATAGTTCCAGATTGAGCTTAAAAAGATTCAGTCATTCAGCAAGCTCAACATAAAACTGCTTTGGAGTCTATGTTGCTATGAACTGATAACAAACAGCAGGAAAGCTGGTGAGGCACACCGGAAAGACCTGATTAATAGCAGAAAAAGAGAAGGCGTACGTGAGGAGGAGTCAAAAGGAAAGTGGTGAACCCTTGGCAGAGTAGAATTTATTTGTAATCCACCGTAAAATTAAGAGGCTTTAGCTGGCTTTCGTTCAGACTGCCCCTTATCCTGATATGTTTACCTTTTTAAAGGCTCTTATTGGCCTGAAAGTTATAGTTGCCACTCCCTGTTTACCCAACAGAGCTCCAGAAACCCCTCCTTAAGAGTGCATCTCACAAGGTTTAAACCTGTTGTATTACTTACAACTAACAGTTTTAACTTGATCATAAAGATTTAGTTGTTCACATTGAGCTTTCGTTGTGAAAAACAGCTTTGAAAATACTTAGCCAAGTTACAGTAGGTATAGAAAACTTTACAAGGTAGCTTTTTCTTGTGTAACTGCCACAGATGTAAATCCCAGCCCCAGACTCAAAGTGACTGTCGCAGCAGTGAGTATGAGCGATATCCCCTCATGAGACCGACAGCTGCATTCACAAGGCTTGCTTTCCCTGGACAATCTATTTTAGGCCTCCATCGTACCCATATCTGCTCTCCAAATTTACTGTGGCGAATGAGGCTCACAGATTTCTATAGAACTTGGGGGTTGGGGCAAGACAAAAAAATACTTGGAGAGGTGCCAAGCAAACTTTTTAACGGGTTATATATTATATGAAAGAGGAGGGGAGAGTGCGAGACAGATCGGGTGATAAAAAAGGAGTGAAAGAAAGTAGGAGTGATCTGGGAAAGCAATCTGGTTTTTGTGGTGACTGACAGTGATGTATCTGATTCGTGAGATTCCAACGCGGTTGTAACGAAGCCTTCACTCAAATGTGCCCCCGAGTCATATAACAATCCCACTATCGGTCACCCCTTCACTGAACAGAGTTTGTGTACGGCATGCGGCAGGTGAGCTGCCTCTATATCATCCTTTTCAAAAAGTATATGTTTTGCGTTAACATCTGTTCACTCTTATTTCATCTTCTCTTCAATCATGCTAGGCTACAGACAAAAGACAAGGCATGATTGAGAAAAGAAAGGTTTTTTAACATGAAATACTAGCGAGTCAAAAGGAAGGGTGTTGGGTGAGGTTTTTTAGTGGATGTGGATACATGGGCTCACCGGGGCGAACACTGACGCAGATTTTGGTTGGCTTTTGGCTTCAATGACACTAATAACACTCCAGAAAGAACTTGGCCTTCTGCAGATCCAAAATCAGTAAGCATGAACAGCACAAGGGCAGCTGAGTGTGACAAGACTTTTTCTTCACCCTGTATCTATCCACATTGTCTCCGGAGGGAATGGGGATATATAAAATGTATAGGCACAATCATTTTTTATATGCTGAGCTAGTAAAGAAAAAGTGCTACTGAATTATTTCAGTGGCTGGCTTACCCTTGCTTTGTTTAAATCTGTCATGAACAGTTGAAACAATGGACTTCGCACAACTTTCTCTTGCTCATAGAAGGAAGAAATCTGATACCACCTGCCTCCCTCTGGCCCTTCCTTGCTCCCCCCTATTTCTCCCTGAAGGACAGCCCACTGTCTGCCCTGGGGGCTGTTTATCTACGGGGGGAGAAGAGGGTTTTAGGGAAGGGTTTGTTTCGTTTCGGCCGTCAACAATGGACCTCAGTCAGTGCTGACGGATTACTCCAACATATGGTACCCACCTGTCTCACTCTCTCTGTCTGTATCCTTCTCGCTTCGTTGTTCGCCCCTTCCTTCTCTACGTCTGTTTAGATTTTGCTTCTTATTCCTGCGTTCTTTTCTCTCCGGCTGTCTCACCCAAACACACTGGGTGGATTAGAGGCCAGATTTATCACACACACAGACCTGTTTGCTTTAGCAACCTGAGCCAGGAACGCACTCTGACACACACACACACACACACACACACACACACACACACACACACACACACACACACACACACACACACACACACACACACACACACACACACACACACACACACACACACAACTATCTGAAGAGGCCTGGCCTTGCTTTATGTTAGTTGTTCTATCTCAGCCACACTAGACTCAAAATAATTTGCTTACTTAATAACATACTGAAGACAATGACTCCTATTATATTAATCTAAGACAAAATTGTATCATCATCTGGGATTATCTGGGAGGGCAATGAGGGTCTTCTGATCCTCCATTTGCTCAAGAAAAATAAGTTTTACTTTACTGTATCAATATGTGCATGAGTATGACCCTATTGGATTAAAAAATGCATTGTTATTAAAAGCTCTGTCAGAGGCGATGATTTACAGAGGGGAGCGATGACAAGCCAGAAGAACTCACACACACCAAAACCGACACACGCACTGCGCTCTCAGGCCTCCAAGCTGAGCGCTGACCTCCTCACCCCTCCTTCCCTTTCCTCCTCCACCCTCCCTCTGTCCCTCTCTCACTCTAATAAAACCTGTCTGACACCACTGATGTGTGTATATGAGTGTGTGTGTGTGTTTGTGTGAGTGAATGTGTGTGCTCCGCGGCAGCACAAAGGCGCTGTTGTTGGGCCTCCCTCTTAGGCCTCCCTCATATTTTCTTTAAAGGTGCAGTGCGCCCCCAAGAATGCCACAGGGGGAGCAGAGAGCCAGTGCTGGAAGAGCAGTGCGTGGGTGGAGGAGGGGGGCATGCTTCACAATGGTACAGCTCGCCCAGGTCACACACAGAAAAGCCAAGGAGTGAGTGTGAAGAGCAGAAATGAAAGAGAAGGGTCAAAGGAGACAATTGTTGCTAGACTAAGTAGATAGGAGAGCGCCAAGGATATAGTTGTTTAGAGTCTCTGTGTTTGTCTACAGAGACTTGTACTATTTTCAATATAAGTACATTTATGACAGTGAACAATCTCTAAAAATTATAAAGATATAACAATAACTTGTTCTTGCCACAAGAAATCATTAAACACATTACAATATATTAGAAACCACTGCCTTCAGGGTATGATATTAAAGATATCAAATGTCGCATTTATTTGAACAGTTTTTAACAGTTAACATGTGTTCTTAAATTTAACTCAAGCAACCAACTTCATATTTTATTATTGTTATTAGGTTTAGTAAATGTACTCTTATGGTCATCCCAAGACAAACCACTGTGTCTGAGTAGGATTTGTTTATGTGGTGTAGTTTCAAACAGAACAGAAAGAGTCATTGAGTAAATACTATATACAGTATACTGTTAAAGTAAATTTACAATACAGCAAGGTATTGCATATCAACTGTTCTTTCATTTCACAGCACTGGTGTGTGCATGTGTGTAACTGTAGGGGAGTTTGGTGGTGGTCAGGGGAAGGCCACGAGCGCTGTGTATGCCAGCCCCTGTCTGCCCCAGGTGTGAATGTGTATGAACAGAAGCATGATGACACTATATAAATGCATGCCATTTACCATATATCAGTATCAGTTTTGATTCTAATTCATAAATCACACTGCAATCATTTTTAATTATGACCAAAAAAATTCCAAAAAGTGATAAGCTTTTCCTCTGTGCAGTGTTTCATTTTGAGTAAACTATAAGTATGAGAAGAACATGTTTTACTTTGAGTTCCTGTTCACACACCCAGCAACAGAGAGACACATTTGTGTAGAAAGGCAAAGGAGAGGAGACAGGCATCACCTTTGCATGGTTGTAGCGTTTATGAAAGCCATAAATGGCTCTTTAATATAGTGGTAATCAGGGTGGTAATTTGGGTGGAATTGTCCCTTATTGTTGCCAGACATGCCTTTTCCAACTGCTGCCAACACACACGTGTGCACACACACTTGGGCAGACAGGGTGTTCGCAGAGTAATTCACACCACATGCCAACAAACTGGGCGGCTATGTTTGTGTGTGTGCGACTGCTTTAACGCTGAGGTCAAACTATAAATGGGAGGAGGTTCCCGAGATTTTTGTTCAAATGTGAAAATACATATGTGTGTGTGGAAGCCACGTCTGAGTGTGTGTATTTTAATTGCGGTCTCAGCAAAAGTAGCAAGTGTGCTCAATACACATGGTTTTCATCAGCGCACAGAGAACTTCTCTTTCTGTCTGTCTGCCTCTAATCTCCATTGCTGTTTTTACAATTAAACATTACTCATGATGTATATTAACTTCTAATATGGTAATTTATTATATATGAAACACTATATGAAGCTATGTGCTGCTGGCTTCATAGTGTTGTTCATAGTGTATTCTGGACTTGAGAAAGCATTTATTTGGCTTGTGCTGCATAGTTGAGCAAGAACTTCCACCCCCTATGTTGGCAGTTAATTTGGGTGTTCACACATATACACACAGACACACTGGACTTTCATAAATCAATATTTACCAAAGAACTTTTCCCCTTTGAGTCAGAGGAAGCAAATGTGCATCCTGCTGTCTCCCCTCAGTAACCCTCATGTGCATGAGTGTACACTTACAGTAAATGCAAGGCACCTTCTGTGTTTATCCTCAGTGTTTTTTTCTCTTATGTTTGTTTTCGGAACAGTTGAGGTACCTTGACAAAAATGCTATTGCCTAAGGGACTCATTTGTCCCACTGATAGAGGTGCAGAACATTGCAACAAACAACAAGAAAGACAGAAACATGACCACGCAAAGGCAGATGTTTACTGTTTTCATTAGAGGTGTGGATTCTGAGAAATGGGACTGAAAAAAAAAAACTATGAAAAAAAGGAGGAGGTGGAGAGACAGTGGGAGGTATGGCTGAGTCGGAAGGATGAATCGGCAGCACTCAAGGGCAGAGTGGAAGAATGGTGCTGGAGTACCAGGGTAGGGAGAGCGCTGAAGTGTGGTGTCACTGGTTTGAATGGATTGCACTAGAGGGCAGATCGGGAGGAAGGGGAGGGGGAGGGGAAGAGGTGGGTGGCGGTTAGTCACATCGCTTCAGGACATATCATAGTAAATGATTCCTTACATCACTCCAACACACACAAACACAGCACATAATCGATTCACATGAATGAATGTGGATGCACCCTTTCCTTATAAGATATGGAAAACCCATCTTCCACACAAAGATAAGGGACAGTGAGGCAGACGAGGGGATAAAAATTTGTTTTGTAACATGGACAATTATTTCAATCCAAATAAATGAATGTGAATATTATAATGTCTTTGCCTGATGAACATCTGTGTATTTTTGTGTTGTAGGCCCTCCAGGCGGCCAGACAGTTCCTCCTCCAGCAAGCCTCTGGACTCAACTCCCCTGGCAGCAATGAGGTCAAACAGAGCCCTGTGCAGGTCAGAGCACTCACCATTGTGCACACATTCTCAAAGCTTGTGTTACTCTTTAGAATCTGTATATTATTAAGGGCCTCGCTGCTGCCCCTCTGCCTTCACCAACCTGCCACGTCAACTCCACTGTGTGATATACTGTATATGTGCATACTTTTCCCCCTGAAAGCATGTGCGATTGTTGATGCATCTGTGTGTGTGTGTGTGTGTGTGTGTGTGTGTGTGTGTGTGTGTGCGTGCGTGCGTGCGTGCGTGTGCGTGCGTGTGTGTGTGTGTGTGTGTGTGTGTGTGTGTGTGTGTGTGTGTGTGTGTGTGTGTGTGTGTGAATGAAGCCTTTGTAGTGATTGGGTAGTGAGCTGTTTTCAGAGTTGAATTCCACAGTAAGCAGAGAGTGAGGTTAGCTGGAGTTAAGGATCCCACTAAAAAACACTAAAGGAAGATCCCACACATGCTCTCATTTCCCACAAAATGTGCTTTCTCTCATGGTTATGGTTAATGTCACACCTGGAATCACTTTGTTGTTTTCCACAATGACATGATGTGCCAAGAGCATAGATGAGTGTGATTTGATGGCTGTGATTTATATCAATGTGAGAAATATAGGAACTCATAGAATCACACAATGTAAAAATTTGGACTTAGTAATTAGTGAAAAAGCCCATACTGTACATGTTAAAAAGTTTGCTTTTGTGCTGTTATAAATATGTGTATTCTAATAAAGCTCTAACTAATTTAGCATACTTTGAAGTTGATCTTAAGTACACTCTGTTTTCTTTCCTTGAAACAAATCAGAGTAGACAACTAGACTGCACAGGAGTATTGTGTCACACATAACCCAACCAAAAAAAGCAGGGTTTTCAAGTATTGATTTATCTTTTCAAAACCACAATGGCATCAGAGTTACACAAAACCAATGTTAGGAAATTTGTTTTGAAAGTAGTTCAGCACATAGCCTATGATTCAGTGGGAAAATAACAACGACCAAAAGCTACCAGTTAATACATATTTTGCTTTTGGGCTAGTTCCAGGAAAAAAAGGGTCCTTCTAGAAACAAGAAAGGAATCAACAGGCTTCTACTAAAGGTGCCTCCACAGAGCACAAGATCAAAATTGTATTCAACATGACTACTTTAAATATAAAAAAGTTGTCCTTGTGCTGAAATTGCTGATACAAAAATCCAAACTGCTTGTTGAACCAATGGAGCATGTGATTTTTCTGTGATTTGACTTGAGTTTGGTAAATACAAAAACAGACTTTTAATTCATTATGGGGACAAAGTGATGTGCTCTTTGTCTCCGTCTTGTTTGTTGGTGCCTGGCCTGGCTAACCTCTTTGTACTCTTTAAGACTTCCAGTCCACATCTCTGTTGTCCGAGCAGTCAGTTGTCATGGCACTCCCTGGCACCTTACACTCGTTGCACTTTGTATAGTTGTTTGTCTATGTGATTAGATTTTTTACAAGATCCCCTACTGATCTGAGAGTGGGCAGGTCTAAGTCTATAGCCGCTGTAAACTACAACAATTCTCTTCCACATTTTTCACAAGTGAGATATTTTTCTGTTCATTTGGTGGTAATAAATGACTGTACAGTGACACAGTGGCTCACGTCAGGCACAAAATGGCCGTCCTCAGGTTAGTTCCTGCTGGGGTGCTCTCACAAATGCAAATGAGTCTGGGCCAATAATGAGATCTTTAGGAGCTCGATAATTAGATTTTTCCCTTTTCTCTGAGGGAGAACGACAGAGGCAGACAGGGAGAGCGGGAAGACTTCTTTTTCGTGTCTTGACTCCGCCGGAGAAGCCTTGGTCTGTGCTGTCAAGTCGACCCCAGCACCTCCCCTCCCACCCTATTCTACCCTTCATATTTCTTTTCTTTCTGTACAGTAGAGCGAGTGTCTGAGCGGAGAGCAGTTGAAACTGTGAGATTAGATCTGCTTTTTTGATTGGATGTTCATAGATTGGCGTGTGTTCGACTCATGGTGTGAGATCTTGTCACTGTGCAAGTGCAGCATGTGTGTGTTTGTCTGTCATGTGTTACATTCAAGAGAACTTTGACAATGGCACAAGCCTCTGCAGCAAAATATGCAACTAAAGTCTCATAATCAGAACATTTCCAAACATTGTAACAGTGTGATTATTCAGTGTGAAAGAGGCGTTTTAATGTGACACTTTCACAATTTTTACACCAATGCTACTTAATTATAATAGGAACAGTTCAAATGTCAGCGCCATAAAAATTGCAATTTTGAGTTGATTAATTAAATAATTTGTTAAGATCGTGGTGCTTTCCTTTCAGTCCTATACTTGAACAAACTGTAGAAGAAGAAGAAAATTTATTTATCGAACATAATTTGTGCCAAAGGTAACTCAATGTGCTTTACACAAACATTTAGAACAAACATGGAAGAAAGGAAAAAATAGAGAAATAAACCATAATAAACAGAAAAAAAACTAAATGTAAAAAAAATGAATTCATTATTTAACATACTATCTACAGCATGAACAGATGTATTACAGTTGTTCTTAATAAACAAGTAAGAAAAAGTGTGTTCGGAGTCTACGTTTCATTGTTGGTGCATTATTTATACTGTCTTGAAGTGAGTTCCATTTTTGGAAGCATAATGAGCAAATGCAGCCTCACCAGCTTTGGACTGAACACGAGGTATGACAAGGAGACCTACTGAGGACCGGAGAGCTCTAGGGCTAATGTTGAGAAAAATGATTAAGTCATTAAGAACTAGATTAGAACAATTTTGACATCACTTCTGATATAAACGGAAACCAGTGCTGCGGCTTTAAAACAGGTGTTATGTGAGAAAATGTCTTTGTCCTGGTCAGAATACAAGCTGCTGAGTTCCTCATGAGCTGCAGACGTTTAATTGATTTTTGATGGAGTTCAGAGAACAGAGAATAGCAGTAGTCCAGTTTACTTGTCATTTTTAAGGCTCTGATTTTAGAAATATTTTAGAGATGTAAAAACGCTGATCTGGTTACACTGTTAATGTGACGATGAAAACTGAGATCTGAATCAAAGATGACACCAAGATTTCTTGCATGATTAATAAAAGGGAGTGAAAAGAAGCTGAGTTGAGCAATTTGATGTCTTTTTTATTTTGGACCGATGATAATAATTTCTGATTTGTTCGGGTTTAGTTGCATGAAACTTTGATTCTTCCAGGTGTTGATATCTTTAAAGCAGAGAGTTGATGTTTCCACTGGTTTTACGTCGTCAGGAGAGAGGGAGATATAGAGCTGAGTATCATCAGTGTTGTCTGTGAAGGTTCTCCATCATCCAGGTCATCTTGAAGAAAAATTTAAAGTAAAGGTATCTTGAAAACTAATGCTTTAACCTTTTCTTCTATCATCATCATAGTTATGATATTGTATTCTTGAAAGATGTGGCCAAGAGGAAGCATATATACAGTAGATAAATAAAAAAGTGGGCCCAGGAGAGCATTTCCTGAGAGGCAACCTTTGTCATATTAAGCATGTGCCTGGTGCACATTGAAGCGGGTGTATATGTTCAGATTGACAAACCTTTTTACCTTAACCCTATAAAACCTTGCTGAATGTAATCCTCCACTCACATACATTAACTAGTATCTGTCTAAACAAAGCTCGAATTCTATCTTACTGTGTTGCTAGTAATCAAAGGAATATTAATGTTGAGACATAAGTGGCATCATTAGCCTAAATGACAACAGCGCAGAAGCAACCGTGTTAAAGCTTGAGCACACAGTTGGCAAACAGATTGCCAATTGGCGGATTACGCAGCATGGCGCGTGCCTCAGTGACCTGCCACACGTTCTCTACAATAGATACATTTGGCACATGCTCAGGGTGGGCACTGACAGAGACACATACAGTCACTTGGCACATGTGCGACTGGCACACTTATCCCGTTGCCACTCACCCTACACACACACACACACACACACACACACACACATAGATTACGTTCTTGGCTGCTGCCTGTACGTATGTAATTGAATAGTGCGGTGTCCTGTTTTCATGTATTATTGAGGGGCTCGTTTAATTAGAAAAAAAAATGAAAAGACTCATTAGAGATATGTTAATTAGCTTGGCTCTCTGCTCTCTTGAGAGGGCTGGCCCCATCAAGAGATAGAAGTGACGTAGTGAACACTGCAAGAGAAATTTGAGGCAGGATGTTCCAAAAGCAAAGATTGTACTACCATTTCTAATCAATATTTCTGTATACACAACTAGGATTCTATGTATTGTTTGATTGTGTATTTATGTGTATTTGCCAACATCAATGATTATATGAAAACTATCTAAATATAAGAAAAAAAGTCTTCCAAGTCTCCAAAACAACAAACAAAAGTAGTTGGAACGATGAGTGTTTAGCCCCCCAGAGTGTGTGCTAGTGAAGCGGTTCCTCCTCTTGATCTCTTTTATTTCCTTTCAAAGTGTTTTTCCCAAAGCATTCCTTTTGTCCACTCAATGAAAGTGCTGAGTTGGCAGTTTCTCTGATTTGATGTGGGGGGAAGTGTGTGTGCGCGGGGTCCTGACAGTGTATGAAGAGCGAATGGTAGAGTTGCCAGCGGGGTGTTAGAGTAGCCAGTAGAAGGCTGAAGGAAGGATGAAGAGCAGAGTTTGGGGTCTGAGCAGCCAAGTGTGAAACTCTTATTTTGTGATTTGAAACACGAGTGAAATCAGTAATGAAATATGGTCGATAACCGCCTCACACACTTCCCAATGAAGCACCCCAGATGTGTGTGTACAAGTGTGTGTTTCTGGAAATGTGTTATCATTTGACTCTGAAGCACTGGGGCGTTAGATGGAGGGTGGGAGTTGGATGGGGAAGAAGGAGGAGCATTTTCAATTTGAAATTGCTAGTCTTTCACTGTCCCATAAGTTTATTCTCTTTTCATTTCATTCATTTGTCTGGCAAGTGTTTTAGATTCTCACTTTCACTTTTATGCATTTATCAAGAAATGTAAAGACACCAGCCCTTACATGATTTGTTTATTGGTGTGCAATCACAAAACTAAAATAAATGGAACAACTAGGTTTTAGGTTTATGTACCAATGTTATTGTCAACAAAAACAAACAATGGAACCTGAGACAGCAGCAAAGTCTATGGAGTCAGAAATATAAAATTGTACTCAAGTAAGAGTAGTGTTACTTCAAAATAATTTTACTCAAGTAGAAGTAAAAAGTAGTCATCCAAAAAAATAATCAAGTAAGAGTAAGAAAGTATTTTGTTAAAAGTCTTAAACTTTTTTAATGATTTCATACAAAAATATCAAAATAAGTAAAAATACATAAAATCTTTACAAAATTACAAAAACAAGAAACACACATTTCCAAATCTCACTTTTTTACAACATAAAGTATTTGAAACCAATCCCTACAGAAGGTCTCTGTGTTTGAACAGTACAGCTGTTGTTTGCTCTGTGTGTGAGCCAAACATGCTTTGTTCATGAGGCCAGGGCTGTTCATCTTCAGTTTCAACACTGCTGACAGTAGTCTAGGACATATTTCATCTTTCTATTCCTGCTGCATTTGAAGAGTTTGTGCCGCTATGCCTCCACAGTTTGTGTTGGTCATGTGATTGCAAGGCTACATCTGATTGGTGAAACACAGTAATGTGGTATATCCACTGGAGGCATCTCTTTGGCAAAAATAGAGCATAAAATGTGTAGAATAAATGGTAAAAAAAAAAAGTAACCTTGTTAAGTGTAGCCCAATGTAACTGCGTAAGAGTAGCGTTACTTCTTAACAAATCTACTTAAGTAAAAGTAAAAAGTATGGTGCAGTAAAACTACTCCTCAAAGTACTTTTTTAAAATTACTTAAAAAATGTAACTCGTTGCTCCCGCCTCTGGAAATTTTGTTAGCTGAGCAAGCTCTCACACAAAACAATGAAACCTTTTACCTCAAATATGGACCCTGACAATCATTGAAATAGTATCCCTCAAATACATTTGCAATACATTGGTGACAGGTTAAATACTTTTAAAGACTCTCAATACTCAATACTATCAAAGTCTGAGTGATGGACATGCTACCAGGCAATGCAAACTTACATCCCAAATGAATTATCTAAGATATTTATTGAAAGGTACAATTCCTGTGTGAGTCTGCAGCAGCATGTGTCTCATATTGTGAGTGGATGTTTCGTCAAGTGTAGAAAACCCTATGTATTTTTGTTTCTACTGTCTGTAATGCAGTCTTAAATTAATATAACTCACTCACGGGGCCTAGTCGACAGACCACAACCTTACTCAGCAAAACCTTGAACTTTTGAGGTCAGGTTAGGGTTTCTAGTGGTATGACTGTCCCAAACCCCACCTGGCCTCACTCATCACTTACACCCACAGCAATGTGGACCCTGGCCCTGTTGCAGATTAGCTAGAGGAGGGGTACTTACCGCAACACAATGGGCCCCTTTTTCGTCCAGAGGCCTAGCCCTGAGCTGCAAACAACACTCTCAGCACAGTAGGCACTGCTTGCATTTTCTCTTTCGCTCCCACACTCCTTTCCCCTCATTCCACTGTGTCTCTCAAGCACCCCTCTCCCCCCAGTCTCGCTGCTTTTATTTCTTTGCATGGTGAGCACAGAGAGGCTGTTTACCTGCTGAGCACTAACAAGGGACAGGATGTGTTGAAAAAAGAGGTGAACAAACACAGCTTGAAAAAGAAATGGGGTGGTCATTGTACAAAATCTATGCTTCTCACTAGAAGTTGAAATCTCTTCAGGAAGTATTTTCTATATTCCAGACTATGCAGAGATTTAAGGCAAGTGTGAAAAGATGCTGTAACGTAATAATGCTTCAAAGTACATAAATGTAATTTCTTTATCAATTTACAAAATAAAAACAAGTGAATTCTAGATACAGTTCTGCATCACAGCTGAACAATTTTTCTTTTTTGTGTCTGGAATTAACCAGAAACAGGGAGTTCATTGTATGAAGCTACCTCAGTAGGTAAGGGAGGGGCTCTTATCTGATGAAGGGCACACTGGCAGATAGACTGGTAGAGTAGTGGCCATGCAAACTCCCCTGCTTCATGTGTGTACTCCATTTGCCATTGCAGTCTTGAGAGAACCAAACATCATGTGTGTGTCGATGTGACAGAAAGACAGGGGGCATCCCTTCCAATGTGAGGTGGTAATGCTCAGTGACAAGGATAAACAGCGTTGGGGTTTAAGAGGGGCGCTGGGGGAGCGGGGGGCTGAGGAGGAGGTCAGCCACTCTTCAGGCTCCTGTTTTCTCCATGTCATTTTTTCAATTATCCTTCTCTCCTGTGTGTCCCTGTAGAACCAGAGGCAGGGCCCACATCATTTAGACTGAGAGCCTGTTTAGATTCTGATTACAGCCTCCTTTCTTCTCCACACTCTCTTCTCTTCTCACACATGCGAGCAGCAACATGGGGCAAATAAAGGGCTTTTCTGTTTAGAAAAAGGCTACTGATTTCTACAGCTTTATTATTATTATTATTATTGCAGGTCTCTTGCCCATTTGCAGATATTAAATAATATCACTTTCAATTTGGCAATACTAAAATACCTTATCCTAACGCAATAGCTCAAACACAGTTGCTTTCTGGCCAATCAGTAAGAGCAAGACTGTTTACATGTGCAAAAGGATAAAAGTAGATCTCTTGTGCTTTTACTTTGAAGTTTTGATTCAAATACATGTAACAATGTAAGTGGCTGTACTGTATTTTTGATTCATTTACAGTCCTCTCAGTGCAGGTGGGATATCTAATGTTACCTCTGAAACAAGAGCTGATGAAGTCATTTGTGGCCTGCCTCGCTATAAACATGGTGCTGAGGGTGTCAGGGTCCTCTCCCCCACTGTGTGCCAGTTTAATATCAGATAGCCCTCCTTCCTCTTGTCCTGAGGGTTCATCTGAATCGGAAAGTGGGGCTTCCCTCTTCGTTACAATGAAAAGTCATCAGGGGCTGAAAGGAGACAAGGATGGAGGCTCATTTAAATGCATGTTACATCCTTCTTTTTCGCTCTCGTCTCCTCTGGGATGCCGAGCTTTTCTCCTCCATTCTCCGCTCCGTCTTTCTGGCACTCCCTTGTTCCCGCTCTTCCTTTGTTAATCAGTTAAACTCCTTCTTCAAACAACGCCTCTAATTACTCCTCCTCTCTCTGTAAACGACAGGGCTGTCTCACTTCCCCCCACCCCCCTCTCTGTGGCAGGGGTTGACCTCTGTCAGCCACCAGCCCCACAGCAGCAATGTGTGTGCACTAACACTCATTTGTGCATATTAATAGGTGGAAAGGCGTCTTATATTTAGTAAATGTACTGTTATCTGTTTATCACGGGCATGAGAAATATGTGACTGTTTTTGTGTTGCAACCTTGCCTCTAGGCCAACCTTCCTCTTTTTCTGTTTCTGTATGACTCCTCATATGCACATCTCCATACTTTTCAAAGATAATTACCTACTGTGGCTATCCTTCCTTCTCCCCTCCGCACTCCCCCTGCTTCACCTTCTCCCGCTAATCTACCACACATCTCGCTCTTTTAAATTAACATGCAACATGAAAAAGGGGCGACAGCGGAAAAAAATTAAATGCATTTAATAAATGGCTGACTTCAAATCGCCCGGCTTTTCAGACTCTCCCTATTCACAGTCCAATGAAAGGGGAGAAATCATTCACCACAAGAGACAAAGCCGAATGAAAATATAATTCTGCATTGTGAGGCGCTTTTGTCCTGGCCCGTCAAATCGCTAATGGCGAGGCTTTTGTTTTGTGGCAGCGCTCTCAGGCTGACGGTGTCGTATGGCGGTGGCAACGCATGCCCCATAATCACCACGCTTTGTGATATTAGATTATAGGGGCAATTAATGGCGTCAAACCTTAACTACTCAGCATTCACTCAGCCACACATTCATCCTTAAACACATTCACACACTTACAGTAGAGTATATCAGCGCTCACACAAACACAAGTGCATTTGCTTCTTGTGTCAGAGAGTCAGCCAACACACAGAAAGGTGCTATAACTCCAGTAATTATTGCGCCTGTGACTTGAAAATGTCAATGGCGGTGTGTATAAAATAGAATGTATGAGTTGTCAAGGAGGAAGAATGGGATGCACAAGAGCAATTAATTACAGCTTTTCTTTTGGCAGCTTAGAGTGACAAGGCCTGGCGGCGGGGGCATGCTGGCATGACGCCAGGCAGCACCCATCACACCCCCCACACATCCCCCAGTCCTGCATGTTCCTTTACCAGCTGCCACAGCACTCCTACCTCTCCCCTGTCCCGCTACAAAACCATTCATTTTCCTTCACAAATTCACAGTGTCTACATTCATCTCCAGACTTCTTACTGCTCTGCCTCACATGTAGCTTGACACCTAAAATCACAGTTTGATTAATACATTGACACTTTGGACTTTGAAACTGCAAAGAAAAAGGACAAAAGGTGGGGTGTGGGCAAGACGGTGTTAGTATTTACGTTTGCAAAGCCAGCTCATCTCTTTCAAGTCAAGTCATGTCTACTAGTGACAGCTCATGCACGTCTTGCCAAGCTCTCAGGTGCTGAAGAGATGGACTGTTACACACATTAATCACTAAGTGACTATAGATAATTGGACATATTTAGAGGTCTTAAATTTGACCAAGAACTGCCAATAACATTTTTAACAGACATGGTTATTTCTATTGAAAGGACTGCATAGATTATTGAGGGAGTGAAAAAAGCAAACGGATCTTGTAAAGATCTATCTTATTATTGAACATCCACAATTTCAGCTGCTGCATCTTAATCCTTCTTAACGTTTTCTCAATCTGTATAGCAGGGCAGCCTGTCTGCTTTTTGTACACTCTGTCTGCATTTATTTGCACATTAGTGTCTTGTATTATCATTTATCTAGTTATGTTGTCTTCATTTTGTTCTGTTTATTATCAGATTTGTTTTTTCACACATCTACAGTGCGTGTGTCTTCAGAGTGCTTGCTCAACCCGTTAGAAAGACTTACTACGTTTGTCCTCTGTGTGAGTGTGTCGCCTGCCTGGCGCTCTATCTGTTCACATCTCATCTGATAAGCACTTTGTTGTTCCGTTGCTCTTAGCCAGGCTTGACTGTGTAGAAAGAGAATCAGAGCCACCTCTAATCATGTGTTTATGGATGCAGATAAGATTTTAAATTTAGTATCTGTCATTTTTATTCTTGCCTTTTGTCACACAAATACCAGTTTTGTTTTTGAGTCAACAATACACTCTGTGTGTGCATCATGTCTCAGGCTGTCAGCTTTTCTTCTTCAGAAATCACTGACAACAGAATCGGAGTCCTATTCAGTTCAATTTGATGCATTTGGTTGCAGGCACAGTCATGCTTACAGATTATGATCATGCTGACTGGGCTCTTTTCACACACGCTGATTGAGATGTCATACTTACAAAATGTGCTGAAATGTAAAATGTGTGTCTAGGTGCCTGTGTCCATGGCGATGATGAGTCCACAGATGATCACTCCCCAGCAGATGCAGCAGATCCTGTCTCCTCCACAGCTCCAGGCTCTTCTGCAACAACAACAGGCTCTTATGCTCCAACAGGTAATGCACACATACAGTGTTGCACCAAGTCCCGGGCTGACATGTTTGGGTTTGTCCATTTTAGTCGGTGTTGACACATACTGGGCGTGATTGCATCTAATTCAGTACTCTTTGAAGATAAAAAAGGCACATCCACTTCTGCACATTGTCATTTTGAGTAGCTCTTCTTTAGCATTGTTGCCAGGAGAACAGCTCCACACACACTTTCCAGCATCACCTGGTGAATCACAGTGATTCAAACCTTTTATTGATTTATTAGTGTGATTTAGAGGGGTTTCCATGTCAACAGAAAACATAAACACTCCTCTTACTTGCCGCTGGCCTGTCAAATATTCCACTCTGTTCACCTTTGACCAGATATGCACACATGTAAAAAAAAACTCCATTACAAGCTTGTATAGTCTGTGAAGAGGTGGAGATATGGAAGTCAACTTCAGAGATGTCTAAATAAACATGAAAGACCAGCACAGGTGGTGTATTGAATAAGTGTGAGTATAACAGTGAAGGCCTGAATTCATTTCATGTTCAAAATCCTCACTAAACCTGAGATAAAGAAAACAATTCATGATGCATCTGACATAAGCCGAGGTTTTGTCTGCTCTATCCTCAATGATTGCTCTGCAGACCTAAGCTCAAAGAGAGAGGCCGTCGGAAAAGACTGGTTGGGGTCATGGGACACTACCTGGACATTCATTACAAACAATGAACACAAATGTTGATCTCCTTCAAGTCAGCACACAGCGGATGATCCATGTTGTTCAGTTACATAATTCCATTACAGTCAATCCCAAGTGTTTTATTTTTTAAGATGGCTGCTCTCATAAATTTAAAACCAGAACTGCCCTCTAACAGAGTGCTGCATAACAAATATCAAATTATCACTGACTACTTGGTTCTGCATTTCCCGTTTCTGCAAAGAGCCTCTAAATTTACATCCAGCTTGTTGTCAGCTTGGTATTTTTAATTTGAAGCATCATTAGTATCATCATCCTCATCACAAGCAACATTTTTGCTGCACTGATCATTTAAATTTGTGCTGAGGACATTCATGATGATGCTCATTTAGCCTGACTGTTGTTTAGTTTAGTTTAGTTAGAGACACCTTGAATGTGAAGTATTCTGGCTTTCTGGAAAAAAAATGCAGATAGTTAAACTCTTTACACAAGCTCTTTCTGGGGTTTGATAATGCATTGCCTCTCTCACATACACACCAACACATATTAGGCTACCGCTATTAAAACCACTGAGTTTAACATTGCTCTCCCACTTAATTAACCACAGCATGGACTTGCTCTTAGTATATATCTGCAAATCAGGCACTTTACGCACACACACTGACGAATCATGCAACATATCACTTAGTGGAGCATTAAATTTCACATCCCCAAGGCACTGCAGCATTGTGTAAGAGTGTGTAAGTAAGGGTTAGAGCCTTACACCAGGCATTTTGCACATGCACACTCATTCAAGTGCATTGCATGTGTTTTAACCTTTAAGTTGCCTCTAACCTCTCCTTTTACTACTGATGCTTTTCTTTGGGCGTCACTATAGTCAAGGTCATGGTAATAGGCTTGAGAGGTGAGTGCCTCACTAACACATACTCTTAATGCACAGAGCCACTGAATCAAATCATTAAAAAGGCCTTAATTATCACTTAATTATTCCCTCAACTCGCCACTCTCCAGCTAAGTGTGTGTGTGTGTGTGTCTGCTTGCATATGCATTTGTCTGTGATGAGGAGCCGATCGGGGCAAGTGACGCGGAAAAGAGAGATTAACTCCGCCTAAGGAGCGATAAAGGAGAGAAAAGACAGATGGAAAAAAGAAAGAGCAGCAAGAAGAAATGATTCCCGCCTTTAAAATAAAAGTATAACTGTATATAAAAAAAAAAAAAAAAAATTGAAGCTATGGCTGGGTGAAAAACAAGTATTATTATTATTATTATTATTATTATTATTATTATTATTATTATTATTATTACACATATGGTCAGTGCTGTTCACTTAAAAAAACACATTATATATTGGTTCATATTATTTAGAAAGCTCAAGTAATGATCAGACCTCAGGCAAGCCTTTGGACATGCCTGCTTTAGGGGTAAGCAACTTCTGTATTGTTCCTCTTTGCTTAAAAGCACTATGCACTGTTTAATTGTTGAAACTGCAGAGGGACACACACACACACACACACACACACACACACACACACACACACACACACACACACACACACACACACACACACACACTTCTTTCTCTCTTCACTCCAATCTCAGCCAGATCATAATCTTAATGGGGCTTCTTGAGTAAATGAATAATTACTAAGTCAAACAAACAGACGAGCAGTGGCCAGTCGCTGGAGACTCGAGTGAATGTATTACATATTTGTGAATAATATATATGAACCACAGTCTGATGCTAAATTTGCCATTTTTAATTAGTTTACTGATAAGTTAGACTCAAGTTCATAATAGCAAAGACATGTATGGTAAACCAAATTATTATCAGTGGTCAGGATTTTTTTCCATTGCTAATGGTAGGATAAAGCACCACTTTGAACATTAGGGGTGCACAACACATGTTGTCACAACATACATCTCCCAGACAGCTGTGCACTCCTGAACACTTGTTGATTTATTTGGTCAGTCAGGAAAACCTTTCTTTTTCTTTTTTTCCTTTTTTTTAAAGATATTACCAAGAAAAGATTATTATTACAAATTACACAATCAGTGCCTTACACAATCCTAGAGCATATTTCATGTGTGCATCATGCATCTACAGTGATACATGCTCCCAGTCACAGATGGGTTATATGACAGCAGCACAGTAAATACAGAAAGAATGCATCTCAAGTATTGCTCAAGAAAAAGAAGAAAAGATGAGTGTTGTTCCCTTCACTTAAATGTTATTTCAGGGTTAAAATACAGATTGTACTTACTGTACATTTGTTGTTTATTTAAGAGTATTCTTCAGTTATATAAACAAGTCATTGTTTAAACACACTGACATTCACTTTACAATTGGTTTTGACAATAACTTGAGTGTTTGCTTGTTGTGCGGTTTGCCAATAAGCCACATGCAGCCACAACAGAACACTGGGCCTTCACTGACGGTGGAGAAATACATTCCTTAAGAATGTTTCTGAAGGCAATGTTTAATCACCCTCCACATGCTCACAGTGTGATCGTCTGTCTCTAGTTGCAGGAGTATTATAAGAAGCAGCAAGAGCAGGTGCATCTGCAGCTTCTGAGTCAGCAACAACAACAGCAGCAGCAACAACAGCAGCAGCAACAGCAGCAACAGCAGCAGCAACAGGCCGGGAAGCAAGCAGCGAAAGAGGTGAACTTAACCAAGTACACTCTCACTCAGCTCAAGTACACTCTGAAGTAGACAAGTGCCCTTAAACACAGTAAAGTGGTTGACAAAGGAGATGGAATAGAATGTAATAATGTATATGATGTATACATTTGTATCCACTATAATATCTCTTAGATATTTAACAAAAATTTTTAAATTTTAAATTTTAACAAAAATTTTAAAATTTTAAATTTAAGGTTGACTTTGGAACAAAACTGCAAACAACATTTTGCTCCTTGACTATGAAAAAATGAAAAATAATGGGTGTAACCTAGCATATTTCTCAGTTTTGACATTTGAAAATTAAATTTTGCCTTATATTGTATACATCCTCATCGTTGTCTTTGTCATCATCATTGTTCATTAAGAAGAAACATGAATACATATATTTCCTCTGTTAGCTGAGGTAGCTTTTTGTAGCTAAGGTCTGGTACTTTTTTAATTGTCAATTAACCCCACCAGTGCAAGTAGCCTGCCTTGCTCTGGCTTTCTCATTCACATATCTATAGAGCGTGCCGGTTTGAGCGCTGCCGCTGGACTGTAGGATAACAGTGTATAAACCAGGATCACATGGTGACACAACAAAGAGGATCTCAATCGATCAGACAAGATTACTGTCATAACCTCACCACAGGGGGTCTATGTGAGAGTTAGGGCATGCCTGCGCTTTTTCTAAGTGAGACATTTCATAACACCAAATCTTTTTTACAAGAAGACAAATTCCTCATGAGAGTTTTGAGATAAGCGCATGAAGAGGTACATTTCTAAATCCCCCCCTATACCCTCTCATTCCATTGTCCCAGTGGGCATCTCCCACTACACTCACCATCCCCCCCAGACTCCTCGGCAACCGTGGTCAACCAACTCGACCGTGACCAAAGCAAACCAGTTGCGGTTGACACGCATGTTCACAGCGAACCGTTTTTCCTTTTCTTCCTTTCTCTCTATCTGTCCCACTTTTCAGGTTTGTTGTCCTGCCACAACTAGACAAGTGCAAACACTGGTCACACACAGCTTCACATAAATGCAGTGAGGAGGGGTGTGAAATGTGTGATGGTTCAATGCACAAACACTTCCACTCGGGATTGGAATATGCCTCTGTAGAGAGCTTCAAACAGCTGATATGACTAAGGCTATTTGCAGCAGTCAGACAGTTTTGGCTGTCAGTAGCGAGCTTCTTAGTCTTACCTGCTTGAGCATGTGCTGACGTATAATGCTTTATAATACACATGTCAAAGTCAGGGCTTGTGGACTAAATCTGTTCTTTTGTAAATTTTAAACTTATTTACACATTTTACAGCTAATTTGAAGAAAGACAGATTAACAGAGCATAGAGTGGTTATTGGCTCAAAATTTTAAAAACTAGCATCCTCTTACTTATACCTTTTAATTTAGTATGTCATTATTTGTTCCTTATGCCATCGCTGCTCTTTGCATTTTTTAAATCAAACAGGCCTTGAACACATCCAAAAAAGAGTAAAGTGCGACAGCTCCAGAAAACAGAGGGATAAATCACAAAGTGTTTGTGCATGACCGCCTGTGACTTTTTGCCCTTTTTCTTCTTTTCTGCAATTCCTCCTCACTTTTATGTCTGCGTGGAGGCGATGCTTTGAAAGTGTGTGTGTCGCCAGTGCATTTGGGACTGGTCAGGAGTCAGCTTAATGAAGTGACTCTGACCATCACAAGAGAAGTGTACATTTGTATGTGTGTGTGACTGGCAGGCTCAGACAGTGTGTGATGTGCTCATAAATCACATTGACAGCCTGTTACTGCGCTAGCTTTAGCCACTCAGCCACAGCTAATGTAAACAGAACACCAGACACACACACACAGGGAGAATCGTGGTTATATCTCAGGGGGGATTGAGAGACAGAGGAATGAGTGGGCAGACAAGTAGGCCAGACTTAGGACAGAGAATGAGAGCGACCAGAGGAAATCATTGAGTGGGGATGTTTCGATCATGATAAGCCAGTCATTGCAGCCAGTAGGAATAGGATTGTCTACAGAGAGTGAACCAGAAAAAGATAGCGTAGATTTTGTCTGTAATCACAGCATCTACCTCAAACACAAATCCAAATCAACGCATCATTAAGACTCATTTTAAAAGTCAAAAAGCACCACATGAAAGCATGGGGCACCTTGCACAACGCTCAACTTAAACACAAGACATAAGCCTAGAATCCTAGAAACAAAATATGGATTCTAGGCTATGCTACATCTGAGATTTTAGGGTTTTTTTTCTTTTATGAATAGATATAAATCTTTTAACAAACATGAACTTTTTAAAATTCATAACTAAGCGGAAATAAAGCAATCCATTTCTATTTTTTGCTCGTTTTTCCTTTTTCAGTAATAGTTGTGCCCACTCTTCCTGTCCCCCGACACACATTGTCACCACAGTCCATCTCCCCAGGCACCAAATCTGAAAGGAAGTGACCTATCTGCCCTTCCTGTGAGTTCCTTTCTGTTCAAAGAGTCCTGTCCTGCCACTCTCCCTCAAAGTCACACAAATACACACACACATAGACAATAAGCCTTTCGTCAAGTTGTATTTATTTTTTCTTGGCTAGCTATCTGTCTGAGATAAAGTCCATCTCTCTGGGGCTGGTCAATGGGGACTTCAAACAGTGCAGCACAGACCAGGTCTGCCCCAGACTGGGAGAGCAGGAAAGGGAACATTTATCACAGCAACACACAGACATTATCACCACGCGCAATGTTGTGTCTTGTACTCTCCTGTTAACCCTCCTTGTTTCCTCGTCTCCTTCTTTGCATCCTCAGATTCTTTACTCCTAATTGACCATGTACACTTTAGACTGGACACAACTTTAGCACATCATATACATAATTAATGAAAGGTAACAAAGAAGGCAAAGAAACCCTGTTCAGACACCTTCTTGTTTTATTGAATTATGACCTGGGCGACTGAGGATCTCCACAGACAAGTAGTGTTCAACTTTCTTTCATAGTGAGCTGTTCTCAATGAATAAATTAAACTGAAATATGTCAGTTGTAGTGTTGCAGTGCCCAAGATTTAACCAACTATGAAACTTTTTTAAAGATCTTTCTGTATGTGTTTGCAGCAATTGGGCAATAAGCAGCTGGCCTTCCAGCAGCAGCTGATTCAGATGCAGCAGCTTCAGCAGCAACACCTCCTCAACCTCCAGAGACAAGGCCTGGTCCCACTGCAGCCCACTGCTGCCATGCAGTCTCTCCAGCAAGGTATACACTCTCTAACACTGCCCTATAGACCGAGTCAAAGTCAACTCCAATATGGCACATATACACAAGCTCTGAGACCTGTGCCTACTGCCACATGTGAAGCCTGTTAACTTAATCAGCCTATTAAAGATAAAAGGAAGCCTGATTGTTGGGTTTGTGGAAAGTACTCATTTGGATAATAGGTCAAATATGCCACAAAGCCCCCTGCCTGGTGGGGTGTGCTTACGCTAGTGCAGGTGTGTAACTGTAGCCTATGTGTGCGTGTTGCCTTTGAGATTAGCCAGATGCAGGGACACTAGTTTTACTGTTTTACTAGTGCCCCATGTACAGACTGGACTGCACTGCTTTAGAACAATAAATGTTGACTTTTGTCTGTCCCGCCCTCACTATGATGTGTGGGTGTGTCTGTAATGGGTACCGCACACAGTGAAAAGCTTTAGGGGCTTTCAAACATCCGTAACATTACTAAAGCACTCAGTGAGTTGACCAAACAACTTGTTTCCTCCTTTCTCATGTGTTTCTTAATCTCAAAGTGTTTTCTCACTATTTAATATTGCAGGCTCTGATGACTGTTGAATTACAAGAAACTTACAATCACATAAAGTTGTGAAGGTTTAGTGTCTCCTCTTTCTGTTTCTTTGCTTGTCCAGTGTATCACAGTGGAATTTCCCTGCAGTGTGAAAGAGCTGCTCCATTGTGACGGCTCAGCCAGGCGTGAGCCCGAGCATTCCTCTGGCCAGCCATGCCACACACACACACACACACACACACACACACACTGGGCTGTTGTGTCCTGTCCTACGGTGGCAGTGCCGTGATGGAGCCTATGATTTTTCTCTACTTTCTAAGACACAGATGCTTACTAGACTTCTTATCACTCCACATGATATGATTCTAATAATAATTTCTCTATGATCAACCACTAATCATTAGCATATTGAATGTAGTTGAGCTATTACGGCTATAGTCTTGGTTCAATCTGTTTTATTAAACTGCTTACTTAAATTAAAAATACTTTTCCTAGTTTTTCTTTCAATCAGAAAGGCCAAACTAAAAGCAGGAAAGGCTTTATCTAACAATCTCTTTAAACACTACACTCTCACTCTTCAGGGCGTGCCCAGAAAATTGGTTGGGTTTGTTGGATAATACACAAACATAAACACACATGTGGCAAGATATAAGCACACGCCACCTTATTCCCCCACAGTAAAAACCTTTGTTTTGGCGAGACTACAGAAAAATGCAGACAAAGCAGACATAATATTTGGATTGCTGCGAGGTCTCTGTACGCACTAGTATTCATGTGTGTGTGAAAATCTATTGGAATTAGCTACTGCATTTCAGGCCTCTCTCCAAATGTGAAATTGGAGCAGAAATAACAAAGCAGCAACTAGAGAGCACTCAAAGGGTGCATCAGACAGACATGACAAGAAGTGACAATCACCAATGGAGGTTCTGATATTATCAAATTAAAATAGTTATTACGCATTCCATTTGTTCAGTTAAAATGCAAAAAAACTACAATTTATGTAAAGGATATATGCATCATTTAATGTTTTATTGTATACTTCATATACAATACAATAAAAATATAAAAGGAACAACATTTGGACATATTTTTGTCTCATTCAGAGGGTTTAACCTGACTGTGATGGGTGATCAGTACCCATCACAGTAGACTTAGGTTAAACCACTTCCTCTGAGGGATTTAAAACTCAGCTCTCACCAGTTCACTCTAGCATTGACAAAGTCTTTTGGATGATGGACAAAATGTCTTCTACTTTCAAAACAATGTCCAGATGATTTCTTTCCCTTCAACTTTTTTATTGGATTAGGACTTGGATGACCACAGACTTATATACAATAGTTACTTAATGTCTTTCCTTTCAGCTATGTGTCCATCAGACCTCCAGCAGCTGTGGAAAGAGGTGTCGGGGGTCCAGAGCACTGAAGACGCCCTGAAACATGCAGAGGGCCTTGACTTGAGCACCAACAGCTGCAACACTACCTCAGCCTTCCCCAAAGCTGCCAGTGCACACATCCCACTGCACAGCCTGCCTAATGGACAGAGCCACACCCCAAAGAGAGACAGGTTAGTCATAAGTTCTCCTATAACAATACAACACCCACTCGACCCTTTTAGTCTGTAACTAGCTGTGTTCTGCCACTCAACTTAAAGAGGTGTACTGGTTGCTGTTTGCTACATTATTGTTCTTTGGACAGGATATTTGATAATAGAAATAATTTTGTCGAGAGTTAAAAAAGTTGACATATGAGGTATGGATGTATATTTTTGCTGCACATATGAGGCCTTTGATGTCCCATGGCAGTACTGGTTGCTCATGGGCTTGTCTCCATCTTTAAGAGCCAGACTGTTTGAGTGGATATCCTCCTTCACCAAGGCAGACAGCGGAGATGACCATGTGCCCCTTTACTCCAAAGGCAGCCAACCCCCCAGCAGCCAGTGAGTAATGCATACACACTCACAGATGCACACATGGGAACGGCCATAACTAAAAAAAAAAAAAAAAAAAGATAGGGTTAATATTGTGAAGAGTACCAACTCTGACCCTGTCCCCTTGGCCTCACTTCTGAAAACCAGGGCCAGATGGGCACAGATTCATTTAAAGCTATTTGGGGAACTGATACACACGGCCATTCACGTGGATAGGGAGGGGTAGCATTTGCTAGCCTGCTAAGCTAATGCATGGCTGATGTGGAGGGGAATGTGGTTGCCAGCAGTATGTCATGTCTGCCGTCTGCGCTGCTTCTGAGTTGACTCAACCGCAGCCAGCGCACACTCGTACAGAAGACATCCACACTCGCAGACACTTGCACGGCTCTAACCTCAGCAGCATGTGATCAGGAAGAGGCTGCGAGACATGTTTCCATCTGCGAAACAAATGTTTTTTGTTATAGAGCCTTCTGAAGTTGATTTGGGAGAATCTCCGTTTAAGTCTGCTCACAGACTCATGTGTACATATATAGATATATATATATATACACACACACACACACACACAGATATAAATGCTGGAAAATACGGTTAAGTAAATAAATGTGAAGACAGCATTATGCGGCCAAGGCCCAAATCTGAACCACATCTGCTACTGGACCTGCCACACATACAACAATATTGAACTGTGGGCCCAAACCGTAAGTGGCACACTCCTTCATCATGAAATATACACAATAAATATCTGCACACATGCATCTGGGAGCATACTTTGACCACAAAAAACAAGTAGCACGAGACAGCAGCCGCTGCCAATCAGTCATGGCTGGTTGGTCCTTTGCCGACTTAGTGTCAACTCCTGAAACATAAGCACTAACACACACAGAAAAGACGGCAAGACAGGTCACGGACTTAAAAATATGCCTTAAAGTTTTCTGGCTTCTGTAACTGACCCTGCTGTACTTTATCCTTGCTCCGCACTTGGCTTCATGAAATGCACAAACTAATGATCACTAAGCAGATTCAGATGGCTGTATGGATGCCACCGCTGCTGCAGCTGCTGCTCCAATTCCTCTTTTTATTTTTATTTTCAGTATGTTTTTTATGTTACACGTGAAAAAATAACCTTTCCTTTTTCCTTTCTCTTTCTCCACAGTCATGAGGAGCATACTGGCTCCCATCCTCTTTATGGGCATGGTGAATGTAAGTGGCCTGGCTGTGAAGCACTGTGCGAGGACATGGGACAGTTTATCAAGTAAGTTGAAAACAGATATAAGAAATACCACATTTGTCATTCTTGAAAAATAAATGTTAATTCACATTAAACATAAGACTGTATTTGTTTTCAAATATAGTGAGATCTAACACTAAGAGGCATTTGGGCCATTTGTTTACACAAGGGCGCCAATCTTATTCCACAAAAACACAAACTTTTGAATGTAACCTAGGAAGTGTTTTCATTTTATTCCACCACTAACTGTGTAAACTGCAAATTTGATGTCCTCAGAAAAACCACTGACAAAACTGGCTACTCACAAGTAGAAAAACAATGGTGAGGAACAAAAGTACCTCTAATACAGTGATAGATGTATAAATCGTCTTCTTTTTAAACTATTTAAATGCAAAGTACCAATATAGCCTGTGCTGACAGTGCTATTCTGTCATTTGGATGAACAGAAGAAACAGAAAAACCTCCCTCAAACTTACACTTAGTTACATTATGTTAATTCTAAGATGCATACATGTCTCACATAAGCCCATTTACTCATTTGTAAATGCTTTATTCATTTGTTGGCCCTAAGATGGCCTTCTCTTCTATCAATGTGTATTCAGCTATTCACCTTTACCGTTTTTCTTTACATGGCTGTCTAATCCTTATTTGTTAAATAGAAAATGATGCATAATTAGTTTATTCATTCGCACATCTTTTGATTTCCCCATTAATAGTAAAGACATTAATCACCCTTTTGCCTTGCTTTGCTTCTTTTGAGTCTTTTCCTCGACATTATTTGTCAGCTTAGAGTCACTCGGGCTTGCTGATGCAGTAGCTGGCCATGACATTATTTTACGTCCTCCACTAGTCCGTATAAGAGTGGACTTCCCCTATGGCACCACGTCTGCTAACAAACCTTCACAGGCGACTAATGAACTAAACAAACTCTTATTATCCACAAGGAACTCTCAGCTTTTTGAACAATAGTGATATTAATAAGCCTGGGTGATGAAATACACACTTAGGGGGTGCACACATGTCTACGCGCAAACGCAGATTGGGATGGCATCGGACAGTCAGATCAAAGCTTGCAGGCAGGCTGGGAAAGTTTGGAGAGGAAAGCTGTTGTTTGGTGTCTCATTTCACATAGCCCCAGGGCAGATGAAGGAAAGAGGGGAAGAGCGTAAGAGTGAAAGAAAAAAAGAGAATGGGTGACAGTTAATGCTGTCAGTCCAAGAGAGCGTTGTATCTTTCTTGCAGCTATAGCCTTAGTCATCACCCCAGGAGGGACAAGGGCTAGAGCAGAGGAGCACAGGGCTGAGACTTTCTTCTTCCCTCTTGTCTGTGCCCCCTACCCCTCCCGCCCGCATCCTCTGGTTCTAATATAGAGTTGGGTGTAATGTGGGTTAAAGCCTTGTCTGCTGGCACTCTAAGGAGTAAACAGAGTCTTATTGTCCAAAAGAAAAGAAAAAAAAAAGCGTGCTACTGTTTATGGCCCTGGAGTGAAAGAGGAGGGTTTCAGTGCAGATCTGGTTAGGATGAGTGGGACTCACAGGCATTTGGGTAGCCTGTAAGAGGCAAAGGGACAGTGGACAGAAGTTTGGGCAATGAATAACAAGAGGGGGAGGTTGAAAGGGAGATGGGTGAGATCATGTTTTTTTCATTATTATCGCACTTGTGTTGAGCCGTCTATCTGCCAGGATTAGCTGTGGCATGACATCATTGTTTTTGTTTCATTTCTAGTCTTCACTTGATATTGCTCAACTTTCTAAAGGCTTTCTTAAAGGCACATCCACACTGCTGCACATGTCTATTAACAATAAACAAGTCAGAAAAGTCCATTTTTATAAAGATTTAGCACAATTTGATTAGACACGCATTTAATGTACACATATGCACAAACCAGGAAGTCAGCTCTAACCTGTGAGTAACCTTGGTAATAACAGAGTTGAAAGAATGAGATGGAGGATAGCAAACAGGGAGGGGTGCACTGGGAAAGATCACAAGGTCCCAGTCCCTCCCATATTTAAGGAAACAAACAGCACAACCAGCCACAAATGTGTGCACAAAGGCACACACCGCAGTGTTAATAAGTGGAGTGGAGTTCAGAACGTCTTTAGATAACGGTTTATGTGAGATCATATGAGCTCATATCCAGGTGGTTGTCTTGAGGCATGGCTCGCTGAGCACTAGTGAAGTATCTCCACACAAATCACAGCTGCTGTGTCCACCACTAGACAAAACAAACTTCTAAGATTATGATTTATTTTTATAATGATGGAACCTGCTTACAATTTGGTAAAGTGATGTGAAAGAGCTTAGTGTTATCAAGACATGTGAGTTGCTTTAATGCACATCTGATGAGGTGTAAATAATCAGACAAATGATAGGTAAAGGCTTCATATTCATTTAAGGAAGGACATTTTTCATACTGACTTACAGAGACAACAATTTCTATTACAGAATGATGTTGTGTTTATTTATATTTTTTATGGCCCTAATAGGGCCTCATCTATATCTCAGATTATATAATATTGCTTGTCAAAAAGCCTATTGCTTTTCTTTTGGGTCAAACCAGACAGAAAGTCTTGGTTTATGTATTTTTTCTCATTAAAACTACAACAGAAAAAGTATAAACTAATTAAATAGTGGTTTAATTATGGCCCATTTTTAATACCTAATACCTGACTGAATGCTGACTCAATGTGTCTTCACTCTATTAGGCACTTGAACAATGAACATGCCCTTGACGACCGCAGCACTGCCCAGTGCAGAGTCCAGATGCAAGTGGTTCAGCAACTGGAGATCCAGGTGGGTCCTGCATCCACGCACACACATTGTTCATTGTCATCAAGGCACAAACAAAGCAGTAGAGACTGTTTGAGCCAGTCAATAGCAGTAACTTGTCTGAGGCAGGGCAGAGTTTATGGAGAGCAGTGGAGCTTGTAATTTAAAAGGAGCAGTCGGCAGGGAAGCTGCCATAGTCGCTCCAATTATAAAAGTGTTCTGGTCACCAGTAAGAGAGTGAGACAGAGAGACTTGGGCTTAGGGGGGGCAGGGAAAATGAGGAGAAAAAAGGGGCACATGAGCTAAAAAGAAGATCCATACAATTATCTTGTTGTTTATGTACATACAGTATAATGCTTATAAATAAGAGGAAAAAAATGCAAAACAGTAACACTAAAGATCTCTCCAGGAACAGACACAAAGTGTGTCTCTTCACACATTTATGTACTTGTGTATGTGTGTTCTGTCCAGTATTAGGGTTAGCGTCATGTTTGGTGGTAAACAGCGTTTAGCTGAGCCCCTGAAGCCACCACCAGGGAACACAAAGTGACAGAGGGGCAGCTGGTGTCACATCACATCAGGACGGCCGTCTCTCTTTTCCTGACAGTCATTTCATCCTTTAGCAGCCCACAGCCGCCACACACACACAAGCTGCACAAAGACTATTTTGTCGTCATGCTTTTCCACATCCGCACATTGCTACAGTGTGATTTTGTTACCGGCACACTTGTTCTTAGAGGAGATAAGTTGTTACTGGAGGCTACATGTGAACACACTTGTACTCGCACAAACACACACAGAGGAGGGTATATTTCTACAGGCTGTAGTGGCACCTATTAAAGAGCAGCTAACAAAGTCAAATGGGGGCAAGTGTGTCTGCACGTGAGTGGAAGTGTGCACGAGAGCTGCGGGTGCTCTATTATCTGTCCGCCCGTGGTGTCTTTTTAATTCTGTGTTAATACTGCATTATACTGTATTAGTGGATTTCACAGAAATATGATATCCATTCTCATTCTTATGTTCTTTCTGTCTTATAGCTGGCAAAAGAGAGCGAACGACTCCAGGCCATGATGGCCCACCTGCACATGCGACCCTCAGAGCCAAAGCCCTTTAACCAACCAGTGAGTGCACAATGCCAGTCCACACAGCTAATGTACATTCTCCTTCATTGCATGAACTGCTTACTCTAAAGAGCTCTTCTTAAAACGTCTTTAAACTTTCTTGAGGTTTCCTATTTTCTTATTAGCTTTCTGAGCTCTCTGCGCCCTCTATTGACCGATAGGAGATATTATGATATTTATAAACTGAAAACAGCCTTCTAAATATAGCCTTTTCTTTTATCTGATAAAGTCTGACTACAGTTTATCCCTTTTTATTGACACCACTATAAGTCATATCTTGACAAAATGTTTCATTTAGCATTTGCAGTCACATTTGATAACTTCTTTTTCAGCTAAAATAAACTGGTACTCTTAGTGTTTTAGTGTGTGTCAGAACTCCCATGTAATGTGGCTGTGTGTGCCCACACTGGCTGCTAGGACTGTTATTAGATATCTAATGAATATTTTATTATTCGGATTGACGAGGAGTCTTATTAAAATATGAAGATGTTGAAATTAATTGTCAATTAGAGGCAGAGTGTCTTAATTTGAGGGGATATAAATGGGTGCAGCAGAGTGGTGATGTGCACGTGTGTGTGGTATGTGTATGTGTGGATGATGTGTTGATCGCATGGGGATCAGCTGCCATTAACATCTAATGGGAAATCAGGAAGAGGCGTGTTCTGTCACCGCGGGAGACGGGCCTCAGGGTCAGGGATTGGAGGAGGAGGGGTAGGGGAGGAGCGTCAGTAATGGAAACAAAGCTTGGCCTCAATTAACAGGGTTCGACTGTTGCCGTGGTGATGTGGCAGGGTTGCAGTGTTAATGAAGTACCTGTTAAACAGCCCCGCCCCTCCAGTCAACTTAAATGGCACAGAGAGGTGGAAGGGAAGGCAGTTCAGCCATATTACACACACACATGGGTTTTAATTAGTCTTAAACCACCCTTGTCCCAAAGAGACGGGACTGCTGCTTCTATGTGTATGCCTCTGCCTAATTGGGCAGTATTGGTCCGTGAAGGCCACACCACCGCAGAATGCATGTGTGTTTTCGCTCATAAACATGCTGTCGTGTGGTTTTGTTTTTGTATGCTCAGGGTTAATTGCAGCCAATGCTGTGTGTATAAATAAAGTACATGTTCAGTGTGTACAAGTGTGTGTTGCTGGTCAGTGACGTTGATTATATTCATAAGATAGTGGTAGGCATGTAAATACACAGGACATACTGCTATACTCCCACAGGTATCTTTACACTGCTGTTTAGCTCAGAACAGTTATAATAAATGTACTTCTGAAAGCACATGGGAAATGATTTAAACACTTACCACTATTATTTATTTTTGTCATGCTCTAATTCATCTTCTACCATTTCTTCATCATTCTGTATTTTGGTTATATACAAATATAGCTAATGTTTTTTTTTTCAATTATAATTTTTAAAAAGTCTTTTACATTTGTTACTATTGTTTAGTTCATATTAAACTACATTACAGAAAACTACTCAATGGGTTTCAATTGCTGAATACACTGTTATTAATAAATAATATAATTTCAGCTGAACCTGGCCTCTAGCGGCTCTTTGCTGAAGCGGGACAGCGAGGCCTACCCAGAGGGTCTGCCCCACCCCCCCACCTCGGCCGCCACCCCCATCACCCCGTTGCGCCAGGGTCCATCGGTCATCAGCTCGTCCAGCCTGCACGCACACTCCCACTCGCACGGAGTCGGACCAATACGCAGACGCAACTCCGACAAATACTGCACCCCTATTGCCTCAGGTAGGCCATGTTGACACACTGCCTATGAGGCTTAACCTGTCATGTCAACGTACATGCACTGTCTGAATATCAATATTGTTAGTGAGTAGTATAATCATATTACATCTATGAAAATTGAATGTCCTATGAGTAAATTAGTTCCCTAAAAGATACAAATTGTATACAAAATATTTGGTAACACTTTATTTTACAGTACACATGACCCATTGTATCTATTTCATTAAGTACAATGTAACACACTGTGTAACAAACTGCAATAACATGTAACTATATCATACATACATACCCTACCTCTAAACCTACCGTATGATTCCATTATGTATGTACAATGTAGTTACATGTTATTGCAGTTTGTTACACAAGGAGGTAGACACAATGTATGAAGTGCGGTGTAAAATAAACCTAATATTCTAAAAGTCACTTGTTGGTTTTAAGCGGATGTAACTATTTTTCTTCAGAGCTGGCTCAGAACTGTGAGTTTTACAAGAACGCTGACGTCAGGCCTCCATTCACCTACGCCTCTCTTATACGCCACGTAAGTCCTCCTCTTACCTCACACCTTTTTCCTATTCCTTCTCGCTCCAATTCTAAAGTAAATAATGTAATCAAATAATGTTTTTCATCTCCAGGCCATTCTGGAGTCGCCAGACAGACAGTTGACTCTCAATGAGATCTACAACTGGTTTACAAGAAAGTTTGCCTACTTCAGGAGAAACACAGCCACATGGAAGGTAAAGGCACATTGCAGACACCTTCCTTATAAGCATCTGTTGTAATAATTATAAAACATGTGTTGTAAAGATGGAATGGTGATTGTTTATATACCCAGATATTATCTAATTAATCGGCAATTGTTTAGATGACGGTGAAAGTATTGTGAAATGAGTGTTTGGACTGTGGTTATAAGCTGTTCAATCACAGCACAACATTTATACAACTATTATACAGTAAGAGTGATTGTGAAAAGGCATGTCTTTTTTTCCCACAAAGCCATTATGGTCTGTGGTGACTGATGAAGCTTCCAAAGAACATCAGTGTTTGACCACAATATCTGTAACAAAGTCCCAACTAGAGACCCCCATTGCAGTTAATGGAGTCTCTACGTTGTCTCCTATACACATGGCATAGTATGTAAGATAAAATAGCATGTAATATAAAAGCTCTTGAAGATATTTCTTGTCAAGGCCTTTCATCTATCATTCCCTAAACAATTCTCTCACCTCCAACCCATTTAGCCCCATGGAGCTGTGTGGAAAGGGCACACAGCCTCATTACCGACACATGCAATGCTCACGATTTCACACACACACCTGGCCTGATCCTGCTTTTGTAGGTGCTGACCCAATTCTTACGAAAGCTCACACTAATTTGACTGTGAGTTCCTCAGGAGAAAGGAAGAGTGAAGGAGGGAGGGAAGAAGAGGAGAAGGAGGAAGAGGAGGAGACTCTGGCACTTTTTCTCCTAATAGACCTGAACCAAAGAGGAGTTCAGGATGGATACAGGGATGGAGAGAGAGGGTTAAGAGACGGGGCAGGCAGGAATATCTTTACCTCCTCATCTGACTTTTATGAATTTTAACTATTAATGTCTGGCGTCTTCTTCCTGTGCCGTTGGCCCCACGGACCTTTAAATATAGCCAGGCGCGGTCTTATGTATTTATATAGCGGCAGGCAGAGTCAAATAGGGCCAAAGCGATGTACGTCCTTTAATAAGCCGTTATATTTCATGAGGAGAGCAGCAGTGTCAGCCAGTGGAAGTCATTGATCAGAGAAATGGAGGGACAGGGAAAGAAAAAGAGATGACAGGAAGGAAATGTGATGTTATTCCAAGAAGCTGTAAGTTAGAGGCCTGAAAGAGACTTTGTTATTGAATACTGCAAAGCAACTGGATATACATAATCAAAAATACCTTATAGATAAAATGCTAACAGGACATAATTATTTTGGGGCCTTTCAGTAAGTGACCTGGTGTATTTCTGGTTTGGAGTTAAGTGTTAAGTGTCAGCTCCTTATTATCATAAGCTCCAAAATATATTATTCTATTTGATTTATTAGTGTAACAGTTGTCTTATGTCTTATTAAATAAATAAATAAATAAATAAATAAATCTTAATTTTTAATATATAATTGCAGGTTTAAGTTAAGTACAAACCAAGTACTATCATTATCCAGTAGTGTGTATCTTAAGGAAATAACAACCCTTTTGAGCATTTTTATCACAACCTAAATAAAAACCTTCCCATTTTTTATTTTGGTTTTAGCCTGATTTGTTACTGACAGGGAAAATGTGAAAACAAAGCAAAGCTAGAGTTAAGAAATATTAACTAATTTATACTGTGGATGTTTTTAATCTCTTGGTTGTGATTTTAAGAGACAAAACTACAAATTTTCTGATGTTTAGTTTGGTCTACATTTTTACACATTAGAGGTGACATGTTTATTCTAGAAAGCAGGATAATGTGCCAGCCCCACATTGCAATTTCATTTCATTCAACATTACTTAATTGGTAAATCATCCTTTTCTTTGTTTTTTTTTACTCAATTAACTCACAATTACAATTGACTGTGGCCCATCCTTGGGTTCTGTCGGTCTTTTGGGAAACACTGTCTCTGTCATGACATCACTCAAACTTCAAGTTGCACCAGTATGTCACACTTATGAGTCCCAATGCGAGAGAGAATTTCTCCTCCAAAGTATGGTCTCCCTTTCAGCTGGCGTCTGGGACTGTGGACGAGTGCGACATGTGCTGTGACCCACTGTAAATGACCGCTAATGTTTTAACTGGCAGAATTAGGCTTTCATCACGGAGATGCATGCAAATAGCCTCGCCACAACATTGCTGTGTGTGTACGCCTGCACGTTGAGGTGTGTGTGTGTTTGCACTGTCAGGGTGGCAGGCGGAGATTGGGGTCAGACTCATTTACAAAACTTAGCATCACGGCTGGGGGGGGATGCGGGGGAGAACGGGTTCCTCCGCTGATTATGGCTTGTGTAATTACGTGTGTGTTTGTGACTGTGTGTATATGTGCGTGTGTGATTACGCCGAGGAGTGATGCATGCTTGGCCTGTCCCTCCCTCTCGCTTAGAACAGCGTGTCAGAGAGAATATGCAGGATTTAATTATAGACGAATTAAAATTGGTAATGAAATTGGGCATGAACAAACTACAAATAGCAGATGAAAAGGGAGGCCTGTCCCTGGGGGGTGAGACGGAGATAGCGGTGTGCTGCCTGCCGCCTGTCTCAGCGCCTTTGGATGTGTGTGTGTGTGTTTCTTTGTGTGCGCTGATGATGACTGATTAGAAAATTTGAAGATAAAATAACGCTACCAGAAAGCTACTGCCTTATATTAGCTTTACACTCTGAGCTAGACTAAGGGTGATGGCAAAAAAAGACTACTTTTTTGCTGACAAAACTTAAAAAGTAACCAAACTGCAAAGCATTATTTGTACTGAACACATACTGTAAGTGTTTTCACCAGCGGCTATGAAAGAATAAAAATACTGCACTGCAAAAGCACTGTAATCAGTGTTAGGTCCTTATTAAGAGCATGCTTCCAGCTAAAATATCAAGGAATTCGTGGAATATCATGAAAATATTAAAGGCCTCTTTTTCAGGAGCATCTGAGAGTTTCTAAACAGCAGATACATGAACAAATTTTGCAGAACTAGTTTTTTAATCTAGATTAACTAGTCTTTAATCACTTTCCACCAAGGCCAAAACATGTGTAAAATTATTTTCTCAATAATTTATATGTCTAACATTTTAGCATTGGAGTTCATCTATATGAGATCAACCAAAAACAGAATTAGATTCAGACGAGACAAAAAGGCTCATTAAAATACATAAATTAAAGAATTTTCTGTCTTTTCTGTCCAGAATGCTGTGCGCCACAACCTGAGTCTGCACAAGTGTTTTGTTCGTGTGGAGAACGTGAAGGGAGCCGTGTGGACTGTGGATGAAGTTGAATACCAAAAGAGGAGACCACCAAAGATGACCGGGTGAGCCAGTATTACAGTAGAGTTCAGTGCATTTTGATGTGAGTGTGAGCTTATAGGTCCTGGCACTATGATTGCCTTAAAGGGCTCTATTATTATTACCCAGAGGCCAACTTGAGAGTCAGAAAAGCTGGCGTTTTTCACTGTGTACTTTACGCATGTGTGTATGTGTTTTTTCCTTGTTTGTCGACACCATTAGTAAGCAGCTGTGTGCGATGCAAGAGAGGGAAAACCTTGTTAGCAAATGTAAACAGATGTTCTGCCAGAGAAACCAGGGATAATTACACACAGACACGTGCACACCAGATATCAGGCATGTTGTGTGTTTTAGCATCTGTTTACAGTCTGGCTATGTTTTGAGTTGTAACATACATATTTGTAGGAATTGTTGGAAGGTTTAGCCAAGGTGACATCTTTTCTCATAAAATTTTTTTCCTATCTCTGCAGAAGTCCCACTCTGGTGAAAAATATGATTTCAGGCCTGGGCTTTGGATCCCTAAATGCCAGCTACCAGGTAAGGAATGCCCTCTCTCCTGCCCCATTTCTCTCATTTCCACGCACCCTCACACACAGCAGCCAATCACAATCAAGGGCACTAATATCAATTCTCTTTTATAATTAGCAGATTCCCTAATGACGATCCCTCCACCTTCCCCTTCCCCCAATCTCACCTCCCACCTCCACATGCGCCACACATGTCACACACAGCCAATGCAATTTTTGAGATGATTTATAGCGCCAAGTAGTTGTCAATTAAGGTTAGTGCATAAAATTATCGCCTGTCCCAGAAAACCCATCTCAGAGCCGATGAGAATTCCTTTCCTTTTTGTATTTGCTTCCTGTGTGAGAGGGGTGAGATGAGCCCAGCCCGTCTCGCTCAGTGGGACGCGTTGGCAGCGCTGACATATGCTGCCCAGTTGGTCTAGTTGTTTTGACACGCTGAAGGCTTATCGTGTTTATGTTAGAGCCAAACTTGCGGGTCAGTTTTCTCTAAACATTCCTGTTGAGACTATTGTTAAAACACACTCACATTTACAGTGAGACAGAGGCTGGCATCTGGAGGCATACTGCGTAAAGTACTGTATATAAGTGCCCCCTGGTGGTTAGTCAAGTTCATCAACAAGTTAGACAAGCCAAGTGTGCTCCAGAAGAATAAAAAGGGTTTATTATTTACTGTTATTTTTTATGTGTGTTGAGTGCTCATGCCATCTTTACAATACACCTACATATTTATATGTCACATATAAGTATTTATAAATATATAATAAATATTATATAATAACAGACTTAACTTCCACAAATTCACAGTAGTGCTACACTTTCATTTGTCCACTCTGCAAAGACTTAAGCAGTATTTATAGATTATATAATAATAAAAATGTTTGTATATATATATATATATATATGTATTTCTTATACTGTATGTATGTGTTTGTGTGCAGGCAGCCCTGGCCGAGAGCGGTCTGTCCCTGCTGAACAGCTCCGCTCTGGTGAGCCCTCCGTCTGCAGCCAGCCTCAACATGCTGCATGTTGGCCATGATGATGTCAGCTCCACTGTGGAGCAGGTCAACAGCAATGGCAGCTGTAGCCCCACACTTAGTCCACAACAGTACAGGTACTTTACATGGTAGTACTGCTTTACTTTACTTATAGCTTCTTGTCTTTTTAAAATGATGGGCTTCAAATAATAAAATAACATCCAATTGCTAAAAATGGATTCTCTGACTTCTGTCCATTCAATTTTATTTCATTCCATTATATTTTTACATAAAAAGTTTCTAAGAAACACAAACAAAACTAAACCAGTCCTTCTTTGGAAGCACTTGGCCACAGTGGCAAGGAAAAACTTTATTTTATGGCTATAACAAACCCAGATATAAATGTTACAGAAACATAAATCCAGTATTATGTGACACAAAAAAACAAAGAAATAAATTTGCCAGAGAAACCTCAATATATACTGTACATATGTAATTATTGGACCCCATACAGCTCAAATATCATTTGCTTTGAATGGCTGTCCATTACAATGACTGATAGAGAGCAATGTAAAGTATGACTCAGTTTATCCAGGACTTGAGTAATATTCTTCAGTAATGTTTCTATAATTCTGCTTGTTTTACTCTTGTTAACAATTTGTGTGTGTGTGTGTGTGCTCTGCAGCCACCCGGTGCACGTGAAGGAGGAGCCCACTGAGCTGGAGGAGGACAGTCGGCCCGTGTCCCTTTTGGCAGGTGTCACACACAGCCTGCCATTGCCGAGTGACGAGCGGGACCTGGAGGAGGACCTTCCCACGGAGGAGCTGGAGTAGGATCCATCCGGCACACACTCGTGAGAGGGCTGGGTCTTCAGAGTAACCCACTCCTAACCCTCTCTTATGTCGATGTGAAGGGGAACAGACAACACTTCAGAGAAAAGAAAAAAAAAACAAGAATGTTTTCTTTTTATTTTGTGTCTTTTTTATTTTATGAAAATGCAAACAACCAAGAACATTGAGAAACTGTAAACAGGGTTTTAAATGACCTCCATCTTACAGACGCAAAAAAACAAGACTGTGGAGCGCTGCTTTATGCCCATTTGTTTAGTTTGAGGCACTTGATTCAGAGGTGCGACACCACTCGATGCATACACACACTTGCACACTACTTTACCTTTCGAACCATGTCGCATCTTCTTTGTGGTTGTAGAGATCCCTAGTGGACGCACACTTGCGCTCGCTGAGTATCACTTGTACATAGATTCGGACCAGTTGCAGGGCCCACCAACCCTCCTTAACCAATGACTTGCATTTTATTTGCTTTGTTTGATTCAAAGTGCTGGGTAACTATAGGACAGGAGACAAGAAAGAAGAGTACTTTTTAAAAAAATACCTCCCAACAGTGCTCCAACACAGGTGCGATTCCAGTCCCAGATGAGCCCAGTCTAAGTTCTGCCCCACAGCAAGACACTGAGATATTTTCTAAATGTTTTCTTCAAAGCAAGAAAAAAGAAAGACACTTTCTTCTCCCACCTCCATGTTTTCTCATTCCCTCAGCCCAAAAAAAGATGGCAGAAACAGGAGTAGTGCTGTCCTCGACTGGGAACACTTTGAGAAAGAGGTGGAAGCATCTACAGACATATTGTGACTAAAGAAAAAAGAAAAAAACTTTATGGATAACGAGAAAACGTGTGGTAGCTTTGTCATTTCTGTTTTTTTATTTGATGTTATTATTGTTTTATTCAAAGATCAATATTTCCATGATTGTGTTATGGTTTTCAACATGCTGTTTTTGTTTATGGTATTGTAATTTACAATGTTCAGTTGTTCACACCATTCCAAATGAGTATTGGCAAAAATCTAAGGAAGCGCAGTATTGTCCCGCCCCAACTCTAGCCATGTTCTGTTCTGTCCCACATGTAGCAAGCAAGACATTTGGAAATAGCACTTAAAGTTGCCATTATCCAGACAAGATTATTTAACTGATGTTATTTTTACTCTCATTTTCACTTATGGGTTGTGTTTTTAGTTGAGGAATATCAGTAATGCTTTAAAATATATATAAATATTATTACCGCAGTGAGAGAATACCTCATACCCACAAAGGTTCCACCTACAACTGTGTCCAAATTGATTAAGAAACAAAGGGGGAATTCTTTATGTGGGACACCAAATGTGGCGACTCTGCTCAGCTTGAATTCAAAGCTCTATGGTTGTAATAGTTACTGTGTAGACTTGATCTGCCATTCACTGTGTGTTTGTGTTAAAGGAGTAACGTGTGAGATTTATTTTCTTTTTTTGCTTTGCTTTTCTGTGAGCATAAAAAGCATTCTTTACAGTGCCATGCCAAATTTAACATTTATGTTTATCTATAACCTACTTATTCCCGTTTTATTTTTGTTACAGGTAACCAAAGAAATGTGTAGAAAACCAAAAACCCTGTAGTTTACTTTCCCCTTTTATTCTTTTCAAAGAACTGGCCAAAAGCAGGAGTTCAAACTATTATTGTATTCAACTAAACTTACAACAGTGCTGACCATTCCAAAAACCAAAGTGTGTTATCTACGACTTGGGAACATGGTTTTGAGTTAGAAATAACCTGAATGAGGCCAAAAATGACCAATGTCACACACTTCCTCTCAGTTTAGAAGCACTTAGAGGCATTTTATCCAACTTCTAACTCTGTTCCATTTAAAGCACTTGTACCCAAAACGAGGCGCACGTGAGCTACCTGGACCCCACATTTACAACAAGCAGACATAGTGTAAAACATCTAGCTTTAAATATATACTGAATGTGGTGCACTTTGGGGGGAAAGTAGCCCAAATGTGCCCTTTAATCCGCTGAGAGAGTGTACTGTAATATAAAGAGGGACCATGTCAAAATAATGGAAATGTGCCATTGCATAAAAACAACAAAAAGTGACATCATGTTATTCACAGTTCACACTTTTAGTCAAATGTGTTTCTTGCACTTCAAAGGAATTCCTTCTTTTAACAAAACTTTGTGATGACTTTGTGTTCAAATAGGGACTGTTTCTTGTCACACCAGAGACTGATTTCTAATAACAGTGGTAGGCAGACATCTAGAAATGAGATAAAAACCAAAAATAACACTACCTCCTTTTAAAAACAGTTCAATACGTGCATAGCCAATGGGAGACTGAATAAACCCTCTCTGAAATATTTTTTTCACCATTCTTCTACGATAACAAAAAAAAAAAAGCCAAAATTGTTGATACATTTACTGTAAGACTGATATTTTAAAAATCTGATCCGGACTCCCACATCTGCTTGAGCCCAAAAAACTCTTTCACTTTCACAAAATTTAAATGACTACCTCTCCTTTAACTACATCTAAAGTTCTCTGGGTCTCAAAGGGTGTTATGAAGTGCTAGCTGTGTAAAACTGACCACATACACAGATATTAGAAAATGATATATGAAGCAGGGCTAAGGGTTAGTGTGTATAGACAGCTCTGACCATCCAGATATCCAAAGACTCACTCAGAGCACCGCCCCCTTCATGCCCCTTGAGACGCTGAGATTACTGACACAGTCACTACTAGTACCAATATCCAAACCAAGAAGAACTGCTGCATTCAGTCCTTAGATGATCTCTGAGTCGGGCTGTAAGGTACACCTGTGAACAGCGCTGATTCATAAGATCACAGGTCACCATCTTCTGTTCGGTTCTGATCTACAGCTTTGCATAACACATTGTATTCTTGTATATTAATGCTTGACTTCTCTTTCCAGCCAGGACATTTGTCTCATGTTGTCCTTTTGACTTTCTTTGGTTTAAAGGTTTGTTTGATTTTCACACCTGTTTAGCCATGTAAAGCTTTCAGCTCTTATACTGTTCTGCCTATGCTGAAGTGTATGTATTTATCATATTAAGTGCTGCAGGTATCTTGGTTTAATAGGTTTGTTTTTTTGTTTTGTTTCCGTTTTTATCAGTTCTACATAAAACGTCTGGGACGCTGATTTTTTAAATGTATTATCTCTAAAAATGAAAAGATTTAAAGTTAGATCAGTGGTTTGGGTAACACCTGTTTGTATATTTATCTTAGCTAGTTCTATTTTGATACTTTTTTGTCTCTGTACTGCATTTATGCATTTTTAAGGAAAGAAAAACAAATGGAAAACTAAAATGTTTCTTCATATGTATTGATACCTCAGAAGGACTTTTTTCTCAAAGACAGGACCAAAATCTCCAGAAAAAAAAAGAGAAAGGAAAAATGTAAGACTATGTAGCCCCATCTCTTGCTTTAAAATGTGGAGCTCTAGAAAGGTTTTGTCCTTGGTCCTTTCAGGTGCCAATATGTATCCCAGCTCCATGTGCTCCCTCCCTTTGACCCTTGATCCCTCTCATTCTTACGCTGAACCTTGACCCCCAAAGCTGTCAGTCACATGCAGGCATTGTCTTGGGGATATCCCATAAAGGGAACACCTGGCAGGTGGTAACTGATCTCCCTAAAAAAACTCCCCCTTTGGGTCGAACGCTGTTGCATTTTTGATACTCCTCATAGTCTCCAAACCAAAACATGGAATGGCCCTTACTCTGTCGACCAAAGGCATTGAAAACACCATTGCTTAGGCCTAAACCAAACTGTAACCAAACCAATGCCACAACTTTAACCAAACAAAAACCAAGCTATTTCCAAAACCCTCCATCTCCATCCTCATATTCAAAGGGGACACAGGGAGCCCAAGCCTTAGCATGTGATTGAACAGTTCTGAGGGGTCTTTTCTAAAGGGGAAGGGACAAGGAGAATGTCCTGGCAGTATGATGCCATAGGCAGCCACAGACGAATGGAACCACCACTTCAGCTCTCCTCTGGTCAAACCTTAGGAATGTGTGTACATTTTCAGCAGTGACTTTCGATTGTTTTATTAGTTTCAGTTGTTTTTTATTTGTTTCTTTTGTTTTGTTTTTCTGGTTCTTGTTTATTGAAAGTGTGACCCGTGTAAAAGAGGCGGGGCCAGGGACTGGGCAGTAATTTGAGACAGACAGTGGAGCCCTAGCCCTCTAACCCTCTGCACCGGGGAGCCATGTACTGCCAGATACTGCCCTTTTCCTTCATGCTGTATAAAACACACACACATATATCTGTGTATTTGTAACCTGAATCTTCTTGTGTCTGTCCATGCAGACAATAAAAAACTGTACAGTAGATCTAGTTGCATGTAATCTGTACTAATTATTGACAATGGCATTATAAAATGCAATAAAATACTTATTACACTGTCAAATGCGGTGTCTTTGTGTTCTACTGAGAAATAACATTTTTATTGAATTAAAACAAGGATGTAAACCTAAAATACATTGATAGGGTATAGGCGTCAAATGTGGTAGACCATGACTAAAGATGGAAAGCAATTCTAACCCCAATGAATAAAACCTATTGCATAGTTGCGTCTCACCATCCTGCGTTCAAGCACATTAATAAGTTATAGATTGTGTGTATACATTCTTATGTCCACATGTCTTAATCAGATTATATTACATTACATAGGCAATACTGTAGATATTTTATTACATTAAAACTTTCTAAATGATAGAAGGTACTATTAACAATGGCTGCAGAGCGCTCAGTGTCGTTCACAATTATTACATCATCTTCACATCTGTTGAGTCAAACTTTGGTAAAGTGAGGTAGTAACTCCTAAATAATTTGAGTCTGTTTATATGTTATGATCTACATGTGGTGTCATTGTTATAGTCACCCACCATGTGGGCTTATGACCCAAGTCCAGAAAACAAGGTGATTAAAAAGACTAGTGAAAAAAGGAGAATATTTAATATACCCCTTGGATCTGACACCTAGAACTTTAAAACTAATTAAAGTGATAGCTATTTGTTTCAATGAAATGATGAAGATTAACAATGAAGAAATAAAACATAGATTCAAATCAAGTTTAGTTCTTCTGGTGTCATGTTGGTGGGCCTTTATAAAGGTCAGCACATGTTGTTGTGATACAGAGAGTGGCCACCAGGAGGGGTAAACAAACCGGACAACACAAGCAGCATTCTATAAACACACCAAACATCACTGAGATGTGAACCACTGCGTGCAGCAGCCAACAGGGAGGGCCAGAGAGTCCAGAGAGCTGCCTGAACCACCCAAATACAGTGGCATGAGGGGAATATGACCGAAACACAAGAGTGTAGAATAGCTGTAGTTTTTATGACCTGTGTTAACTTTGTCTTCACCCACCTACTTCTTTACCCTGTCTCTATTCCTTACAGATTTTGGCACATGCCCTACAGCTTATCTTTAAACCTCAGTGCTGCATTGTGGATTTGTAGCCACAGGGAAAAATAATGGGGAATGGCTGAATGTTTTTGGGGAAAAGTTGAAACTTTGTTTAATCTTGTGCTTTTAGTGAACTTCTGTGTTAGTCAGCTGGGAGGAAACTTGCTCTTGACGCTTAAATCCCTGTGACATTAGGTTTTGGGAGAGACCCTATTCTAAGTCTATTACAGACACACATATGCACGCAAACTGGCGCACACACATCATGAATACTAAGAAGAAACTTGTAGTGCTTTATACTTGGACAAGGTGAGCCAAGGTGCAGAGTAATACACAAAGAGGTTATTCTTGGCGCTCCGCAGTGATGTTTGGCACTAATCTAAATATGTTCCTTGGACTAAGTTAGTGTAAGAGCTGCACACATTTGAGTGTACATTAGCAGATCTAGAGATGCTTGATCATTTTGCATCTGCTTGTACGTGTTTGAGCATCTTGATACAGAATCAATAAGCATGTCTGAGTGTGATATAGTGCTGGTGGGTGTGGAGGGAATCTCAGCTGTGTGGAGAGCACTGAGGTCCAGGCAGACCCTGTGAGTCACTAAATAAATTTACCGAGAGCCATGCTGACATGTCTCTACCGCTCCTCCCCGTCCACTCACTCTGTCTTCGGTCTCTGCGGCTGAACCAGTGGGCCGCGCTCCAGCCTATTGACTCATTCAAAACAACACAAGGCACTGTGCACTAACTGCTGCTGTTGCATGCGTCCACATGGATCTGCTTAATTCATAATCTTGATTTGACTTTCTTTCTCTAAAGCCATCAATGTAAACAGAAAAGCTACTTTTAAACTTTTGGCCTCCACTATGAGTTTTACATTGGAAAATGATTACCCGCATTAAGACTTCAAAAAAGAAAAACATCTGAAAACATGTAATGGCTTTTTGCAAGCAAAAGTAAAACAGCACATAGTGACTAGAGCCACTACCATCTGTGGTTCAACAAAATGGCCTCAGTCAAAACTCTGTCAAGAGAGTGAATAATACCTTTTGCATTTGTCCAGCTTGAAAAAAAATTAATAAAATCAGAAAAGCAAGGAAGCCACACAAAGGAATTGTTTCAGTTCCATTAGGTTCCTGTTCCTACAGGTGCCCAGAGGTGACAAAATAACCACCACTGGGTTTGTTCATAGACAACAGTATGTTGTTGCAGGGCACCATAGCTGTTCACATGCTGTGAAAAAGAGGAGTATGAGGTGTTAGTACATATTTTGCACTATGTCCACTTTTTTTAAATGTATTTTACATGTATCTACCTATCAAGTTCCAGAAACATATCACACTGATGTCTGTGATCTTAATTAAAGCTGATACAATTAGATACAATGTATTCTTACCCTTTTTATCATTTCATTATTCGTTGTAAATACTAATTTTGACAATTGACACCATGACAGATTGGACCCCCATACCAAACATATTACAACAAAGAGGTGTTTGGTCATTTAGACATCTGTGATCCAAAATAAACACACATTTAGTGCTAGAATACTACATTTACATTTACATTTACATTTAGTCATTTAGCAGACGCTTTTATCCAAAGCGACTTACAAGTGAGGATAACAATGGAAGCAATTTTAACAACACAAGGTACAAAAGCAGTATCAAGTGCAAAAAAAATAACTAGTACTAGAATGTTGAGGTACTATGTAGAAACAGGCAATAAACATGTTTATAGTAGTCAGAAATTAAATATTGCTGCCTGGTTGTTTGCAATAACATTATCAAAAACACTATACACTGAGAGAGAGAGAGTGCCCTATTGCTTTATTCATTCCCAGAGGTGCACAGAATTCTACAAAAAAAAAAAAAACATTACAACAGTGGGGTGTAAGGGGCTGTGTATGTGCACCTTTCATACTAATGTGAGTTACAACATCCATAGCGTGTTGGATTATTGTTCTGCTTTTAAATAATTAGCTTCCAATTAGTGTCTCTCAGGTATGTTCTTTTTTCGCACAGCCGTTCCCAATGGACGCTGTGGTTCTGATGAGAAAGTGGAGGATGACTCCATGTGTGGCAGCAAGAGGCAGAGAGGGCCCCAGCTCCAGAACAAAAGCATCTTTGTGAGTGATTGGAACCACATTTTCACTCTCTTAGCTCGGTCTCTGTCTCTCTTCCCCTCTCTTTTTCTAGTTCGTTCTCCCGGTTGTTCCCAGACTTCTCAAAACCACGGAAACAATCAACATCAAAAGTTCAGAAAAATACACACACACTGTCTTTGCTTATACGTGTGTGAGTATGGTTACAGTTTCATTGCTTGCCTACACACATACATTTTCTCCCTGGTTTAATGTTAACGCCTCTTGCTTGCCCCTCCCACTGCGCAGATGTGATGTGGGGCTGGATCTGAATGCAGCATCTTGTGCAGTTTGGTCAAAAGTCCTGAAGCTGAGAACAGTTCTCACCTTGGCCCTTTAGTGCTGTCTAGAAAAGGCAGGCTGCTCATTCTCCACCGGCTCTCAGTGGACTGGAAAGCCTTTAAATCCTCTGAGGCCTAAGCCAAACAATGACCAGCTCCACGCGCTGTGAGAAAAGTAGACGTGCTTTAGACATAAGAAAGCATGGTATCAGTGCTATTGTGAAAGTTTTAACGTCTATCCTTAGCCCAAATAAGCAACATAAAACTCATAAATGTTTGTGAATATTTGGAGCACTGCTAGATTAAAATTTAACCCTTGGATGCGCAAGTGATGACACCCATTACCCATATTGGAATCAGTTAATTTGATATCATAATTAAAATATCTGTTTTCTTTATATTTATCATTTTCACCTTGAAAATTTCTGAAACAATTAAAGAGCACAGAAGTTCCATTTAATCACAGAACTGAGACCAGTACCCTCGTAAACACTCCTATAGGCAGTTTCCAGTTAGCACTTATTATTACAATTCACAATTATTATGTTATTATATACATACATGCTTCTGAACATGTTTAATATTTGCTCATATTGTATGTCAATGTATGTGTTGTGTCAATATTGAGCTCAGAAAACATATAACATATTATTGTTGTTATCACTGTTAAAATGTACCTGAAGACAAAAACGGTATTTATGCTCGAATCTCATTGGCTGAACAATGGCTAAGCACACCCGCAGCATGTTAGCTCATGCTATGTAAGTAATGGTTTTATAAACGTGTTTTTAAACAAGCTAATAATACTTTTAATCAGGATTTGGCTGTGTTAATTCAGATTTTTCTAGCCATTTAATTTTTTTGAAGTGTGTCTTGTTTTGCTTGACAGGGGATCCTTTAATAAACATGTTTAAGGAATAAATAGAATATAAAATAATAAATTATGATCACTAAGATTTTACAACAAACAAAACAAAAACTCAATAAAGTACTGGCCTTCACCAGAAAGAAGGTGCTGCTAACAGCGCTTTTTCACCTGTCATAGTCAATATTTGTTATTTAAACATTTATCTGTGTTTCATTTTTACAATTTTTTCTTTATTTCCAGTTTAAAAGATAATGATTAAAGAGTGTAATTTTTTATCAACATACTAAAGAAACCTAATCTTGTGCTGCAGCTTGATTCTGGAGAGATTTGAGATTACAAACTAACAAAAGTACAACAAGTTATTTAGTCGGGACAATGCACATTAATGAACAATCAGATACATAAGTACAGACTTTAAATGAGCCAGGTTATAGCATAGTTGCTCATTTTCATCTGCAGTCCGAAAGCGGGTGAATAGCACAATAATGACAAACCTAAGACACATAGACACACATTAAGACACTAGGACAATGTAGAATTTGTTAAAATGTCCACAGGACTGATTTCTTTTAAGAAACTGTTTAAGTTGCTTTCTAAGATATGAAGAACATATTAACAGATCTTATATTTGTTGACATGCTGTTCCTAAACTAACCTCCTCTGACTGATGGAACAGTTGTTTTCCTGTGTGGGATCTCCTCTAGTTGAGGCTCTGGTGTTGAAACCCCTCACAGTACATGAGCTAGCCTATATATTAATAATGCACAATATAGTGCTTTTCAAGATACCCAAGATGCTTTACATATCCATTATTCATTCACTCCACAGTCACACACTGATGGTGGTAAGCTACATCTGTAACCACACCTTCCCTGGGGCAGACAGACAGAGAAGTGGCAGCATTTTTCACCTCTGACCATCACCAAGCATTCTCACACATTCATTCAGGCAAGGAGGGTTAAAGACACAACAACAGTATGAACTGTGGGGAGAGCAAGAATCAAACCGCCAACTTTTGGATTTTAGGACGACCGCTCTACAACTGAGCTACTAAATTATGTTTATGTTAAGCAGTTTACAGACAACTGTCTTTTCTATTGCTGGCTAAAATACCAAAATGAAAATCTTGTGTGCTCAAAAAAAGGACCCATAACAGTCACCTGTGTTGATCAGCAGCTTATTTTATAATTAAATTGTGGTTTGATAGCACTACTGGGGTGATGTACAAGGACACAGTCATATGTAGTGTTTGTTGCTCAGCAGGTTTAAATCATAAGGCTACCAAATGACTTTAGTAAATATATGAGTAACAAATGTGTTAAAGACATTAGGGTTGCAAGAAGGATTCAAGCAGAGGTGCAATTAGACTAGACAGAAAAGAAGTGAGTCATAGGGCAACCTTTTTTCTGGAAGCTGAGGACAAGGACGATTTCAATGATCTAAATTTAGTCACAGTACCATCTCAGTAAAAGTTAGCTTCTGTTAAAAGCAATTTAGAAAACTAATTTAGTCATTTCAGAAATCATTAAATAAATACTTACCTCCTAACCTTTTTTCTTAACCCCCTTTTTTTTGTTTAGCTTAATTTTAGAGATACAAAAATAGAAAGAGATGACAAAGAAAAAGACACTCCCGCTTTGTTTCAAAACTCATGCTTCTTATTTAAAGGGCATTTACTCTACCTATTGAGCCACAGGAAATATACAAGCTTCTCATTTACACACATAACATCTAGTCTTATGAATTAGCAGGGATGAGGGTGACACTGTCCTATCTTAGTCCTAGCAGGTGTAAGTTATATTATTTTCAAAGGCAACAGGGAACGCAATCAAACTGGACAAAACACTGATACATATTGAAAGAGACTACTTTTATGTTGATTTAATGTTCATCCTGTTGGAAATTATTTCTTATGCTTGACCAGACATCCATGTTCATCCGCCACAGAGCATAAATCCTCCAAATATACCAGTGTCAAAGCCCCAGTGTCTCAAATAACTAAGTGTAGACCTAAAACAGAATAGAAAGTTATCAACTTCTTAGTAAAAATAAAGCCTGTCTCAAAAGATTTGCTGCTCTAAATTACCTCTAGCCCCCGTCACGCCTCCAAACATCAATCACAGGGAGCGCTAACATCTGCACAGACAAAGGCTCACTGACCTACACTGGAGTTTTAACATGTTGTCTGTCAAATGCAAACCTTAGACACAGAGATTCAGCATTAAATGATATGCATAATAATTCAAGGAAAGGTCTGAAGACAAGTGTAAAAGAAAAAAAATCACAACACATCAACGCTGAAGTCATTTGGTGTATATGCAGGATCCACAAAAAGTTGTAGCATTAAAAGGCCTAAGGCGGACTAAGTATTCACAGAGCTGTGATGAGTGACATGTCTTGTCCGCATTCGTTTAAATGATGATGACTTCATCCTTTTGGTAATTCTTGTAGTTTTTATCTGTTTCTGTGTCCATGTAATCACTATTTGTTCTTTTTATGGGTAGGCCTATTGTTAGTTATATTTACTCACACTCAGACAAGCTTGATTTGTTTACATGAGCATTATTCAGTAAATACTAAAAAGATCCCCAAAAAAGTTTAGCTTCACCAATGATGACAATGATGTTTGCTTAATAAAATTTACTATCATACTGTGAGAATATAAAAATGTGTATTTTGATTATCAACACAGTGGTCTTAGAGTCTAACTGGTTTAAAGATTTAAGTGAAAGCCTATATTACAAAAGTAGCTACAGCGCAGAACGCCTCCAAAGTGCTCAACTGTTGTTGTAAAAACATATGGTTTTTGGCCTCGTAATTCTTGATGAAAGCTTAGCCAGTGTTAGTGCCGTGTCTGGTTTGGGTTAACGGGTATATTATATGACAGTGTAGTTCAGCCCAACTAGTTTGTAGCCCGGAGGAAGCACAATCACTGCTGACTAGAGTTTCCTGTCCAATAGCTGCACAGCAGTCTGAGGCGAGGAGGCTACACAGTGGGAGTCAAGAGAGTCAACAAACTGAGTGCACGGGACCAACAATGCGCATTTAAAAGTCTTCAGACTTTTCAACAGTAAAGTGAAAAGAAGAGAGTCCGCAAAAAGCGTAGTCTTTTCAGCAAGCTGCCTGCAGAGACAAACTGTAAACTTCCCACATCTGGTCTTTTGGAGGACGGGGCGAGCCGGGGAGTCAAACTTTAGAGGCGGAGAGAAAACTCTCTGATGGTAAAAATGCACTGAAGTGGGATTTTAGAGCACCTATATGTGTCGAAGAAAGATTTCAGGCTCGTGTAAAGCAACAAGAGTGGATGAATTTCGGACGGGAAGGGGTTTGAGGGCGAGTCGTCCACCTGGTGCGGTCCAAGAATGAATTAGCAGAGACTCGACGCACCGTGCCCAGCCTGAGATAAGGTAGGTTGTTTTCTCAAAATAAATATTTTTTTGCATATTAGGTGCACCGTGCAAACATGATAACAGAAAGTTAGCTAAGTGATTTTAATTAAAGGACTGTCTCGTACAGGATGGGCTTTAGGTTTGTTGATGTTTTCAGAAGTTTCAAACGTATTCTTGTTTTTGACGTAAAGCGTCTTTGGACTCAGGCACTTTCTGGGAATTTGTTAAGGTTAACTGTGCTCAAAGTTTGCGCTCAAAAATAAAGTTAGGGCAACGAGTGCGACGCGAGTCGCGGGAGTGCGCACACAGCTGTCCAGCTGAACTGCTTTGGCATTGCGGGCGCGCGCCAAACTTTGGCACGTGACATAAACTGGATTGACCCTGTCCTATTCATTAAGACAAAAACGGTATTTAGGCTCATATCTCATTGGCTGAACAATGACTAAACACACCCGCAGCATGTTTTATAAACGTGTGTTTAAACAAGCTATTAATACTTTGGCTTTAAATTGTGTTATTTCACTTTTTTTAAGTGTGTCTTGTTTTGCTTAATTTTCTTTACATTGCTTACATTATTATTGTTTTTGGCACAACAAATATTTTAAAGCCACTAACTCAAGAAAAGCTATGATTAAAGTTTGGTCTGTTATTTTAATAGCTGCAAGCTATTCGTGCTGGATCAAGTTATGTCTAAGTGCCGCTCCCTTCATGATAAACAGACTGTTGGTTTCCTCTCTTTGAATAACATAACAAATCTTTCATGTTTCATGTAATCATTTTGTAGTTGAACAGCAATTGGCTCTATTTGCTTCAGGCTCAGACCTTGGCCCCTCCACCAATAAGAGCCAGCCTACGCCCCATGGATGAGGACAGGTGTGCTCCTGCCATCTCTCCAGAGCCACCTGATGATGGAGGTCCCAGGACACCAGCCTCTCAACAAAATCCACACACAACTTCAGCTACAGAGACAGTGCATGGCTTTACAGGCTTGAAGCCTTGTCCCGATGAAGGTAACCATTAAACACAGGGTCAACTGTTTTAACTATCTTATGTTCATCACATTCTTTTAAAGTTAAGAAATACAATTAACCTTTTTCTATTGCTACATTGGAGGTGTCATTTTCAGAGCATTATACTACTTTTACTGTCAAAAAAGGATATTTGTGTCTATCACCATGACTCATTTAGTCTGAGGTCTTACCATTGACAGACACAACAGTTGAGGCTGTTGTTTGTGGGGGACAGAAGATGATCCTCAATATCAGACCCATTCTGTAAAATGCTTCAAAGTTTTTTTAATGGGACTCCTGGGCATTTGGGAATCAGCCTGTCGTTGATTGGTCATGGTATGAGTGGACTTGCTCTGAGACCAGGACAGGACTGAAGACACTGTATGAGTAACCAGCTACAATGTGCAGTCAAGGTTTAGCTTAAAAAAATAAATAAGAGCTCTGACTGGAGATCAGAGTGCATGTCCTATGGGGTACTTAGCTAAGGTGTGGTTAACATTTAGGGAAGTGTGCAGAGATCTAAGTAGCTTGCTGTCATGGGAACCTGCCACAAAAATCTAGGTCAAATGAGCTTTTAGTTGTGTTTAATTTTTTAAGGCAAGTCTGAACCAAATCTAATATGATTACTGTATTGAATTTGAAGAGATGCACGCACAGCATTGCTACTTGCCATGTTGTGGTTGGCCATGATGAGTGTATGTTCAGGACCAGAGTTAATGATAATATTTGAGTGAGGAGTTTTAAGGTTATTAAACAGGTGGCGTGTGCCTGAACATGTTCTTGTGGCTCAACCTTACCTATTCCAAACTCACAGTAAGCCAACACGGAGACTGTGGCTTCTCTCTCTAAAGTTAGACTGCTTGCTGACTGATCTGAAGTGAGTGTGTGGGTGGAGGGGACTGGTTTAAGGGCAACAAGGCCTTGCTTTCAGCCTTCCCCTCACCCAGTCCTCAGAGTGCAACTCCACGATGGGATGACACAACAGACTCGATTCCAGCAAAGCACACAATTATGTGTATATACACAGATATATATATATATATATATATATATATATATATATATATATATATATATATATATATGTATGTGTGTGTATGTTTATATATATATATATATATATATATATATATACATATATATATATATAAATTCTCTTATCCTTAGCTTTGTATACTGTGCTGGGTTTAACAGACTAGTTTTTTGTGCACTTATGCTTTTTGTACCTTGTGTTGTTAAAATTGCTTCCATTGTTTTCCTCACTTGCTTTGGATAAAAGCGTCTGCTAAATAACTAAATGTAAATGTATGTATATATGAAATATGTCAGTTTGAAAAGCTGCCGTGTTGTTTCTGTAAGACATTGTATAGCTGCAAGATAAAAGATGTCAAATATTTAGATGATCAAAATGTCTGCATTTCTCTTTCCAAGAATAATGGCAAGTCATATTCTTGCCTGCATGAATAGTACACAGTAATTAGAGTATACTATATCACCCATGCCAAGCTTAAATTGATGTAGGGCCACATAAGTAGTTATGAATGATACAAAAGGTATTAACTTTTTATTCATTGATACAAATGTATTCACTTGCATGATTAAAACATATAATTACTGTTATGTTATTAGTTTGACAGAGAAAAGTTTTTTACAGTATGTTTGTGATAACTGTTCATTGAATGGATTAAACATCCATCCCATAGCATGATTAGGGCTTTCCTTGTTATCCCAGCGTTAAAGAACAGCAGTCTTATGTGTGAGAAGTGTATAAGGGGCTTCTCCATCATTACCTGGTTGTTGAGTAGCAGTGTGTGTTGAAAGATGCATGCCTCTCTCTGTTGTGTGACTTGCTCTCACTCAGGATGAGGATGCAATGGGGCTGTCTGTTTATATAGGTAGCTCTTACCATCACATGCTAGACTCCCACCACAGGATCTTACTCTCCTCTCTGCAGTTACACAAAGCTCTATCTATCTCTGTCTCTTTTATGTAGAAATTATACAAATAAGGGAAAAACGTGTCAGATCTCAAGGTATAGTTACTGTGATTTTTGTAAATGTATAACATCATGTTAAGTCTATTTAATCTATGGCTGCAGTATGTGCACACACGCATTGACATCTCCTTTTAATCCCTGAGGTTTTTTGCAGTGCGCTCCTAAGTTGGATTCACATAGAGATTTAAATAAACTCGAACTATGAAAATGAGCATGCATTTTATTACCACCTTGCAAACATTTGGGAAACTGTTACTGCTGCTGTCTCTGTCACTTATTCATTCTCACCACCACTTTTATTTGAATACAGTCGCTAAATCCTTATAAAGCATCATTAGACTGTAAAGATCCCTTCAACACAAGGTGACATGACAAGTGTGAAAGATCTGGTTTATGGGCATTATTACAGGAACTTTATGTGGGCATCATCTCTTTATACAAGCAATGTCCCATACTCTCCTTTACTTTAATGTTTAAAGTAGCAACTTTTAGACCAAAAATATACAGTATATTCTCATTTGGATGGTTCTTAGGCATAAGATTGGTACAATCATGCCTATCTCACTGACACAGGACCCTCAGCTGGACAGAAACATCCAATATAACTTTCCTGTCCCTGGGATGGAGACTTTATGTGAGTGACACACTTTTTGTCTCAAATAAAGGGAGCAGAAATAGGTCAATACACTGGACTCTTATCAGAGTTGTATTTGTACAAAATACACTGAAATTACCCTACCGTTTCAGAAGGCATGTTTATTTCTTCCAAACGTGGCAGCTTGGATAGTCTCCACTTGTAAACCGATGACCACTTGTAACAGTCTGTAGGGATCTGATTCTGCGTCCTCTGCTGGCTAAAAGGTACACATTGGCACTTTAAGATAAACTTTAAACATAATTTAGTTGGTTCCTGAAATCATCATGATTATCAGATGTACTGACATTGGCTGCAGATAATGTATGTCATAAATTGAAGTTTAGATTAGTTGGGATTTGTTCTTTCTGTTTGTATTGTGCTAATATTGTTACACATAGTATAGCTTTTGTATTTGTTCCACAAGAGATTTTGTTTTTCGGCCTATTGTGCTATATATTCAAGCTAGGATAACCAGCATTTTTTCAGAAACTAAAGGAATCTTTGAGTCAAAGTAACACAATTAAACTCCCATTAAGCCTGTTGAACAGCAGACAGTTTTTGTCTTTAATGAGCTTACACTGCTCCATTCTCTCAGCGCTATAATCTCTGATTTTGGACATATTCCAGTGGTGCGCTCCCAACCCCTCTGCACTGTGTGTGTGTTTCCTCCCATCTCGAGGCTAGATCACAACTAACAATTGCCACATTTTTCCTTTTCCGTGTGTGCATGTAGTATGTTTGAAGTGTTCTAGATAAAAAGCCAAATTGCTGTATCTGTGTTTCTCTTTTGTGTTGTTTACTCTTCTCCTTCATCCTGGTCAGAACCCCAATGCTGCTGTGTGTTTTCAATCAGTTCCCGTCATTACTGTTGGCCTAAGACCTACTGCTGCATTGTCTCCTCTTAACTCCTCTGCCCAAGGTCTCACAACCTCATCTCATGGTGTATCTGCAGTTCTTAAATCTTCTATATCTTCTATCACAAATATTAGTCTGAGTATGTACTGTAAACATGTGTTTTATGTTTAATTTATCTGCCACTTTGTAACACTTTAACACATCCACATTTAGCCATTATAATAAACTAAGACAAGTCAATTTATTTTGTAACTATTATAGTTACTTAAAGGACCTGTCAGATTACATTTTAGGACAAACGGCATTGTAGTCTAGTCCAAATCCTATGATTTGTCAATTAACTTCAACATACTTGCATTCTGCTATTTCAAAACAAAATACATTGTGGTTGATGTAAAGCCTAAAACATTGCTAATGGATATTGCATGCCTCTCGTAAAACACATTAGAGATGTAGTACTAGTTGTAGCTAGTATTCTGCTGCAATATGTTTAATCTATCTAAGTTGAATTATGATAGATGGCCTTGAGTCAGCACAGCATGGCTTGCTTTAAAATCTTTAATGAAAAAGCCTCTCACTTATATACACCATCTGTAGTTGATGTTAAGGAATGTGATTATTAACTTATACAAGGCAACAGGTAACCTCACCTCAGCGCTCTGTGGTCTGTAGTCTATTCCTGTTAAACAGCACATAGAAGCTTGTGCTGCCCTGAAGTGAATCAGGATATGTCACATCATTTATCTGTCATCCAGTGTGTAAGCAAATGTGTGTGTTGTGGTTGTGGCAATCATACTTTATCAGTATTTTTGTGTTTACCAGAACATTAAAATTCCTGTGGATTGCCCCCTTTAGGACCTGCAAACATGTGCATTATCCAAACTACAAACACATACAGTACTTAACTCGCATATCCGCGGCAGAACATGCATGACAAACACGCACCCTCGTACACAAACTGCCAAATCTCCTGCGTCTCTTGATTGCTCTGGTCTGATTTGAGTTAGAGGCTCATCTTCCTCAGATCTCAGAAATGTCTCTGAGGTCAAGCGGTTTGGTGGTTTGATGCTAATGCCAACACACAACTGGTTGAAGGTCTGCTTGGATGGCACAGGGACTTTGGTGGAGATGTGTTTAGCTCCAACAATTGTGGTTAAAACATTTACAGAAGGAAAGCTGTGACTAAGTCAAAAGACCTCTTCATTTAACCCATTGCACTCCCCTTCTGGATCAATGGAAACAAAAAGTAGTCAGTGATGAAGGAATTGATTGAGCACTTTCTATGTGCAGGTATGTTAGAAAACAGTAATATCTTTTATATGCTTTTATAACTTCTTCAGTTTTTGATTTCAGATTGCAATATGACCTCTAAGATATGTTTAAAATAGAAATGGAACAACGCAAGAAGGAGGTTAATAATTGCCACCCTCTTCTTGTAACCAGGAAAGACTATTTAACTCTAACTATAGGCTCTTTTGTTAGAGATACAGTTACATGTATAATACCAATGAAAGCATTGAAATTGAAAACCATTTTACCAAGAGTGTTTTCCAGTTAATCATAAGAAAGCAGTGTTTGGGGTACTCACTTGAGAGCTCCCTCTCGTTGCTTCAGTATCTGAAACTGGATGATAATGGAGAATAATGGATACAACATGGAAGAGCAGGCCTTTCAAATGGCTTCCACATGCAGCATATAACTGATTCTGGGCAAAAGGATACTTATACTTCATTATAATATATTTGTGTATGTATTTGTGTGAATGTGTACCACAGTTGACAGAACGGAGGAACAGGAAGTACTTCCCATTTCTTCGGGTCCTGTTTATGTCTCTTCCTGCTTCATAAACATAGTCCCCACCTACTAAGTATCTACAAATAGGCCTATAACCATGCAAGATGTTGGCAATCCTGCAATGCTGACAAATCTGTACTTCTTCATCCTCAGAAAAACGCCTTACATAATCAGACTTGTCACTTACACAAAACAAACACTGACATTTTCCAAAGAAAGTGAAACTTCTGTTTCTCTCTGAACTGGGCTTTGTTTTATTGTCCAGCTTTCAATTTCAGCATCTATCCAAGAATTGTTGTGATAATGGTGTTAACACAAGCCATTATAATTTACTTCTGAATGAGTCTGCTGTGTGAAGCTGCTGTGCTTATGTTGTTTTAGTTAGAGTCAAAGTTACCCACATATGTACGTTCATTCAAAGAAGATCTTAAACAAATACTTCAATCTACTCTTTAGCAAGAGAAGTATAATACAAAACAAAATCGTACAGTTCTTATGGCTTCTATGCAGTGTTGTTGCTGAGGCTTTATTTTTGTTACATTTTTGAAGAGACAGACTTGGGTTACACCATAGTCTTTTGTATTTTGGGTCCCATATCTATATATGAGAGTATAAATGTGATGCCAGATATGTGAAAGAATTTGTTTGTGAGGGCAGGGGAGAAATATGAGCTGTAGGCGAGGAGTGTGAGAGGCGAGGGACAGGAAAGAGAGGACAGATAGAGAAGTGAGCAGGAGTGGATAGAGTAAATAAACATAGGCGGGAAGTGTTGAGTCCACGCACAGGACGTGGTTTGGCTAGCATGTGTATGTGTGGCTTTATCAAACCCAGCTGGCTTCCATTTGCACAGGAATGAGTCTACCTCCAAAAGGTCCAAGCTTGCTCTGCTTTGAAGGCCCCTGTTTGGAGGAGATGAATGCATGTGTGTGCTCAGTTAACTTCATTAGACCACTGCACGGGACTGCTGAACATATAAAACACCAAGACGTGTACTTACTGTGTATGTACAGTATATAATGTGTAAGTCTTCTCAAGTGCTCATTTTAATGCACAGGCTCACACACCTACAGTTTTCAGGTTTCACAAGCTGCACGTAGAGGCCTAAACAGTCCCAAGAGGTTGGATTTAACTGCTTCCAGATGCAGCTCAGGACAGAGCATGCATCAACACAAAGGCATACACATGAAGATAGACAGAATCTTCTGCTTTGTTGAAGTCAGTAGAACTACACTGTTCAGATGAATTAAGCCTGCCGGACTAGAAATGACTTTGGAAAAGGGAAGTTTACTAGAAGAGCTGCTGCCTTCACAAGAAAACGGAATATTTTGAAAGATCTTATAATAATGTCTGCCATTCTGTTTTCCTTTTTCTAGATGCTGCCAACACCTATACTGAGCCCCTTATAGTGAGGTCAAATGTCAGCCCAAAGAAGTTGCTATGTGATGATGGAGACAACATCATTCTCCCACACACAGACATTACGACGCCCGGCAAGAGTATCACATGTGAGTAAACAGAGCAAATGCACACAGGTTGTAGTAGAAGGACTGGTGGGAGTGTAATTTCCATTACCAATCACTGGCCGGGTGACTCACATTGCCCTGACCTTTAACAAATACTTATACCCTCAAGAAATAGGTTGTGCAATCTTTCACATGTTTACAAATATCAGCAGTTTAAGTTAAGTAGGTTACCTTTCTGAATACAAGTGAATCCACAACAAGACACCACAACATCTGGGCTTCGTTTTAAGCTTTCATGATCTAGATGACTCCGATCCTTCACGAACACTATATGCTGCTGAACAGTGGATGTGCTCTCCTTGCTTCTGTTAATTTCACTATCTGACTTGGTTTTATAGAATGTCACTCCTGATTGTTGTAGCATACAATACCACTCTGCTCCTAAGTGCATAACTTCACAAAAATCTCCAGCAGTTGAGTCATTTTACTCTCCCCTGGGACCAAGTGCTCTTTGCTGGTGTAGAAGATCCCCACTTTGAAATGTTTCTTACGTTAGACATAACACCAAGCACCACTCTTTTAGCCTCTGTATTAGAGGTCTGGTGTCGGGTCTAATCCCCATACTTGATGTGCTGTCAAGAGCTTGCTCTAACTACAAATCAAAGCCAAAGGTTATGCAAGTATTCTGTTATTACACAACTATATACAGTATAGTGTTACTTTAACTCCAGGTTGAAGTAAGTGCTATCTTAAGTTTATTCTTAAAAGACTTCTACTGTGTAATTTCTGCACTTTACTGACCAAGCCCCACAATAATAACACCCACAAAGCTCCAGTTAATGTTTGGCAACAAAAAAGCCCGGACACTTTATAAATACTCTTTTAGTTGTGGTCGAAAAGCGTCCTACCTGTCATTTTGAGAAGATTAGTGACAGTGAAAGGGATTGAAGGATGAAAGACAGTGAGAGTTGGTTGAGTAAACTGACAATTAAGCATGTGTCAAAAATGTGTGCATTTTTCCTGGAATCCTGGGCCAGTCATGGGTGACATGCACAAACATAGACTGCCCATCACAATAGCTGCTTTGCTCTAACTGGATAACCAGAGGAGGATAAGTAGAGGAGAGCAGCATGTTTGTTAGTGTCTACTGTCTCTTCCTGTCCCATCAACCATGTGCCTATTTTAAGGGATGTAGGGTTATTCTTCTTCTCTCAGGGTTATTTTATATCCCAATAAAAGTCATCAAGCCCACAAGCTCCATATGTTGCGCAGAGAGAGTTATGCAACTATAGTAGACTTGGACAAAATGTACCGCCATGTGTCCCAATCCACTTTCCATTTGCCTCCTGCCTTCATCCATAGCTTCCTCCCTCCATCACTTATACAATCACACATGAGCATCACATTTCATCCACAAACCAAACAGTGACAAGTTGTCTGGCCCGTCCTGGATTGTCTAGTGTGTCTGTCAAGTAACAGGACCGCTTTTGTCCATGATCATGCAATGTGTCACTCGAGGCAGTCTAAAGCTACCTCCGTGCATATGGTCAGGCCTCAGTGCATTTAGAGCATCGATTTGTTCAGAGTTGGTCGTGTCAAAATGAACAAACTAAACCTCTTGAAATCTTATACTTTGATACAAATTTAGGCCACTTTCAGATCTTAGTCTTAAAGTAGAATACAGATTGGAGACACAGTGTAAACAAGCCAGTTACAATCTATTTGGGTCACCACAGAGACCCTATAAAGAACTCTACCTGTATATGCTTAGATCATGTAACCTCACATTATCAACACCAAGATAGCACACAGACAGTACAGCCACGAGCCAAAACAGTCAACATTTTCCTCAATCCTTTTCTCTCACTGCTGCTGAAACAGATTTAAATAAACTGTAAAAGCTTTGTTGACTACAAACCTATATCAGCAGAGACAGAGAGGCTCTTGGTAGCAGGCTGTGTGAGCTGCTGCAGCTAAACTCTATAAAACACTGCTGTTGCCCTGTGAATCTCTGATTAACACATTCATTATTTTGCAACACAAGAGTGATTAGAACTAAATGTTTCATCTGCTGTTTGAAATGAATCATGGCCAGAGAAAAAAGCATGCTTATTATAAACAATAAAAGTGCTTACATTAGATTCACCCTGTCAATGTAGAAGAAGCTATAGCGCTAGCAGAGTTGCACTTTTATCACATTTTTAATGGCGGTAAATAAGAAAATGCACAAAGAAGAATCCACAAATTAATGTTGCAACTGCTGAGCCTGAAAAGCTTCATCATCATGGAACAATATACATTTATTTTTATTTATCATATCATATGTGAGGCATTTGATGTGATTGATTAGACTGGTCAGAAACAGAAGCACAAGGTGAAAGATTTTCAGCTATTTCATGTCTCACAGTGATGGCATCAGAGCTATAGTATGTCTGGCTGCGGGCCCATAAGAAGCTTCCTGGGAACAACGTGAAGACAGCACAGCATCATACAGCAGTGTATTTGAGCCAATTTTGACCTGACTCACATCGCACCAGACTCCCATCCTGTCAGTGATGTCATCAACACGCTGCTGCCTTTGACGTCTCCACAGCCGCAGATGTCTAACGACTCACACTCCTCTGAACTCAGTGCAATACAATGACACATGCTTTTTATCAGTCACGGGGCTGCAGGTAGCACTTCTTTTACTGTCACTGGGTAGATTTCTTCCATTGAGATCCGATGAACAACAATGTCTCTTCATGTTTGTGTCACTGCTGCAGTGTCTGAAAAGAGAATGTGCAGAGCTGTTTGTCATTATCTTGTCATGCTTGGGGAGGAGTTTGCAGTGTGCTGTTGCTGAGAAATCTGTGACATTGCCTTTAATTAGAGACAATTTGCTGAGCTCAAGCAGAAAATTGTTCAAGTGCTCTTATCTAACTATAATCCTGTGGAGTTACTCTTGGACATATTAAAACAAAACTATACATTTATAAGTATTGCAGTGTTGAATTTTGAGAAGTCCGAGATAAAGTCCGCCTGTTCACTCTTAATGAATAAAATGTTTCAAGTAACTTTTAAAGGCTGGTTCAGAGTAGCTTCTACTGCAAACATGTGCTGACATGAAAAATGTCAGGCAGCAGTCACTGTGTGCACAGATAGTTTGATCGTGTTTTGGTTATTGTATGTACAGTAAACACAGGCTTGTCAGTTTGATTATAGTCAGTTTAACTCTGAAAAGCTTATTGTCATGTATTCTTGAAGGTACATTTCCATTTTAGCTATATACATTTATAAAATGGTCAATTACAATCTCAGTAGACTTTATAACAATGTTTATAATCATGAATGTTAATAGCACAAACCAACAATGCAGTGTTTATAATTCTTTTGGTACAACATTTAAACTAAAATGTGTTTCTTTCAAGCCTCTCCCATGCAACCTCCTGAATGGTCCACGTGTAAGAGCGCCGCCATACGGCGATTTTTGATTAATATGCTATCTAAAAACGATTGATTTACTATGGAGTAAAAGCCGAAAAGCCTGGATGTAACTGTCATTTTATTGCCCATTCGTAATGACAATATTGGTGAATAGGAGACCAATGGGTGGATAACATCCATATTTATTTACAATCAAAATACAACCAACCAAATTTTATAATAAATATATAAAAATATAAAAAATATAAATTATTGATTTTCTTTGTGAGATGTAAATGTTTCAATTAGAACTTTGTATATGTACCTACTCTTGGCAGATACAGCACCTGGAAGTGAGACACTAGTCAGGCCAGTGACTCACTGTAAGCACCAAAATGAAGAGATGGGTGTAAGTACAGGGTAGGACAAGGTGAGGCTGCTCTAATAAACTGCTGCTGACTCATTTAGACTCACTCACCAGCCAGGTACATCTGCACATGCATGTTTATAGAGTTTTATTAAGGTCCCAGGAACACCACTGGCTAACACACACACCAATATAGCTGTGGTTTTCCAGTCTCATCATGCTAATCCCACAGTCATTTGGCTCTTTATTTGCTGTTATTTTTAACCAGTTCCCACTGCCTATTCATTGTATTTCTGAGTCACACCCCTGCAACATTTTGCTCCAACTCTGTTCGGGCATTTACCCATTTCTTCAACTTTGTTCTAATTTTTCTGTTTCTCAGACTTTCAGAACGTCAGACAAAGGGTCCTTGTTTTTTCTAGATGCATGTGCATGAGTTTGTGTCTGCACGTGTTCTTGCATGAATATATTTGTGTGTGAGTGGGCCTAACCTCAAGCTCTGTTTGGAGACAGTCTTGACTCTCCGTCTTTTTGTCTGCCTGCCTGCAAAATCAGCCTACTGTATGTACTTTGGTCATGCACTCCTGAGCACACATACCGCAAACTCACAAGAAGTATGAATTTATTAACATTTAGCACTTCCCTGAAGGACAGTCCAAACCTAACCTAAATACTAAAAACCTGTTTTTAATCCCATGATTTTTTATAGATCTACATCTAGGCCAGCTCAGTCTGGTGTTAAAGTACAACTGTGCAAAAGGTTGAAAGGAGAAGGAAAACAACAAGGAGAACACAGGAGAGCAGCTAGTATTAACTTAATTTATTTAAAGGCCAAAAGTATGGTTCATTTTTACTATTTCAATCTGCTTAGACAAACTTGCACAGGCCCCGCTGACTGCCAAACATCTGGAGCAAGGTTAAAAAAGCTGAATGAAAGAATCTTTAATAACAGTGGATTGGTTGTGCGACCAAGGCCAACAGCCAATCCAAACAAGCCTACTTGGGTTATCTGTCTCTGAGCAGTAATCGAACAGACGCTTTTATTGCTAGTCATGTTTCATTTAGGTAGCCCTCATGACCGCAGCGTGTTTGTCTGTAGGTGTGTGTGTGTGTGTGTGTGTGTGTGTGTGTGTGTGTGTGTGTGTGTGTGTGTGTGTGTGTGTGTGTGTGTGTGTGTGTGTGTGTGTGTGTGTGTGTGTGTGTGTGTGTGTGTGTGTGTGTGTGTGTGTGTGTGTGTGTGTGTGTGTGTGTTTTAGAGGCGCTTTGATTCTGTGTACATCTCTTGTGTTGCTCCATCCACACCTCTCCACATCATGTTTTCAGGTCAATAAAATATTTAGGACCTAAATAGGATGATATTAAATACTACATAATACATAAAACTCAGGCTCCTATGTTATTCTTCTTTAAGGGTGTGTGTTTGACTTGGTAAAGGTGTGCTTTTCTGCCTGGTTCTTTCTAGTCGAGCCAGTACACTCCTGGAGGTGAATGTTCAGAGTCGTATATTGAGTTGCTAAAAACATGTTTAAGAGTGTCAAAAATTACCTTGTGTCTTGAGACAGATACTGGACTTTTTTTTCTTTCAGGGTCATACTTTCTCCGTCAGACTGGTTCCTGTTGTGTAACTGTCTAGACATTCAGATCAGGGGTCAGTTCATAGCTCTTCCCGTTGTGTAATCCCAGTCACTTTCAAATCATTCCTCTTCAAGATGCTGTATCAGCAGAGTTCTACACACTGAAGAGCAGTGTACTCTATAGTGTAATACTTTGTATCATTCATACTTGTCTTTTAAACTGAGGTACTTATGTTTGTTCTCAGGTCAGCCTGCAGCCAGATCAACACCACTCCACCACACCATGCCTTGTCGGACACAGCCCAGCAGTCAGATACGCAACAGCACCAAGCACCACGCACACTGTCCACATCACACAACGTCTCTCACACATACGTTACAGTCCAACGGGGTCAGAAATGGTGGCCCACATCCTAAGCTGGGCTCACTTCCAAGAGGCGGCTCGTCCACTTCATCATCGTCATCAGCAGGACACAGACACTCCAAAAAACTGCAGTCCAACCCATCCATCACCTCCCAAAGCAGCAAGAGGAGCAAGAGCAGCTCCAAGAGCAACAGCTCCCAGATCCCCACAGAGGCACAGGATGGTGAGACACACACAGCTGGGATGGGCCTTTGGGTTGTATGTAATGTAAAAAGGATACTTGACAGGCGTGTACTAAAATTAAAAAGAAGCCCTTCCAGAAGCTAAAAGGCCACGGTTTTGCTGACTGGATAAGCTAAGTCAACATTATACAAGAAGAATTCCCAAACACTTTTCATTTCTTTAGTAACCAAATAGTTATTAACCTGTATTGTTAAGGTGAATACTGTGATGTTTCCTGTGCTCATTCCAAAACTTTCAGAAATTATAAATAACATGTTATAATGTTCCTTCTACTTTATGTTTTGAAAAGAAAATTCGCTTTTTTTATCCTTTAACAAGTGAATTGTTTATTCTGAGGTCAAGAAAATAAACTGTGTAAATTAATATAACAGTTTTAAAGTGTGTATAAACTGTCTCGTCGGCTGTGTTCAGTAAACATCCATGTCCTTTTGCATTTCCCCTCAGACTGCTGCGTCCACTGTATCCTGGCGTGCCTGTTCTGTGAGTTCTTGACTCTGTGTAACATCGTGCTGGACTGTGCCACCTGTGGCTCTTGTGCCGGGGATGACTCCTGTTTCTGCTGCTGCTGTGCTTCAGAGGAGTGCGGCGACTGTGACCTGCCTTGTGACATGGACTGTGGAATTATCGACGCCTGCTGTGAGTCCGCAGACTGTTTGGAGATCTGTATGGAGTGTTGCAGCCTCTGCTTCTCCTCCTGAGACCTGACCTCTCCCAACGTCTGGGGGTTAAGTTATGGTTCTCTCCTGTTTGGACAACTTGGACCAGTGTAGAATCAAAGCCTGTCTTTGTTGATATAGCTACGCCTGGGTTTGGGGGCTCACACTTTTTTATTGAGTGGCTTCATGGCTTTCATGCAAATGTTGGGAAAGAAGCCTATCTTTGTTATTAGGCCATTGCTACACAGCTGCCGAGAGTCTTCCAGGCTTTGCACACCAAGCCTGTGGACCTTCACTGAACAAGCTATTATTGTAGAGAAGCTCCCTGTGCCTTTGAATGGCTGGAGTTCTCCAAGCATGAAAATCAACCTCAAAGGCAAATGAGAAAATGGCTCCATTTAACCAGATTTTTGTGTTTCTGTAGATAAGAGCAGCAGCATAATAGGGAAACAGATCTCAGTAGAAATGTTGTCTGTCTGTTCTTTGCTAGGTTAAAGTATTTCAATTCTCTACAGTGGCCTTTTTGACACATGCAGCCCGAGTGGAGCATGTTGAATCTACCACTGTGTCCGTGTTTTCAATGTACAAAATACTGGGAACTTTATTGGTGGCTTGTGGCAATAGTAGAGACTTTTTATCTTCCATCAAATGAAATAAAGACTGCACCTGATGTATATGACAGAGCAGGCTAGATTATAGACTGAAGCTTTACTCTGACATTTGAAGAAGAGTTGGGAAACAAATGTCTTTACAATGTTTAAGATCTTGTTTATTTTACATATTATTGAGGGATTTTGCTTTTTTCAGTGATTTCTTTTCATTTGAGTCAGTTTGAACTGTTAAAGGCATCTACATCTAGATTTCTCACCTTTACCAAATCTGTATTAATCCTTGTTTTGTAGATTTTAGTTAAGATATTTGCATTTCTCCACCAATGTGAAAATTACATCTCTGTGTTGTCAGGTTCTTCTTTAGAAAGTGCACATTGTTTAAAATCTAATTTAATTCAGTTAAAATCTCACAATGTTATGCTCAGTTCGTTCTATATGTGCGTTGTGTAAATGGTACGGTTTTGATAACAGCACTCTCACATACCTTCTCTCACTCAATACCTCCCGATAGCCTTCGAGAGCTGTTGTACATTTAAAATGACTGGATACAAATCTGCCGTCTGTTGGACCAAATAGTATTTGTGCAATCCTTTTTCTTGGAAATTCCAAAGAGTTTGTTCTTACTGGATCTAAGTTTTCTAAGCCTGTAATTACTTTTGCACAGAAGTGGTTGTGCTTTGTCCATGCAGCTGTGGTTTATTAAACCCTTTTATGGGAAATCTAACACTGTTGATTATACATTTACACTAATGCAAGTTTCTTATACATGGAGCAGATGGTATAGACTCTTGTCTGTCTGTTTAAATGAGTGTGAATGGTGTGTGACTCAAACCTGATGAGATAAAATCCTGGAAAGTCCTGGAAATGATGCCATTCATTTCCATTGCCAACAATTGTAAGTGGCAATAGAAAAAATGCTGCGCATAAAATAGATAATTCTGTTTGATGGGGAGAAGTGGACTAAGATCACCTTACTTCTTCACTTGTAACTAGACAGTTAGACTAGACAGAAACACAACAGAGCTAACAAAAGAACAAAGGTTTTATGACTCCATTACTAACTCCAAAAGTGTTCAGATAAGTCCATTCTGTGTTATTAAGTCATGTACATTTCTTGTACATACATATTCTATTACTATTGGGATGTTTTAAAAACAGTCTAACTGACATTTTGTTTCATGTGTGTCTCACACCAACTCAGATTTATGCTGCAACATTTCTGATTATGCAAAAGGTATATTTATTGGTTTAGTTTCTCATTACTTCATGCAAAAGAAGATGTAATGGTCTGGATGCATTAGGTATTGGTACAGTAATTGTAAACTCTCTTTTAAACAATTTGGCTTCATAACAGTTTTGATTAGGTTTTAAAATGACACTTTACGTCATGTATCATGTCCTTTTTTGTATTTGTGTTGTGAATGAGCATCTTAGGTTAGTGGCCTGGACCAAAGAATTCCCTATGCATTACTTTGTTTCTTATGGATGTATAATCTTATTTAAGATGGAGTTTGAGTATGGGTTTAAGGGCTGGCCACCTGCTAGTTTTAACCTAATTCTTGTCCAGCAGTTTTTGTTAGGCTATAGTCCACTATATGTCATTGTGTTTACATTATCCCTTTTGATGTCTATTTGAATTGCTGTCCTGGAAGTCACATTCAAACTCTTTAATACTGAATAAACAATGTGAACTCCAGGCTTTATGTTTCAACTTTCTTCATGTTACATGTCAAGCTTATTCAATTTGACAGACAACAACTTTACTCAATTAGACAATTATAGACCTGTCTAAATATAATCTGTCAAATTATGTATCGGCTCACATATTATGTGATCCACATTTAATGCAAAGACTAAAACAATAAATTTATGGCACCGAACCCAATACTGTGAAAATGTTGAAACTACAACATGTAACTTACTAATTATTTTACTTCCTGTGCATTTGTCACAACAGTTCTATTACCTACTATCTCCTTTCATTACAACAGAAGATGAGAGAAACTGGGAGAAAACAGCAACTGGGTTCATGCAGAACAGAGCCTTTTAATGTGTGTGTTTTTAAGATGTGCCAAAGTCCTTCAGTAGGAATGTGTGTTCATGCCAGTGCAACAGTGTGTTGAGAAATGCGAGGGACTAACTATTAGAGATTTTCTCTTTTACAGCTTTATTCTCTTCCTTTGAGCACATATCAGGACAGTGGCTGACAGTTTTGTCTGGAAAACAACATCAAAGACATTCAGTCCTCAGCTTAATGTTTTATAATGTGGTCTTGGTATTTAATGGCACTCATTGTTAAAAAGAGAAACTAAGCTAAGCAGCATACATGCAGCACTAGTATTGCTAATATTATATTATCCAACTAAAACTTACAAATATTATAATTGCAATATTTTTATTTATTTATTTATTTATTTAATAATAAATCTTTGACCCCTGTTCTGGCGTGGGGGGCGTGGCCACAGCCAAAAGGCGTGCCGAAGCATAAGTGACAGCCTGGGAATGACTATGTTGATGAGACTTCAACTCACTTTGTCTTTAATAGCTTTTTAAAGCTACATTTTGCATCGAATACAACCTACAGGTCATTATTCTGGGATTTCCTACAGTTCAAAAGCCACACTGGGAAGTGCTTTTCCCACCTCCACCTACGACCTGAAAGCAACGGCCTGAGGATACTGCAGTCATGGCGTCCAGCTATACAGGGCAGCCCACAAAATTATAACCTGTAGGTTGTATCTGATGTAAAATGTAGCTTTAAAAAGCTATTGAAAGACAAAGTGAGTTGAAGCCTTGTAGGTTTCACCACCAAACACTTAAAATAAACAGAGTAGCATGTTGTTTAAAACATCTGGGGTAACCCACATTCCCTAAAGGCACCGTGATAGAAGCAGAACCATCGCCTTCATTCGATTTAAAACTGAAAAAAGATTACTTAAACTGAAAAAAAGTGATTTAAAGCCCCTCAAATTATATTTGAATATATAAAAATAATAAATCTGCAACTTTTATTTAAAACGAATATCAACTTTTGGAATACATTTCTATGTTTGGAAAATAGTGTATTTTCAGGTTCACATTTTTGTTTTTCTGGAAGCATAATGTAAAGTGCTTTAGGTGCATGCACACTATTTACTATTTATGTATGGTCCTTGAAATAAAAAATAAAAATAAAAAAGACCAATAATTCCAATTTTAAAATCAAGTTTTATAATTTTACGATTGCAAATGCAATTAATTATTCAGCCTTACCTACAAATATACAACTATTGAGCTGTCCTGTATAATCTGATTAATCAAATTACAGTATCTTTGTCAAAAATGATAAAAGATGTTTTCCCTTTTGTGTGAACATAGCCTGACTCTCAAGTCACACGTCACTGGCTGTAGAGACACACTGGACATCTGTGGCTGTTTTGCAGGAAGTCTCGCTTATGCCGACCCTTCTTTCCCTTTCTGTGTTCATACACAGTCACACACAAATTTGACGAATCAAAAATGATACACATTCCCTCCATAAATTTCACATGCACAAAGCAGACACGGGGGACAAGTGGCTATTGAATATTAACCATGAAATTACAAAGGCTGCATTCTAATGGAGGTGATGAGGTCAGCAGCTGGGATGGAAATCATAAATTAATACCCCTGACATGACAAGCCACTTGCCCTTGGCTTCTACCAAACTGTCCCCCCTCCTCCACTAAAGTCACAAAGACACCTAGATAGGAAATACTCTATTTATTATTAATAGTGGGTCAAATGAATGCCACAACAGACACAGTACTTGTACAATATGCCTAATACTTTTCTGATGTGACTTTTGTATGAGATGCCAACTGTGTAACCTTCATGTGTAGCTACATTTACAGGGGTTATTTCAAAAGTCTTCTTAAGGGACCCCGTAACAATGTCAGCCTCGCATTCCTCAAGACTTAGGCATCATACTGTATTTTTGCAATGAGTCTGAATGATAGAAATGTGAAAGTGCTCTGTGTGGACCAGAAGCTGTGAAAAACTTTGACAAAGAAGAAAATACCAAATTCCGGTGTGAAGTTTAATATGATTTACTTTTCTAGACAAAAAGGTCTTACCCTCCCTACAATATCATTACCAGTTCATGGTTTATGTTTGCACATTTAATTCACACAAAACAGATTGCAGTTCAGGTTTCTAAAGGTTAGGAATTAAACAGTTAAAGCCAAGTGACTGCAGAGTTTTGAGACAGACAAATGGAGTGAACAGGAGTAAATACCAGGATCAATGTATAATACCTCTCGTTGCTGTAAATCACAGGGAGGAGAGTTCTCTGGGGCAGCTGTGGGAGTCAGAGGAAATAGTGCCAATAGGCTTCTACAAAGAAACATCTTTTCTTCCTGCATTTCTTCCTGAGAGAAGGGTGCTGGGAAAAAAATGAATACAGAAAAGGGCATTATTAAATTTGGACGATAAAAATAGTATACAGTGTAAAATATCTTGGCAATAGAAAGGTTTAAGATGGTGAACCTTTTCTGAACCTCTGAATAAAGCCATTTCATCAATTTAAATCAAAGACTTTGCACATCACATACAACAGTATAAGCACCTTTCACAACAAGGCACACTGTGTTCATTAGATGCTCATTACATGTTCTCCTCTTTAACAGCACACAGCAGTGTTTTACAACACACTGAACCAAAATCATGGCAAGCAGACAAGCTTGGATCAGCAACAAAAATGTGTGTGTACTGTATCGAGTTACTGCTGCTGCAGGACTACTGAGGGAACCACAGCCCAGTGGGCTTCCATGCAACTCACAACACATATGCTCACACTTACTAAAATGAATATACACACAGGAGTTGGCAGCGTTCAGACATTTGTTTCTGCCTGAGTCTCACGGAAGCAGCGGCAGAGTGGACCATGAGTGAGAGTGGGCGGGACTCAGGATGGACGGGAAAGAGGTGACCATTTGCATGTGAGAGCCCAAAAAATCCATCCCTTACATGTGATATGGCTTTTGATGTCAGATTGAGTGAGAGAAACAATAGCAGGGAATGCATTCTGCAGACACTCATTTTATTTCACTTGGAAACACTCACTTTAGTGGTTTATAAGGTTTATAAATTAACAGTGTGTCAATGATACTACCTTGTTGACTCTGTCACAACAAAACCTGCTCATTGCAACATCTAGTCTCAACTTTTGTCCATTCACACCAAACGTTTAAGTTTACTATATGGATACTCCAATGGAAATATGGTAAAAGTTAAGTGTCCTTGAACTTTTAGTGGGAATACAGTCTCAATCTCCACAGGGTCTCATTCCAATCATTTAAAATTATTAATGTGCCCATTGTTGCTCCTAACCCACTCCCTACCCAGAGGATAGATCTATTCAGTCAGAAAAAGTGCCATGTTGAAACCATTAACCATTAGAAATCTATAAAATAAAGTAAAATCATTTGTTGTTTTGCTGTAGGTTATCTTAGACTTTTTTCTGACGAATGTCACAATCACATCTGGAATAATCTTCATCAAATGTCATGAAGTTCATTTATATAAGTGTGTATCACATTCACTGACAATACATTCACTGCCTCCAAAATGAGAGATTTTTGTCTACAAACCTCCCACTTCACTGGCCACAACCACTAATGCTCATTTGAACTACACCACTTACTTAAACCTTGCCTCAGTTAAGGCTAGAAATCGGTTCAGGATCATTAAAATGCTTTATCTATCCCAGCTGCTTGTGAATTCAGCCAAACACAGGAGAAAAACTCAACAATAAAAAATGGCCAAATTGAAAGATGCTGGAGATATAACTCTGAGGTGAATACATAATGTTAGCAAACACTACAGAGCGACGCATATGTGCGTGCATGGGTACGATGTCAGACAGGGGAGGTGCGTTCAGCAGACACTGCCACTTAAAAGCTGGCTTTCATCTGTGTGGGTGGGACATGCCCAAGAAGCAGTGCTGGCACAGCGACAATAAAGCACGGCCTCAGTGTTGGCTCTCTTTTAGCTTTGTGCAGCCCTCCTGTTTGGCTGCTCTTGTATTTTTGGCTTGATGACTCACTCATGGCCCTGTGAAAACAAACGAACTCATGCAACTGACAATATAATTCTTTCTAATGATGGATAATTAATCAGTGCTAATTTACCTGGGTTGTTTTCACATTTAAGTGAATAACTGAGTAATAGCTCACAGAAAAATGCATGGGCTAAATGCTTTTTTTCTCTTTTGGTAAAATGTGGATGGCTGTTATTTTATTGAAAATTCTGCTTCTGTAGGGATCTGAATGATCACTACTACCATTTATTATATTCTATTTTTTAAGCTGCCCAAATAACACAAGAAAACGTTTAAGGTTGCAGTAAAGAACAAGTATCCATGTCCATATTTTTACATGCTCATTTCAGCTCATGTCTTGTAAAAACAGCTGTGTCAGGATCACATATGACAGACTTGACATGCTTTATATTCAAAGGACCTCAATTGGCATCACAAGTAATAGCACTGTGTATTATTATTAGCATTTAGACAAATTATAGTTACATTTTTGACACTTTGACATTGTGAACAGGAGCAGGGGGAATCGACCCGCCAACCCTCTGGTTATTGGACAGCCTGGAGTGACTGCTGATGGTCAGGGAGACTCAGAAACTTTTGGATGAACCCATGGACTTCTTAATGACTCAGGGTGCCCAGTTACAGACTGAACGTGTGTAAGAACTATTTACTTCCATCATCTTCCATCCTTTTGTTTTGATGTGGCAGCTGAGGAAAGCCAAGCTGATGATGGTGCAGTTCTACACGGCCATCATTGAGTCCATCCTCATCTCCTCCATCTCCGTGTGGTACGCTGGAGCCACAGCTAGGGACAAACAAAGACTGCAGCGCATTGTGCGCTCTGCAGAGAAGGTGATCGGCTGCAGCCTTCCATCACTCCAGGACCTGTATGTCTCCAGGACCTGTATGTCTCCAGGACCTGTATGTCCCTGGGACCTGTATGTCTCCAGGACTCGGGGACGAGCAGGTCGGATCACAGCCGACCCTTCTCACCCTGGACATAGACTATTTGAGTCACTCCCCTCGGGCAGGAGGCTACGGTCCATTCGGACCAGAACCTCCTGCCATAAGAACAGTTTATTTGCCTCTGCCATTTGACTCTTTAACACTTCATAACACTTGTCACTTTATTAAGCACATAAATCAAGAACTATCTATTGCACTGCAAATTTTGCACCATATCCAACAAACTGTAAATTGTGTGTATATATTCAAGTTTTAGTCTGTATATTTTTATTTATCTTGTATTTTATTTTATATTCTATGCATGCCCTTCATGTTGCACCTTATCGCCGAAGCAAGTTCCTAGTTTGTGAATCTTGTTCAATGACAATGGCAATAAACATTTTTCTGATTCTGATTCTGATGTAGTTATATGTGTTCTTTGATTGTGATTAAGTAAATGTAAATGTAAGTGCCCACAGGTCATTTCCTGTGTGAATAAAGTACACTTTATATTTAGAAATATAAAAACTAATGTGGGTCACAAGAAAAAAATAAAGCTAGAAAAACAGACAGAGTTGTTTCAAAAACACCCAAGATCCTATGTATTTGGGCTTGTTGTTTGCAATGGTATAAAACGATGAATCTCAAAAGCACAAGCTGTGACAGACAGCCTGCAGGACAAGCAACAGGAAGAGGTTTACCAGCTTGAGTGATTAAACCGACAAGACAGCGACCAAGAGGGAAGCGGGGCCTGGCACCCCACTGCTTTAAGGGGACTATTATGCAACATCTGGCCTGAGCCAAATGCGTCTGGCTGCTTCTAACCACAACGATGTGGCTTAGAGAGGCACAGGGACGGAGGAGACAGCCAGTCTCACCCCTCACACACACCTACACTACCCTCCATTCCCAATGCCATTCCTCTTTCCCACAAGTATCACAAATGCTGCCTGTGTGTCACATAGAAGTCCTGTTTAAAGTTAAATCTGAAATGAGAGAAATTTAGAAACTGACCTTATTTGTTGGTTAATACTTTGGGGAAAAATGACAGGAATTGCAAGACTAAAGTGAATACTGAGTCAGTGGCGAGCCAAAAGGTAGTTTAGCTCTGCAGAGCGATGATGACTTGTTGCTGTGTGAATGTGTGTGTGAGAAGTCTAAATGTCAGACGGGCAGTTGGCTGGCCGCACAAAAACAAGCTCCTGTTTTTGAGTTGAGCTGACTCATGCCACCTTAAGCAAACAGGCAGCACAGACCAGAACCTTGTCCCAACACACACACAGAATGCATTGCTAACAAATAAACATCTCACACATCCTAACAGCCTCTCTGGCTTCTGCTGTTTGGCTTAAATACAACCCTGTCTGCTTCACAAGTGACCTACTGCAGATTTGGAACATGTTGCAAGAAGCCAATAATAACACATTTATTGAGTCATCTGGAGAGAAAACAATGTATGTGCAGCTGTTACGGTAAAGGTAACAAAAGTCCATTGTTTTCTTGAAAAAACGATTTAATTACTCGAGAATAAGACATTGTGTGAAACAAATCCTTAGAGGTTATGTTCATGTTGAAGAAAAGTGACACCCATAAAAAAGGAAGGGGCGCCTTGTCCACACAAACATGCATTTCCTGTAAGGTGTCATGATAGTGTAGACTATTGTCTCTGTGTATCTATCTCTGAGATGGCTGCTGGTTGTTTTGGTGAGCAACATGGCACACATTCAAAAAGATGTGGTCCAGTTGACCTCAGAGCAAGACCAACACCTCATAGCGGAGGGGGAAGGGGGTCAGGAGACGGGCAACAGTGTGGGTTGGGGTAATAACCCAGAGACTGTTTGGCCCATAACGCTTGTATTACCATGACAACCTCAAAGTCCATTTCCTCTTCACGCCTGTTGCTTTTGTGTCATTGCCCACCTGCTGACACATGGCCAGCTCTGAGACAAGATGGATTTCAAATGGCAGTATTTCTCACTATTTATACCACAATTACCATATTGTTTGATTTATTCATATAACGTAAAAGAATTTGCTGGACATGGATTATGGAAAAAGTATAGATCTGCTGTAGCAAATTGTATACAGTAAATAAAAATCAATCAAAATATAAATATAAATAACTTTTTTTATGAATATGGCTCTGTGTAAACTTTAAACAAAGTGCTTATTTTGTGTCTAAGTAAATTTTATTTATATAGCACCTTTCACAGATATACATTTACATTTACATTTATTCATTTAGCAGACGCTTTTATCCAAAGCGACTTACATTACATTACATTACCAGTGTTACAGTCACTGGAGGCAAGGTGGGTTAAGTGTCTTGCCCAAGGACACAACGACAGTATGAACTGTGGGGCGAGCGGGAATCGATCCTACTACCTTCCGATTGAAGGACGGCCGCTCTACCACTGAGCTACTGCCGCCCCATATAAATCACAAAGTGCTTTACAAAGTGCAAAAGAACAATAAAACTAGGAGATAGTTTGTCAAATTGATCATATCCTTGTCCTTACTCTTATCATCATTTGTATTTATGTCAGAAATGGCAGTCTGATGTGTTAAGGAAATTTGATAAATTTGCCTGAATGTTGATATTTACATTGACCACTTTTCTCCTATTGTATTTTTTACACTGACATTTGAGTATATTTTTCTTTATTTTCTTACTCTTTTCCTATTATTTTGTTTTGATGTCACATTATTAACCCCTTAATACAGATTTTCACTGCAGGACATTTTCCCCAGGGGCTGTTAACATTTCTGGCTAGGTGTAAGAATGTGGTGTCTACAGACGCCCTGAACAGCAAGAGAAAAAAACAACTGGCGCTTCATTTCCTATGTGCAAAATATACTTTATTTTATATAACCCCTGAACGGCTGGAAAAAAAAATGTCTTGAAATATGTTTTGTATAACAGTCAAAAGGCAACCCTATTGTCTTAGGTTTTATTTTATCTGTGAATTGTAACTAAGCCTTATTAGTTTGGACTTGGACTCACATGAGAGGTGGGTTTTACTATTAAAGGTAGGCCTACATTCTCTCTGTGGTGATGATGATAATTATCCATAGCAGCTAATTAGCTTGTGCCTGACCCATAATACAATCTACTATAGATTTATAAGACCACATTACTGCTGTGGCTGTTTAGCTCAATCTGTTGAAGAATGACATGTGATTGAGGGACATGGGGTTAAGATTGAGTGTGAGTCATACCTATGGCATTATTTTTGTTTTTGAAAACAATAGACACAAACTTAGAGTCATAATACATGCATACCAACTGAGCTGAGTATACCACTGAGCTGAGTATACCACTGAGCTGAGTATACCACTGAGCTGAGTATACCACTGAGCTGAGTATACCACTGAGATGAGTATACCACTGAGCTGAGTATACCACTGAGATGAGTATACCACTGAGCTGAGTATACCACTGAGATGAGTATACCACTGAGCTGGAGCTGAGTATACCACTGAGCTGAGTATACCACTGAGCTGAGTATACTACTGAGCTGAGTATACCACTGAGCTGAGTATACCACTGAGATGAGTATACCACTGAGATGAGTATACCACTGAGCTGAGTATACCACTGAGCTGAGTATACCACTGAGATGAGTATACCACTGAGATGAGTATACCACTGAGCTGAGTATACCACTGAGATGAGTATACCACTGAGATGAGTATACCACTGAGCTGAGTATACCACTGAGATGAGTATACCACTGAGCTGAGTATACCACTGAGATGAGTATACCACTGAGCTGAGTATACCACTGAGCTGAGTATACCACTGAGCTGAGTACACCACTGAGATGAGTATACCACTGAGCTGAGTATACCACTGAGCGCAGTGGCTCAGTGGTAGAGCGGAAGGTTGTTCGTTCAATTCCCGCTCTCCCCACAGTTCATACTGTCGTTGTGTCCTTGGGCAAGACACTTAACCCACCGTGCCTCCAGTGGTGTTCCAGCTGTAACACTGGTGAAGGAAAGCTTAATGTAAGTCGCTTTGGATAAAAGCGTCAGCTAATGGACTAAATGTAAATGTATGATGTAAATCATAATTTTAACTCACTAACTAACACTCAACCCAACCCAAGACGATATGGTTGCCTTTTGACTATTATTCAATACATATCTCAAGACATTTTAGACAAAAAGTATAACACCCACAACCTTATCCATCACTCAACCCAGTGAGCTAATCAAAGACAACTTTTTTTTAAAACAAACAAAACAAAAAAACTACACATTGAAAACATAATATTATTTTATTCTTTGCCTTTCAGGTGCAATAATGAAAAGAGATAAATAAAAATGAACTTAGAAATTGATCAGATTTTTTTGTCTTTCTGCTGTTCAGGTATCATTAACATGAGAAAAAATATTTTTGCACTTAGGAAATGGAGTGAAATGTATTTTGTAATAAATGTATCTCTTAATAATTATAGTTTTTAATTCTGAAAGTACCATAGCTGGTTTTGATCCACTTTAGAGGCGGCAAGAAAAATAAGAAAAAGAGTTTAATAACTCTACATGGCTACCTGTTCAGAGGATAAAGTGAGACAGTGGTGACATTGGGGAGGAATTAAATGGGTGAACATACTGTCCTTTTAAAGTCACTTGAGAGTTTTGAGACTGAAGTGTGCCGTATATCAGGTTTGGTTTCAGGCCTGCTGTGATTAAAGCTATCTCACTAATCTTTTGACCGAGATGGTGAGTGAACATCTGAACTTGTGACTTGATGACTCATTGGCACTGCTCCATTATCACACCTAACGGGGGCTACTGTCCCTCAGACATCTCAGTGTTCTATCTGTTTCCCTGGCAGGTGGGAATGAGGCTGTTCTCAGATGCCCGTTCTCCTCGGCCTGTTAGATAGCATGGTGTCGTTGGAGATAGAGCAGAAGGCAGCTCTACCGACAGCTGGTAATGATGTTCTCTCACACACTGAAGCCTGCTGGTAATAGCGACATGGAGACACTCGAAGAGAGCAGTCGCGATAGTCTTCTGAACAGCCTTGTATAGTCATCTCACTCCAATACCAAGCACAGCTACAGTAAGTCAGCCTAGTGTGCATCTCATTTCACACTGTAATGGTCTTTCTGCTATCAAGAACTGATAGCTGCCAGATCGAGTTAGATGAACACAATTAACTATTTTCTCCAGATGTGATGTAAAGTTATAGGATTGGGTAACTTATTTCTATGCTCTGTTTTCAATGGCAGAAGTTTGAACCTCAAATCCAACAGCGAGAGACAAAAGCAGATGGCTATGTACAATATAATATGCAGTCTTGGTAATTGTTCTGACAAAGCCTGAGATCTATTTCAAGCAGCTTTGCCTGATTGCAAACCATTATTTCATGCTTAGCTTTTGCAAAAGAAAGACTTGGAACCTCAATCCTGTTACCATCAAGCAGTACAGTAGCAGCAAACCATACCAATCCACTTTCAGCAAACATACCGTTTGGAAAAAAAACTCCATGCTAGTCTGGTAACAACAGGTGTTCACATTTTTAGATATAGTCTGTCTCGTTCATGCTTTGTGCTTTAAAATAATTGATTTGTTTTACACATTACTTGCAATTGATCAAACCTGTACAGCTCCCCTGGTTTTACTGTTTGAAGTTTAGAAAGCTGAGAAATAACCATAAACCTTCTGCACAACAATTGTTTCAACAATGTACAAAATAAAACTGAATTGTATAGATTTTATAAATGTGTAAATGGCCCTTAATAGAGTAGATGAAAAAACATGGCTGATAATAGTCCTCAGCTGTCATTGTTCTTGCTATGAATGTGACAGTGAGGAGGAAGGCTACAGTGTCAGTGCTTCATGGTAGAGACCTTGGAGCCAGATAGCTCAATTACACTGCAGCCAAGTCCTGTACTACTAACGACAGATTGACTGGTCGGATGGGGATATTTAACACACACACCTAACCCAATGCATCAAGTCTTCAGTTCAGCCTGGCTGGCTCTGTGTCATATATCGTGCATATATCCGCAGTGGACAGCGCTGACCTGCTAGGAGAGAAACAGAGAAGGAGAAAAGAAGGGAGTGGTAAAGCCAATTAAAGGAAATCTCACTTGTGTGTCTGCTGGAGTGTCTCCGAGAGCCTCTCACAGTTAACCTTTCCAGTCACAGAGTGAGGGAACGAGAGAGAGGGAAGGAGGTGGGAGAGGAAAAAAACGTCCGGAAGATCAGGCATTTCCACTCTAATGGTCCCTCAGTGTTGTGGTAAAGCTGGTTAATTTGCCTTCCCTCTGTGGGTGCTGCCGGGTGTTAGCTTCTGTCAGGCCTGCTATGAACTTATGCACAAATGGAGATCACATTCAAGACTCAGATGTGTGAAGGAGAGCAGGTGTTTTTCACACTTAGGCTAGTGCTGACATAAATACTGCATTATCAAAGAGATTGTTTCCCAAACATTTTTCTTTTTGGTTGTGCTCAAATTTAAAAATGTGAAATGAATATGGACACAACCTTACGCTTTTGTTTCATTCTTTATAGCACCATCTTGTTCCCTTTGAATTAGTTCATGTTGTTTTGTTGCTGACCATTTTCTAAACCAGATATATTTTTTCTGCATAAGCTTTTAAAACAATGTTTCTGAAATCAGATCCACGGACAACAACGCTTGGGTCCTGACACACTGTTTGGGAAGCACTTGTGATTGTTGTATAGTATTGCATGCATCAGAGCAGCTGACAAAAACATAAATTGGGGCTAAATTAATGGGTTTGTGAGTGTGTGTCATACGAGGGGGACTGACAGTGTGTGGCAGCATAAATTGGGGTTAGATTAATGCTATGCAGATCTGCCGCTGTGCTCTGACCCTCATCAGGGCAGAGATGAGCTGTGTGTCTCAATTAACCTCAGCAACACATGCACACAAATCAAGATGCAGTTGCCAAAGAAGCCCATAGACAACAATCAGGACAGAACGTTAGCCTGTCACTATTGGACACATTAGAGAAAGAAAGTAGACCTTATAGCATGTCCCCTACTCTGTTTCCCTTTGCTCTAATTGTATGCATGGCATGTAGATCCCTGCAGTGCTGCCAGAATGATTGCAATTAAAGGGATTCCCTGCTCCGACCCTCCCCATGCCACTCGCCACTCCAGTCCCGCCTCCTTCTCTTAAGGCTGCTGCTGTGAAGTGTAGCAATGTCTGGAGTGGCCTTTAATCAAACAAGAAACTCACTTCTCCATCTGTACTTAAAGCATCAAGGAAATCAAGAAGGTCCATCGGGTAGTGATTATATATCCAAAAAAAAAAAAACGTGTTGACAGTTGATAAAGAAAGAAGTAGAAAGATACATTTTATTAGCATAATGTGTGGGTCTGATGTGTTTGTGACTTTTGTTCCAGACAATGCACCCAATGATTGCATGACACATTAAAGAACAGGTTTATTTTACATTTATTGCACCATGTTGACATGATGAAATAGTACTTGTTTTTAATGATTCGGGTTATTGTAAGCCAATACAGATAATACAGTCTTGTATTGTAAGACCCATTTTTCACTGTTAAACAGGAAGAAGAAATAAGCACTTTCAGCCAATACAGGTATAATTATTTTATTAATAATGTAAGTATTTTGGTCCCTGATTTTATAGACCCACACAAGACTCACTACTCAATCTTTCACTTCTGTCTTTTTTCTACTTAGGTCTTTGGGACAACTCTTATTGCTTATCCTCATGTCTCACAAGAAACATATAAGAATCATAAAATTATCTCTCTGGTTAGGAAACTAATCTTCTTAGCTAACAGGTAGGCTTCTTGCATTCTTTGATAAAAACATGTAACACTAAACTAGATATCGGTAATTAAAGGAATTATTTTTATGTATATTTAACAGTTTTTCATAAAGAATGGCAATACTGAAATTATTGTGCCATCCAGCTGTACTATACTTGTACTGTATGTTATCTAAATGTGCACAATCCAGTTTGTGGAGGAAACCCTATGTTACCACTTGTGTTGGTATTCTCATGGTGCTCTTTGTGTGACTCACCCTCTGACTGGGCCAGATGTTGGCTAATTAACACCAGTGTTAAAGACACTCTTCTGAGTAATTAAATAATAAAATAATTATTTCATTAAGCAGGGGCTCTGCCTTCTATGATCTTTGGCACACAGCCTTCAAGGATCCACATAGAATGACAAGAGGGGAACCTGGAACTGTGTTTAAATTAAAGAATGGCACCTGTCAGCAGTGCATATGCATTTTATCCATTCGGACAAATGCTGAGCAGTGAAAAGGTCTACTGTTTGTGCCTCAGCTGAAAGCCTTCATCAAACAGATGAGACTGGTGCCAGGGAGCTTCCCTACTTAAAAATGCTCACATAACTTCAAAACCAAAATGCACATATGGCCCTTTGTATTTTTATGTTTCATTATCTAGCCGTGCAAAGGCAATTAAACCAAAGCTAAACGCAGTGGAAGAATAACTTTTGTGTGTTTTGTGAGTGACTGAAACAAAATGGAGAGTCATTAGTGAGGGAGAACATCAGGGTGCATTAACGGCGCAGACAGATAGATGGATCCTCAATATGTGACGACGGGGAACAGCAGCAACGACACACAGACAGACAGAATGAAAGAAGAAGAAGGATGGAGAGTGTGATAAAGATGTTTAATCATGCTTTTTTTTTTTTTGCACTGGTGTAAGGTGGTGGCATCAGCTGGGCTGGACGAGAGCGGGGGCTTTGAACAAAGACGCACACATGCACACACGGCTCAGGCTGCCTTCCTTCCGCAGCCCTCATTTTAAACACTCCTTTAGCCATAATCATTTTCATATAATTCACTTTCATACAATTCCTTCTCCTAATCATTATCAGGCCCACTAACGTCTTAATGACTTCATAAATTTAAGCTATAAAAAGTAATGGAGAAAGACAAATGAGATAATTAGGAATAAATCTTAGTGAAAAGCCATTTATCAAAACATGGAGAGGCCCTGAATATTCCCCACCATTAGGCTCTGCTGTAATTAACACGGGCTCTCAGTTATGAAGGAAACCTGGTAGCAGAGATATTAAGATCCAAAAGCCTCACTGTTATTAAATTGACCGATGAATCTGCGACGTATAATATGATGTGGATTATTAGGATCCTTTTTAATTAAAAAGAGCGTTCAGGTTTTTTTCCTCCTTTTTTATATTTAAATTTTTAACGCTTTAATGGTGGCTTGAACTCATCTCACTGTGGTTATGGGGCAATGAGACGGAGAGTCAAAGAGAGAAAGGGAATGAGGGGAAAAGTAGCCAATGTGCGCAAAGGGAAAAAGGCAATCTCTCACACTTGTACATGAGAGAAAATGGCCTACCAACTAATGCATATGGTACTAATGCATACGCAGACAGGACTCTATTAATTCTTATTATCTTTAAAAGTATAAAACTCAACGCAACACTTTGCCCTGATTAGTCAGAGGCAGAATAATATTGAGTATTTAAACTACTTCTCCATCTTTCTCTCTCATACCACACACTATCTCCTCCTTTGTCCTCAAAGAACAGTCGGGCTTCACACTCTCAAAAAGATGCTGTCCAATATCTGGGATTTTCCCGCTTTTTTCACTTGACCTTCAATCTGGTTTTGGTCCTTCAACAATGGCCTCCTTTAAAAGTCATCAGATCTTTATTAAGTTTCCATCCATCCATTTAAATAGGGTTCTTTCTTTTTGTGGCAAAAAGAAATGAAAGAATAGAGTAGATATGCAAAGTCTCAAATATGGTCGCAGTATTGCATTTAATGATTGGGATATTACTGTTTTTTATGTTACGTAAAGGAAATCACATAACACTGCCCTGTGTTTTTTTTTTTTAAATTTGGTTTAGTCCCTGGTTAAGTTTTGGACCTAGTCCTTGGTTAAGTCTTAGTACTGTTTGACCATCTGAATAAAAATGAATAGAAACTCTAACATGTGTTTTTTTTTTTTTTTTTTCTCTTTTAAATTCTGGCATTGATCTATTTTTTTTCTTACATTTAAAAATAATAATAATTTATATTTTTAGTTCTTTGTAAATCAAAGAGGAGCACTCTCTGCAATCACTCAGACTTTATTCTTGATGGGAAATGAAGACGACTTAGTTAGTGTGGGTTTCATCATATAGAATCTGTAAAAAGCAAAAGTACTCTGGTGCCTTATGTAAATGATCTTCATATAAATGACATGCCAGCCTCCAATCACTGACCAATTAATGACCTTCGGGGCATCTTGTGACACATCAACGGCACTAATTTAGACTTGACAGGTCCCCTGGTGCGTGCCTGCAAAGTTGTGTGTGTGAGAGAGGTCCCCTTCTGAACCAGTTGAGCTCATTACCATGGAAACCCACTTTGCACTTAGGTTTGTGTCACCAATGCATTGTAATTGTTATCAAAATATTGCACACTTGTGTTTGCTCCATTGTGCAATCTAATTATTATTTATGAGCCACGTTGAGTATCATTTTTGGTCATGTCAGTATATAGTATATATATGTTCTCTGTCCACTGTATCCACTGGATCAGCTTATTGCATTTCCCATCAATCTTAGCAGTTAGTCAGAGACCGCGGATGCGTCTGCATGTCTTTCTCTCGCTCTCTCTCATTCACTCCTAACTGCCTTATCAGACTTCTGCACCAGCAGCTCTCATTGGAACATTAATTGAAAAAGTGTAATTAATCCTGAGATGCGGCGAGACTGGACTCTGGCCAGTGAGAGGAACGTGGACATAGGAAAGAAGCGGAGGTCTAGAATGACCCAACACTGCCCCCTGTTGTTGCGTTGCTCTGAGTGAGAGGGAGTCTGATGCTGGACCATGAGGCTGCAGCTTCGGAACATCCATTTTATTTTGAAGTAAAGCGAATTTATATTTTTGGGATTGTAAAAATAAAATATATAACAATATGTAACAATGTAATATAATAAATGTATAAACATGACTGCATTATAACTGCATATAACATGGGAAAGTAAGTGAAACAAAAAATAACAAAAAACAAAACAAGGAAACAAAAAAACATAGAATCATATTATCTTTCACCAATGTATGTTCATTTGCTTTGAAAATCCAATTCCTTTGAAGAGATGTCTGACCCTAACTCTTAGTTTTGTGCGTTTGATAATCTCTAATGTTCACATAAATGCAGAGCAGCTCCTATACAGTTTCCTCTGTGCCCCCCCCTCGCGCCCCCCGCTGAGACGAGGACACAGAGCCAAGGCAGGGGCAGAAAGGCCTGCTCTATTATTCTAATCCTGGGCTGTGTCTGCTTGACCTTTGGAGGGATGATTGTTTCTCACTTAGGAGTGTGAGGTGTGATCTTCCCACCCATTTGATCCCACTCACCTGACCTTTGTAAATTGGCTGTTAAGCATATCGCAACTCGACCCTCGTGCCTCACACATGGATTGTTAATACACACAAGCTGAAGAGCAGCAACCTTAAAATATTTAGGGGGACCTGTAAAATTAACCATACGCATACTGGGCAGGTTGCTTATATATATATATTTTTTTACAATTCTCTTTTTATATTGTGTAATTTCAGGCAGATTTTTAAAGTAAATGTGGGACATGAATGACAATCTTTTCACATGGAATATATTTTAATCTTTTTAAGCAACCCACATATGCCCACAAAAAAAATGTAAATGCCTATGCATGCCATCAAAAAGAAGAATAGAAAAAGAGAGAGTGAGAAATGATAATAAAATTGCCCATTGTGCCGATCACCTTTTCTTGGCTTGGTTAATGAGTGCCAGCGCTGAATGGCAGCAAGGTGATTTTTCTATCATGATGAGCGGAGAATTAAAGCCCACAGCTTGGGGTCTGCAGCACCATTACACAAGGAAGAAGGTCTGAATTCATTTGGCCCGGCCACAATTCTAATTAACAACTCAATCCCACGCAGCTACAGAGACAGACAGACCACAGACAGACAGAGGGAAAGGGAGGGCCCTGTGTTAATGTGAAGAACCATCTCTCTGTTCGTGTGAAACGTCAAAAAGACTGCTTCATCTTAGTTCCACTCTATTATTTTAAAACCTCAAGCTCCTTCTGTCCTTCTCTTCGCTTCCTTTGTGTGATTTTTCTAAATAAACATTAAACTTCACTCTGTAACTCTCTGCTCTTCCCGTGCCCTGCCTGAACTTCTCTGGTGAACTGTTGTCCTCTGCACAGTGTACGGCCTGTCCCGCTGCTCTCTTAAGCTGCAGGCTTACAGAGGACATTTCTCTGGATTAAAGGGATGATTTCATTAGCCTCCATGGGTGTCAGGTTTCATTCTGGGGATTAAATCCTGCAGATTAGAGGCCAAAGCTGCTCTTCAGCATCTCATTAATATCTAATAGCAGAAGAAATGTAATTTGGAAAGCCTAGTCTTTCTGATTACTAAGCAAATGTATGCTTTGCACTTTAAGACCATAAATTGGGCTTTGAACAATGTTGCTGTCCCGGGTTTCAGCCCTCCTCTGGGTACTGGGTCACACACTCTCTCTAACTCCAGAAGGTCAAACTATGTGCACCAAGTTTTATCTTGCCCCAAGCACTGTTGACCAATTTCTATTAAATTGCCAGCTAAATGCTGTCAAAGTCTGTAATCACAAGGCATGATTGAAGCCTAAAAGCAGTTGGACTAGGTCACAGCCCATCTCTTCCGGTCTCCAGGGAAAGAGATACTTCTGGAATGGGACTGGGTTGAACATTACAAAACTGTCCCAGCTATAGAGGCCCGCTCCTAGGCCTGGGTGCCTCCTGTCAGTCAAAATGGCCCTCAGCAGCCTCCCTCCCTGATGAAGAATGGACAATGGAAAACAAGGTGGGCGCAGGGGGAGCCAACCGACTTAATGAGCCAATTTCTCAGATAATAAGATTGGTGGATATGCTAATATTTCTACCTTAAGGAGATAATTATGATGTAGAAGATAGAATATTTTATCTTAAAGCGACAGTACACTGGTCCCAAACCTATCTGTGATTTTCTTTTCCTATGGAGAGAGGGGTGTTGGTGGTAATAGTTGTATTCGAGCCGTGGGAGGGTAGACAAAACAATGCCAACACAGCCTTGATGCTTTTAGACTTTCATGCTTTTTTTTATTATTATTTTGGGCTGAGCCTTTGATCAAGCTGAGCATTTGACATAAGTAGGAGAGGCAGGGGATTTTGAGCCTTCATAAATATTTATCTCATCACTTGCGGCAAGGAAATCACACAAAAAGGATAACGAGATATCAATTGATCTTTATTGTTAATTGACCCAAAAGTATACTCTCAAAAAAGCGAACAACAAAAACATTGTTCTTCAGCCTTTTCTTCTTCCCTCTCTCTTGTGTCTTAGTTTCTGATACAAACTTCTTCTCAACATCCTCGGGCATCTTGTAATAACTGGTTAATTTGTTTTGCTGTTTCTTATCGACACATATTCAAACCTCAATTCCCCAAATGGAACATGCTCCACCACCTCGATGTATACAACTCAAGGTTAAGTGATAAAATGTGTTATTGAAATGTAGGCCACATGATTATAGTACTAGTTCATGCCCATTCCAAGTAGCCTTAGGGTAAATGAAGAAAGATGATGACCTTCTGGGTGAACTTTGTAATGAAAATGAGACCGATCAGATTCAACTCGTCCCTCTGTTTCTACTGTCCTGGCTCATTCGCTCACTCCCTCTCTCTGTGCCCTGTGTTTCACCATTTTAATTAGGCTGTAACAAGTTCAATCATGTAATTAAGAGCTCAGCTGGACCAGAAAACAAGGCATCCATTAGCACGAGCGGCCCAGATCAGCCACAGCAGCTGCTAAATCGAAGCAGATCTAATGCACAGATGTCACCGCGCAGCCCTGCCTCTCAAGAAAAAAAAAGCTAATGCTGGTTTTGGACTGTTTAGTTTATGTATTAGATTGATCAGTGCTACTAAAGCTGGCAATTAGATGTCATTGTGTTTTAAAAAGTAGCATCAAGGAACAATGTAATTAATTCAACATTTATAAATAAAAAGTTAAAATGACAGGATTTCTATTTGTTATATTTATTAGATTTCCCAAGTACTTTTAATCTTTTTATTAAATTTAGGTTTCTACTGCCTTTCTTTGTTTTGTTGAATTTACAAATGTGTAACTTTTAGCCAGTGAAATATATATTCTTTTTTCATTGGTTCTTAGACATGAGATTGGTAGAATCAACACAGTACACTCACCCTGATAGAAACCTACAATTTAACTTTACTGTCACCGGGAATTTCATTGCAAGACATTGCTGGTTTGGACTGTTTAGTTTATGTATTAGATTGATCAGTGCTACTAAAGCTGGCAATTAGATGTCATTTTGTTTTAAAAAGTAGCATCAAGGAACAATGTAATTAATTACACATTTCTAAATAAAAGTTAAATGACAGGATTTCTATTTGTTATATTTATTAGATTTGCCCAAGTATTTCTTTTAATCTTAAATTTATGATTATAAAGGGTGCACTTAAGACAGTATGTTTATCATAAAATAATTAATGAATGTTTTATTAAAAATAAAAATAAAGACAGTTTTAGAAATGTTTGTGTACTATTAATTCTTAACATGAAGACTTGTTTGGCTTATTTTATTATACTATGCTTTTTACCCAAAATGGACTTTAAAAGTAGCCCAGCGGACTTGGCAACAAGCCATCACTTAACTGTCATAATTAATCAGCAAACAAAGTTTTACAAAGTTTTACTTTCAGTTTATTTTAATTATCCTAAATGTATACTCGCATCATTACAACCTTAAAAAAAAAAAAAAAAAAAACATGTCCCATAAACTTATAAAAAATAAAAATTCTGGAAGACCGTGAGCGACATTTACAAAGACCTTAGAGGACCTGTCCTTGATTTATAGCAAACACATGAGTATCTGTGAGCTGTTTTATCACGGTGGTGTTATGTGTGACATTGTTCCTCTGGTCAGACCATGACTGATGTCTACAGAGACATATCAGAGACGGTGCTTGGGCAGGTAATGACAACTTTAATACATAATTGATGATATGATTATCAGTTTAGTAATAATGAACTGTTGACTGGCTCCACCTCGAAGTACCATAAATGTTTAAAACATCACTTGCTTTTCTACTTTCAGTACATTAAACAACTGTTCAGGCTGCTTGCTCACTGTCCTTTCAATGAAGCATGATGGGAGTGAGTGCATCGATAAGCATGGGTGGTACTGTTTGCCTGTGTTAGGGTGTGGGATAAGATTAGTAACTAAAACTTACATATGATTTAATTAGAAGTCTTTGTCCAAGTACATTGCAGTGCCATGACTGTCACTGGTAAAACTGGTGACTTAGTGGTCTTACCCACATCATGGCTTAAAGAAAACTTAAAGCTTAACTGCCTGATTTTCTTTTTGCTCTCCCTGTCTCTATAAATTTAATATATTTTATTTAAATTTTTTATTTAAACAAAATATTAAATAAATATTGTCAAAAAAACAAACAAACAAAAAAACAGCTTAGGGACCTCTCCTGATTCTCTTTTATTAAAAAAATAAAGTTTAAAGCTTAGCGTTTGCTTAGCGTTTGTTTAGCTGCGGCTATACTGCAATTATCTCCGCCTCTTTAAACATTACAGGATTTATCTGCGTTTTACGTTGCCTCCCTTTTCTCTGTTGATGCTTTTCTTTTTTAGCTGTTTTGCTGTTAAAAAGACTATTCAGCATTGAATATACACTTCCTGGAACGTCATTTGACAAGCCAGTGTCGATCAATGGGATTGCTTTTTCTTAGCATGTTGTTTTGTGAGCATGTGATTGGCCAAGGTTTTCTGTTCTTGACAGGTTCTCATTTATTTAAATGTCTTATAATAAACAGTAGATGGCATCATAAAGCCTGTTTTTTTCACATTTGCTTTTACAAGATACTATTTGGGGTTTAAACCATTTTCCCCAACTAAAAGAAAAAATATCAGGTACAAGTTTAAGCATGGCTTTGACTTATAGTACACTTTAAAAGCTTCCTAGTTAGAAACATGTTGCTCCATGAGGAAATTTCAACCTGTTTTATTATTTTAAGAAGTTTTTTCTGTTTGAAATATATACGTCCCTGCATGCAAAAATATTGTAGTAAAAAGTTTTTCAATAAGCCAAGGTTTCAACTACACCTAGGTTACACACTTTCCAGCACACACACCACTTACAGAGGAGAATGTCTGCTGTGACAGCTATCCCCCAGGTGTTTTGTTTCATTGAAATACTTTAGTGTATCTTTCTTCCTAAAAAGTGAGAGTGACAATGTGATGGCCTTTTTTACTGAGCACACACACACAATCAGACTGACAAATACAAATCTCTTTATCAGCCTGATGGATGTGTGCAGCTCCCTGAGTTCCTCTCACTGAGCGCTGCTGCCTTTTGTGTCTCCCTCCGGTGCCACTGACACCTAATAGAATTCATGTATATGTAAAGATTCTTGCATCCTATTATGTACAATAAACTGCTTGCTTTATCCGCCGCTGCACCTGGTGAGTGGCACAATCTGCCAAACACACCCTTTCCAAATCAAATTTATTTAGTTAGACCCCTATTCAAACCCACTCATGTAAGCTATCATGTTACACTGTGATCTGAATAACTACAGACACGGATTGAATTCATTTCATATTCACAGCACTGGTCCGGTTACAGGCCTGTATCAGTAAATTGTCAATTGTGGATGCTCCGCCGCGCCACATTACAATGCAAACAAGGTTAGTTTTCAAACAGCTGATTTGAATAAGCTCAACAAGGAAACATATCAGGCAGTGCTGCTTCAATGCTCTTTGTATTGCCTCCTGGAAGGTATGAAGGAAGTGGAAGGAGAAGGAGGGACACTTTTGGAAAAGGGATGGGGTGATGCTTGGCCGATATCACCAAAGGAATGGCAGTTAATTTGAATATGGCACCTCAAGCCACAATGATTATTATCATCACCAAATCAAGGAAATAAATGAGAAGAGGGGGCTCCAAAAATAGTCTTTTGTGCAGAGCAGGTAGGGGCCCAGAGGGGGGGGGTAGAGAGGGAGAGCGCTCACTAGCTCATTATCCAGGACTGGGTTCAGGGAAACGCGGGGATCGAGAGGGAAATTGCATTAATGTGACCACGGACAGTCTTTTCATAAGCATCCCCGCACACACACTGCCTGTCCCTTCCTGTCTCTCACTTCCACTATATGCCCTGTTTAATTTGAACGCCAGCGGGAGGTCATTTAGCCATGCTGCTGTCACCTGCAATGGGAGCAGACTGAAACTAGTGATGCTTGAGACCTTTTTCTTTCTCACACCCCCACTTCTAACCTCTTCATGCCTGTCATCTCCATCTTTATATTTCTGAATAATGGCTCTCGTTCAAGATCCCTTTCTTGTTGGATTCCTTCTAACTCCACACTCTTCAAATCTTAAGTGCGGGGCAAAATACTTACTATAAATGTTAATATTTATTATTAGCCAAGATTTTATTAATATGTCCTGCTACCTTAAATGGATTGTTCTGTATGCCAATTTTTAACACCATATGCGTCTGTTTTTGGCAGTTGTATATTGCAATAGTAGCACTTGTGATGCTGCAAAGCTGTATGTGTTTTTGGAAACAGATAACTACAAAGATATTGTCATGTATCTGAGATGTGACCAAGTTGTAATTCTGTGTAAAATAAAGAGCAAGTTTTGGCATTTTCCTTCCTCAGTTAGAATAACAATCAGTACAATTATGGATAAAGTGTTACTTAAATGCTGTAATGCATTACAGTTACTCAGTTACTCTGTTACTCCATGATTCCAGGCACTAGTCTCAAGCCACTGCCCACGCTTGCCTCTGAGGATAGAAGATGGCGCTTGGTGAGTCATTGTGGCTGGCACTCATTTGATTCATGCTGCTCCAGGCTCTCATCTCCCCAGAGAAATTACCAGTCATTTTAATCGGACCCACACGTCTGTAATTCATTACACAAGACCCATCGTGACACACACATGCAGACACACACCCCAGCAGATAGTCACATAGTCACCTCGGTCTTTGGTGTCAAACGGCACTTAACATCCCTGTCAGTCATGAGCCTTCAGAGAGGAGCCTAAGGAGAGAACGAGGGGTAGAAGGAGGTGGTGAAATGGTGGGTATTTAGCCCGCAACCATCACTCATCACTTCTCTACATTAGAAATTACTTCTTTACTTCCTCCTCACCATCTTTTTTTTTTTTTTTATCTCAGACCTTACTAAATAGGTCCCTAACTTCTCATCTAAAAATCTCATCATGTCTTTGTAAGTACTCAATGCACTTCAGCTGCTCTGAACAGTAAAGTTAAAGTCTTAATCTTTAAGTGTCTTGTATTCCCTGTATAAACGCTTTGGGGAAATTGCAGAAAATAATTACAATACAATACAATCCAAATGTAATAAAATGTCTTGGAGTAAATATAGGTATTGATTAATGGAAAGGCAAAGGTTGGTGTTAGCTGGATAAACTAAAGAATGTAAATGTGAAATGAAAAAAATATATACTGTGTATATCTGTTCTTTATGATATGCTGTTATTTTTTTGGTCCACGTAGTATTGATATGATGATGTGTTGCTCTTTCAAACAAACATCATGTAGTTAAGATACAGTTATGTCACTTGAAATGTGCATTAGTCTGACATGACTTTTACAGGTTTTACTTTCAGCTTTCATTGCATATCAGTAGTGCTGTTATTTAGTAAATCACTTGTTCCAGCGAACTAAACCTGCTGGCGACTGGTTGGACTGAAAAGTCACTTTTATGTCTTTTATTGTTGGGCAGAGATATGTGAAGGAAGCCTAAAAGTTTTCCTGCCACTATAAATATGAACTTTTCTCTTCTTTTCCTCCTTACCAGTGAGCTTTGAGGTTTTTTTCTTCATCCATCAAATACCCTCACAAAGGAATTGTCAGGATGCATACATGCAAAAATCGCTTGGCTGGTTAAGTAATATTTTTTATAAAGTTACAGTGTCTCAGAGGCTCAGGCAGATTGTTGAGAAACTGTTGACAGGTTGTATTTTTTTGGCTACTACCCCTTTTCCAGTAAGAGTAAATGAGTAAATGAGTAAATCTCTGTAACCCGTTCGCTCAGACATTATGTCCTGAAAATATTATTGTGGTCTGTGAAGCTATATTTATATGTTTAACAATCTCCTCAATTCCTCAAAAACAACTGTGATTCCATGTTGTAGTTAGGGATAGGGCAAGAGTTAAAGCTATTTTAAACTATTGTGCAGAAACACTTAAGTGAACTCAGGAAATCAGATTTGTAAATACATATCATTATAGTAAAAGTAAATTGATGCATGATAGTTCTGTGAAAGTGAGACCAGCATTTCAAAGACCGTAAGAACTTCACAACATCAGACACTGGGCTGCTTCATATTTTAGAGCCACAGAGAATGATTAATACAGTTGAGAGATCTGCCTCAACAACTAAACACAAAGGCTTTTAAGTTAAAGAAAAAATTAATTAATTACATAAACACAACTGTAAACAAGAAAAGATTATGTTGTTTTTTTAAGTCCAGTGTAAAAATAAATAGGCACAAAATAATGGCTGTAGAGAAAAAGGCATTGGGCTCTGAGCGTACAAAGAGCTGCATGAAGAGGAAGTGGCAACATCACAGTGCAGCTAAACTGACAACAGAAACCAATTAAAAGGCACATACACATGCACTTGTTGGAGCTGAGCAGCAGGGTTAAATCCAGGGTGAAAACTCTCAGCTCTGTGCTTGACGTTGTTTCTCTAATTACGGGCTCTCACAGAATAAAACCTAAACTTGTTGGTCAAACACAGCCTCACACATGCCGTATGAGTTTGTGTACATCACACAACAGTAGCAGAGGCTCGTGGGCCAGACGTTCATCAGTTTGTTGGGAGGTGAGTGAAGAGGGGGTGTAGGAGACCAGACCTGGGACACAGGAGAGGCTGCTCCTGCTTTTAAATGGCTCTTAACATGACGAGAGGTTCATTGTGGGCCAGAGTCCCAGCCTTTGTTTTCTACAAGAGGAAGCTGAGATGGGTCACTAATCATATTTCTGATTTTACTAGTCTCCCAATATCATAATATCCTTTATACCCTTCCATTAAACTACCACTACTGGTTTGTTGTTGAGTTATAGATGCAAGAGGTGATGAGCAAGGGTCACACTGCAGATTCCTGCTCTTATTTATAAATCTAGCCACTTCCAGGTATGCTTTTATGACTTTTAATGATTCTTTATCGTCTTGCAACTACTGCAGTTGTAAAACATTTGTCCATACACATTGTAAAAATAGAGGATTTTTGTTTGCGTAGGTACCAAAAAGTGATTCAGTTGTGCTTTTGATACACACACAGCTCCAATGATCAAGACTTGACAACAGCATTTCAGAAAAAATGTGGTTAATATGTATTCAGGGCCAACATACTATTGCAATTTAAAATACATTTCTATTCAGCGTTAATAAAACATTCCAGGTTGAACACATGATGCAGCATCTTCTCATATAAATCCATTTGTTTCTCCCACACCTAAACTCCCTATTTTTGAGCACCTTTTTAGTCATTCCTGAAAGCAAGCCAAGGTGTACAGTTGACAGTGGGCTCTAGTGATTAAGTCTTTTCATTGGTTAATTAGCCCCTACAGCAGTAGCACACAAACGAGGCAAACAAGGGCCCGCTCAGTGGATGATCAAAGACACAGCTGTCAGGAGGCTTACACATAGCAGTACCTGTGGGACAGTCAGTCTACCCCTGTCTCACACACGCACACACAGTGTCAGGTACCTGTGGGAGATCCCCAGTGTCTCCTGTTCCCGAGTTTAACTGGTGCAGGCACATGGGGACGTGTTTTAATAAGAGCTCTAACTTTGAGAAAGGTTTGGGTGAGCACACAAACACTTGGTCAGCAAAAGAGGGATAAGGCAAGGGGACGACTTGTTATGCCTTTTTGTCTATTCCCATCAGAATATGGATCTTAAAAACCGTGTGTTTATATTTTAAAGTGAGATATTGGACCAAACTTAGCTACTTCTGCAAATGTTTCAATAACTTTTCTACTACAGGTTATTTAGTCTCAGTTTATTAACAGCCTTACAGGTTTTCATACAAATAAGGACAGATAATTTATTCAGCATAGTGTAGTTATTAAGAAGAGGTTATGGTAGCAAGCCATTTACACCAACTAACAGACTCAACAGACTTTAACTACACTGCTGCAAACACACATGGGAGTGTTATGTCTCAATATTTATGTATATAAAAATGTGTGGAAAGTTGTGTTGATTTGGCAGGATAGGTATTGTCACTCAGAGTTACAAAGTGGAGTATGTTGATACTTGATACATAGTGTATAGCTTTAAATGAAATATCACAAATATCTTCATAAAAGCATGTTTGCATGTCAAAACGGTTAAGAGCTCATGCTGGTGTCTTTTGGACCAGGATGACCGCTTGTGTTGACTAGACTGTTATAGGCTTTACATTGCTACACTTTTATGAGTCAAGAAAAAGACCATTAGCTTTTACTCCCTTAGCTGTTCATTTTATAGCTGTGGGTTGACATTTCCCAGCATACCACTGCGTGAGTCTCTTAAGAGCATTCTGTTTTTGAAATATTTTAGAGCACATTATATGGAGGCGTACAGTGTTGATCAATTGTTTCAGTGTCACTTGTGACAAACTAATGGTTTCAAATTCCAATTGTGAACGGCACTGACGGACATCACAAAGGAGTCCATGAAGCATGACAGCCTCAGTGTTCGTCGATGGCCCACAGCACTAAAAGAACTGTAATGGTCCTAATTCCAATAAAGAGAAAATCCAAGGTCACACTGTGAACTTCCTGCCCATCAGAAGACCACAAAGACTGGCTGGGAGAGTGCATAATATCCTCACAGCTATTTTTACCCTCAAATTAAAATCTATGACATGTTGAAATGACTGCAGTGTGCAAGAGGGGTATTCAAAGCAGACACTAATGACGCTTATTAATGGCGTGAATGAAGTCTTGACAGGTCGTGTGTCATTCTGCAGGCAATGCTCCACTGGCATAATGGCTAATGTAAGTGGGGATAATTATATATATTATACCCTGTCTTATGGTATTTTGGCAGGAGTATGAGGAGCCAGGCAGTTAGAGAGGAGAGGGAAAGCGCTTGCTCTTTAGGAGACAGAAATGTGTTTGTGTGTGCATCTGCATGCAGTCCAGAGGATGAATAATAGTGAGACAACAGCACCAAACAGTGGCAGGACCAGATGCCTGCATAAAGAGACAAGCCCAACAACATCTGTGCTTAAACATTTAGCTCTGTGCGATGATAGATCAATGCTGGGTACAACTGTAGGGCCTAAAAGGAAAAAGAGCGAGGGCTTTGATTGACACAACAAATGTAGAACATGCTGAGAAAGGAATACGGCATGTATATGTGTGTATGTTGTATTGTAGTGGCCTGCATTGTTAAAAGGAACCATTAAATCTATGTAAAGGCCCAAGCTGTGAAGGCTTCTTAACAAATGCACAATGCACATTAGGTGCATACACATGAGCATTTCAATAAAAATATTGAAAATATTTTATATTTAGATACATTAAATGTATTTTCAACTTATTAAAAAAAATGAATTAGCCACTGGAGCTTAATTGTAAAATGTCAAACACAGGCAGGTGTGTCAGTGTCCCGACGGGGGGCAATCATTGACTCCATGCTGGGATATATACTTACATTTCTGTTTTATATATACTGCAACACATGTATACATTTGGTACATTGAGTGGCATTTTAAACTTCAATATAAAATGTTAAAACATTCTAACAAAATGACAGGAGGCTTAATAAATTAACAAACAGATTAGTAATTTTATAATTGTACTTCAATTATACATTTTTGTGTACTTACTGTGACTTCAAAAGAGTCTTGTTAAATGTAATATTGTTAGTGCAGAATGTGTAGGCTCCTACACCTTGCCTCAGAGTGTAGGCTGGTCACTGTTGGAGGTAAAGGGTCGAGCATATAGTGGGGTCTGGGTAGGGACAGCTGCAAGGGGCTGGTGAGGACATGGTTGGAGGGCTGCACTGGGAGGTGGCTGGTGGTCTGCCTGAGTGGATCTGGTGGATCTGTGCTCCCTGTGATGTTGGCAGGAAAGAGCTGGCTAATTGGAGGCCCGGCGGTAAAAGCTGTTCATTAATGCCTGTGCCTCTCAGTCCCACTGCTCAAACACCTTGGCTCATTTATCTCTGTATTTACCCAGTCCCCCCTCGATCCCAACACTAGACCCTGCAACACAGGGAAGGTTCAACTTTGAACAAGGCAGAAAAAGAGGGCTGTGGAGAGAGGTGGGGAGGCAGAGAAAGGGTAACTTATGCTCAGTGGGAATTAACAAAGCACTTAGTAATTAAATCTGAATTGACATTCTGGTAATTAGCCTCTTGATTAGGAGCAATAACACAATTAGCCAACCAGTCTTTGCTAATTGTTAATTAGTATAAGCAAAGTTATTGTGTGTGTGGCAGAGGGAGGCATGTAAAAGAACAAATGTTAATCTGTCGCTCTTTCAACAGCCACATGCTCTTTCTTTCTTCTGGCTGCTTCTCTATTGAGCTTGCAGGCAGGTTCATTGCCGTTCTCTTCACTAGAGCTACATTCAGAGGCAGCTGTCAGTAATTAGCTAAAAGTCTTATCGAGGATATCATCAGAGAGCGGCAATGAACAGCGCTGGCACATCTCCCGACTGCACCTTCACACAACATCCTTCTTTTCTGTGCGGTGTCAGACGCAGCGTATTTGTTCTGTATAAAGATGTGATGTGGATTAAATACAATCATAAAAGGGGGAGGGAAAAGAAGCCACAGCGCTGGAGAGGAATCTTAAGGAGATGTAATTCATCTAAAAGGTTTTAGTTTATGAGGCAGAGGAACAGAACACCTCATTAAAACAAGGCAGAGGAGAGAGGACACAGGGAAATAGATGAACAGACAATAAAGATGTTCCACGGAGTGGAATTTACATTGGCCACAGGTGAAACAAGGGTTATTTTCAATTAAGATAGACTTAGGCAGAACAATAAATTCACACAGCAGTATTACACAGACTGGTTGGTTTGTGTAAGAAAGCTAGTGAGCAGAAATCTAGAAATTAATAAGGTAGAGCATGTCAACATCACAAAATGAATGGCTTTGCTTTGCAAAGCATAGTGTTGTTGGTTTATAGTAAACAGGCAATTAATATGGACTATTTAAATGTTACTGTCCTGGCCACATCTATTGCATAGTCTGTCCACCCTGGAAGTGAACGACCTAATCTAGCATCAACCTTCTCATAATAAGTCTGTGGTTTGTCCCCCGCACACAGCAAAGAAGCAGTAAACACGCACACCTGTAATCTGTTGTAAGACAGCCAAATGGTCAAGCATGTGGAAGATAGGCGCCTCTATCTATCATTTATAAACACAAACACCCACAGTGTGCTGTTGAACTTCCCAAAACCCCACTGATAAGGTGCCCCCAGTGTGAGTGTGGGGATTGAAAAGTGTGTACTCTGCTCCAGATTAGCTGCTCTCCGAACACAAATATTTGGCAGCAGCATGAAGTGTGTCAGGATGCACCCGAACATGAAATTAAGCTGGAAAGGTGTGAGAAAGGTGTGCACAGGACAACGACATCCTGCTGAGAGGAGAAAAAGATGGAGAAAAGCCTCTCAAAAATTAGACCAGGGTGCAGACAGATTTTCAAAAAATTTGCAATATTCGTAATACATTTGTAATTAGTTTAATCTAAAAGTGACTATCTTGGGTCTATTCTTGCATATAGTATGAGTGTGTAGGTGTTACATGGTGTGTTTTTGCTATGACACCCGCTGCGTCCCACCCACTGTGGCTCTAATTGGATCCTTATTACCAAACCAGCCTCCATCCTAGGAATGATGGATTCATACCACGCAGAATTGCATTAATCATTCCTTATTCACAGTCCACTCCGAGGAGAGGGCAAATTCATTTCTTGGCGCACCAAGCGGCCCTCTGTAATGAATATTCATGAAAGGAAATTTGGGGTCAGGCCTAATAAGGGAGGTAATTTGTAATTTGCGCTGTTCCCACTCGGGTCTTGTTCGGCAGGTTAACCTATAGAACGGGCAGTAGCGTGTGAGCTCACAGCAGTGGAACCCACTTAAACATACTGTATTTTTACTCAGGTAGCAGCTGGAGTCAACATACACATACAGAGGTGGGAAAAAGTTTTTGGACACCCCAAATATTGCATTAAGAATCACTCTTTGATTGATAAAGTCTTAGAGACTATGATGTGATGATGTTATTTATTTTTTGTTGAGTTTTGAACACATTCTCTGTTATTTGTTGACTTTGATGCTGACAATGTTGAGAACTGACATTGAAACAGTCAAGAATTTAGTTTTGTTAGCTTTTCTTGGAAACGATAAACAAAGAAATATAATTTGTCATTTGTCTGTCTAATGCAGCCACACCTTTTGAAACACAAAAAAGATTTTCCACAAATATTTCATAAAACTTTTTTCCACCCATGCATATTACAATTTATTTTATTTTATATCTATTTTATTTTTTCAGTCAGTTTGTTACATCAGTCAGCAGCAGCTACATAGAGAGGGTCTGAATAAGGCCACCAAGAGGATCAGGTAAACCTTACCTCTGGTCATTCTAAAAACACCAGTGGCCTTATGTAAACAACAACATTATAACAAGGTGTGTTGTATATTTTACCTTAAATACAGTGCTGAATCTGGTTTGTACATAGACTATTAGCCTTTAAGACTACTGTCAGCGCTACTAGTAATGTCCTCAAGCCAGAACAAAACAAAGAGTGAAAAATGGCTTTAATGTTTACAAAATGGCGGACCTTTTCTGTCTGGCCAAATAAGCCCTATAGATGCTTTGTGAGGAATCTTTTTAACATAAAACTACACTTTCAAGGGAAAACAACAAGCTCTTTGGCCATACCTTACACATGAAGGCATGTTAATCCCCCAAAAGTATTTTACTACTCCTTCTGAAATTATGCCCACCTGGCACCACTTAAAGTCACTTAATTAATAATTTATCAATACATTTGAAGTGATTAAAATTCATGACCTAAAAGTGTTTTTAAAATAGTGCCCTTGTAGCCTGGGGTGTCCAATCAGTGCGTGGCGTTCGTTAGATCAGGAAGGAATAATTAATTGTACTTGAATGTTTAGTGAGGTCAGGAGAAGGGGGCAGGATGCCTCTGGTTGTGTGTGTTTATGCACGTGTAGAGACCAAAGCTGCATCCGAGTATATTGTACATGTATTTGTCCACACACGTACACTGTTAACCACACACACCCTGTAACCCGCATCAATCCCACCTTTCATTGTGGCGTCACTGCCCTTTCTCCCCTGCTGGGAAAGGGACACGGCCATTATGTTACATGATTTAGACATGATGTCAAAGACCTGTCACTCACAGACAGGATCAGACAACATGACTGACAGCTCCAAGGGTCCTTACTCGGTCAGCTCAGGGGTTAGCACTTGCACACAAAGTCCATTTACTAGTTAAATAATTAGGATAGGATGACAGTGTATTGTTACTTCAATCGCAAAGTACACAATATGCATAAATTTATTAAATACCTTTACATATGAGGTAAAAAAATTATTAATCAATTTGTTAAGTGGCCAAATGTACATGAAAAACAAATTTATTTGTATCGTGCTAAGTTAAAGTCACATAAATGATCACAGTGCAAATATAAGATTCCACAGAAAAGCTAGAGAAGTACATTTTTCTGACACATCAGCTGAAGTGCTACAAAATCCCTTCTGAATGTCCAAATGCCTAACACGGTGTGCCGTAGCCGCTGGAGGTGAGTGGACCGGGCCTGTGTTTCTCTGTCCTCTCATGTATAATACATCTCTCTGTGTTTCACCCCAAGGTTCAGGAGCCCAGGGCCCCAGAGACCAACGCAGTCTTTTAAAGATATGTGCTCACTTAATCACTGAAGAAAAGGGCCCCTAGAGCTAGCCTAATATTATAATTAATTAATTCAACCAAAAAGAGGGTATTAAATTTCCGCTCTCTTAGGATATCAGCTGCATACATTGACCTTTGTGGAAAAATGCCCTCTAATTCAAATCCGATCTTCGAGCCGTTTACAGACTAAACTTGTTTCTTTTACCCAACAGCGTTCGATATTTTGAGAGTTCATAAGGTAGGTGATGCTTGTGTGTGGATTCTTATTCTCGCTAAGTGCACATATGTGACATTGTGTGTGCCGGTGTGAGTGATCGTTTTATCTCCCTGCTGTAACACAGAAAAGAACAGAAAGTTTTCTTATTACCGGAGTGAGTGTTGGAATCGCAGGCAGCTAAGTCTCTGTCTATCTCTGAGCGTCTCTCTGCGGTGCAGCCGGCTCCCCAGTGAACGCCGGGTCTTCAGTAACTCTGACTGAAGTTCAGAAGGGTTAGGTAGTATACTCGGAGGGAAAGGGGGGGGGAGTCGAGACGATGGGAAGGAGGGAGGGGGAGAGGGTTAAGTAGGATTGGAACAGTGGCAGTTTTAAAACAGAACTTTAAATCTCCACCTACGAGAACCAGCGAGGACAATGGCTTCATGTGGTGTGCCTGTTATCTTAGGAGGAGAGGATGAGAATGAAAAAGAAGTTTCAGGAAGTGCTAGTGATAACAGTTATAGGACGTAGAATATAATAAAAATTGTTACTGCTTTTCGATGAATTTTAACCACCTTCATCTTTTAGTGTAACAAAGCCTCACCTGGTCGCACTCATATCTCAGGAACTCAGTCCTGAACATGTTATTTTTACCCGCTGGCCATTTCATGGATTAAGTCGATATAAGCAATCTCTTTAAATACCTCCCAGTTTTGTGAGCAAGTTTACAAGTTTAAACCTTGAGTGCAACAATTGTTCATTATTGTAATCATAAGGTTAAGTCCAGTTAATCACAATATTCATTTGTGGTCATAAGTTGTTTTATTTGGGCTGTCACAGAATTCAAAGTACCTCCTTGTATTTGTGTCATTGTTACCTCTTCGCTGCCATGCCAGATAAAGATATTATACGATGAAGATAAGATGAAACGTGCACAAACTGAATTTTCTCTCAAGCTTTGTAATTCAACACATGATATGCCTTAATGTTTTAACCAGCAAATAAGCAGTGACAACGCTGTTTAATTGAGATTTGGGATTTGCAAGCTGGATGGATGAGTGGATGAGTGGATGGGCTGGCAGAAGGAAAAACAAACAGCAGAAGAACAAATACATCCCTTTGGACAGATTAGAGTTAAATCATTAGTTTGTCTTTTTTAGCCATCAAGGACAATAATACTGTCCATCATTTCAGACGTCACCTCATCCCGGTGAGTTATATTCCAAGGATATGAAGCGGGATTCATCACAGCCGCACAGGAAAGGATGGAGAGGTTCACCTTCAGAAAGTGACACAGTTTGCATTATGGGCCTTATTTATCTTAATAATGATCATTTAGAAGCCCTCTAGAGGAAAGCAATACATGCCTAACATGTATCTCTTGAGTTACAAAATCCTGCCATGTCTTCATTATATAGACCAGATGCTCATTTTGTCAATGCATGACATCCACAGCTTTTCTAAACAACTAATTGATTTACAGAAACCTCAACCTGCAAGTCCTGGAAGTGCTGTTGTAGACCACTAACTCCCCCTACTGCCTGTCAAGAAAACAACAGACATTTGTATTTTAGCTCCTCAGGAGACATTACTGTATGAAGAAGATACAAAGACTTCATTTTGGTCCAATATTAAAGAAGCCAAAGAGATTTATTTGAGGAATTTTAATAAAGGGTTTTACAAAATTAACTTTTAAAAAACTGCTCCATCACACATTTTGACATTCATACATTGTCATAGCTATAGACTTCTCTTCGCTATTGTAACCTTCATGAATCACCTCACATAGTAAGGCACTTCTTCACTTTAAGACAAAAATAGCGAGCGACTTCACCGCCACCACTCCCCCCGCCCTTCTCAGCTCTCATCTCTGCACCTCCACACATACATGAAAAGACCTGATCCTTCCACGTCGCCGTGTTAATGGCTCGGACATTATTCATCTCTCCAGCCAATTTGAGCTTCTTTTCTTTCAGGAGTACAGAGGCACGAGGGGTTGAGGGGAGTCAGCCAAAGAGTATTAAATATGTAGAAGGAGATGGACAAAAGGAGCGGTGGAATAAAGAGGAGCAGGAGAGGTGGGACTGAAGAGGGACAGGGGGTAGAGGTAGCTATAGTGAGACAATGTGATGGGGAGGTGAACGGCCACGGGAAACTGTCAAATGGATGTTTGTGAGCTTTGAGTTCAACCTCATCACTTGTATTTAGAGAAGCTTAACAAAGTGTCATGTACCGCTTGAGTGTAATGCAACTCCAGGAGACTGAAGAGATGGAGATGGCTGAGCGAGTTGAACAGAATAAGGTTGTAGTAAATATATTCAAAACTGATAATCTATGGTATATGCTCAATTACAATAATACTGTACAATATTGAGATACATTACTGGCACAGCAGACACATGATACAACTTAATAGAGTCCAACTACTGAGTGCTGTAACCTGATTTCTACCTGAGATCTGCTGTTACTGTGTACTATAGACGTTTTTTATATAATATACAGTATATCACTTGAGTTAAATGTAGTAATATGTGAGACCCCATATGTCGTCCTTTCAGTCTAAGACTGTATATATAGTCTTATATATACAGTATATATATAAATATTATTATAAATATATACGTATACGAACAAACATTGAATGCATATGTTCTTTTGTCCTACAATGCACTGAAGTCATTTTCTTAATTTGAAGGGATATAATTTTGTAGAACAGTAAACTATGAAAATGTGAAAATACAGCATAATAGACTTTAGCCACAAGGGGCATCAACAACAAAGATGATAGAAAATGACTCTTTCCTGTACTGTATGCTTAAAAGTCTTCATTTAATCCACTATAGGCAAAAAATAATTGGTAATAACTTTGTCACTTTTTCTGAAATAAAATTGATTAGAGGTAGATATCAGTGAGAAAGTGGCCAAAAACTTTGGGACAAGTCCTACTATACTACTGTTGAATTATGGAGCTAAAATCAATGTTGTCACCCTTATTAGAGGCTTTTTGATGGTGGGCCATTAGGTCCAACCGAAGTATGCATCCCTCAAAAGCTATAAAAAGTGTCTCCAATCTCAGTCTGAGTGGTAAAAGCCAGTATATTTTGGTGTAAGTTCCAGTCATGCCTGTCAGCGAGGATGTATGACAAGTGGCCGAAGCACCAGAGATCATAAAGCACACTGTGACTGACGGTATCTTAATGGACGAGGATGGATCAATAAGTAATATCAGCAGGTTTTAATTCAAGGAAACACACATAAACCTTTACCAACTTCACAATGTCACTCAGTGTTCATAAAAGTTTTCTGCACATCCCCTTGGACGAAAAAAGATAAATCCATCAAAAAGCCGTCTCAGTTTTATGGTCCTCCCTCATCATCTCTTGGTTCTCTCTTCGCTGCCCCATCCTCATCTCCATTTTGATGTCTGTCTATTAGCAGAGGGTGAGGCCTTTCCTGCTCTCACATCCAGGGGCTAAATTAGCTCAATCAACCCCCTTTCACCTTTCTTCCGTGGGCTTCGAGCTGAGTGACACAGTGCTCTCATGGGAAGGAGGGAGGACTCGTATACACACACGGCTATGCAGATAAACCGAACACTATGGAGAAGCTTACTTCCTCCTCATTCTGCTCTGGCTTTTAAGGAATGTATCTTGTTTAACATATTTAACACACCACAGACTGTGTTTAGGCAGTGTCTGAGGTGTAGTACATTTGGGCTTTGTAAAAGAAATTAATAGATCTCATTAAGGCTGCCATATTAGATCATTTTATTAAATAAGGAAAAAACAATGTTGTAGGGAAATTTAACTTAAAATCTTCAGGTTTTCACTTTTGTTTCTGTACATAATGGTAATGAAATTCAATCTAAGCGTAATCAGTCACTTTGATACAATACAGCTTAGATTCCCTTCAGCTTCATCTCTTAGCAGGACATGCCAAAGACACTTCAGGTGGTCCAAAAAAGAGGTGCATCTCCCTCAAGATGCCAGGGCATGTTACAAAGCCCGCACTTCTTATAAATTGCACCTTCAGGTTTGATTTGTCTCAAGCCTTTAGCAAATTTTTTTTTTTTTTTTTTGCTTTTTCTATACAGCCACCCAAGTATCTGTGGAAGTGCAAGGCAGGCACTTCTGCTACCATAATAGCACCAGGCGAAAAGGTGGTGATCGGAGTGAGCCATAAGATCTACTCTTTGCAGCACTACAGGGATTTATTAGACTGGGGAGTACATTAGCATCATAAAGACCCAAGAGAATGGGCCGCTGGATGGGCTCAAGACACCAGCACTACACTTTCACATGCTCTACGGCGTGTGTGTGTGTGTGTGTGTGTGTGTGTGTGTGTGTGTGTGTGTGTGTGTGTGTGTGTGTGTGTGTGTGTGTGTGTGTGTGGATAAGGTACAAGATTACCTCGATTTAACTTAAGAAAGGCTGTTAAATGCTTTATGGCTCATCCTGGAGCATCACTGGGGTAATACGTCAGGGGAAGATGGCAAGAACTAGAAATGACAGAAAAAATGAATATAAAGACCATCATGAGTGTTATAGTCTGCATTTTAAATGTAAATGTCTGCAATTGGTTACATTGTAGATGGAGCATCTTAGAATATGTTTTTTTTTTTTTTTTAATAGAAGGAGACCGGGGATGATAGTTTTGTTTAGGCATCAGTAAATCAGAAGATAACAATTATAAAAGGCGCACATTTTGTGAAAGGCTCTAGAACAATATTTGTTGGCTACAAGCTGAAGGTTACTGTTACTGTTATGACTATTGTTTATTTACAGATTTTGTGAGTTAGTGTCAAATACTTATGTTACAGCTTACCCCACAGCTATGGAAGGAAGGAAAAAAGCTCTCAATATTTTTGCGATAGTTGCATTGAACCCACAGAACAATAAAAATCCACATTTGAACAAGCTGAACTATTCTCATAAGCAAAACAAAAGCAAATGTCATCAACCTATCCATGTGAATTTGCATTGTGTAGCCTGTTGTTGTAGCCTACTGTTGTTAGCTTTAGGCAGGCCTATGTGCAGGTCTATGAACACTTTTAATGATTTGTTTTAATTTGAATAACAAACTTTGCTTTACTTTTACAGCAAATTTAAGCCTTTATCGGACGTCTCTGGGGTTAAACCATAGCACAGACGTCCAACAATGTCCTATGTATTAAAAACTCTGATACGTGAGTTATTCGTTATGTAAGCCACTTCTTTTAAAATGAATGTCAGTTGCATGTATGAACAAGTGAATAATAAACAAATATCATTATAATGGAAAAGAGAAAAATAGATTTGACCTGAGCGCTGTCCGCTGTGACACAGGACGTCTATTTTGAAGGAGTCATTGGCTACTGTAGATCTCTGCTGCCCCCTGGTGGACAGATCGCGTAACATTTCTGTTCTCAGTTTCGGAGTTAATATTGAAGATTTCCAAGAAAACGTAATTAACAACGACTAAATACCTAAAATCCATAGCTGCCTATTGGATACATTTTAATACAGCTTTAACATCTCTAAAGTATTACTGCAATTATAAATCATAATTCACGTTTCATATAATGTACTGACCAACAAACGTAGCCTTTCATTATTATTAGTAGTAGTATTGTTATTATGTATCTTCAATGTGTTAAAACTTGTGAATGTTTAAAATATGTTTATGAGTTTCAAGATGCATAAGCTGGTTCTTTATATCAAAGATAAAAAAGCTTAAATCAATTGTGTTTGCTACAACTTCCCACAAACATACTTTCTGAAGACAATAAAAACACATGAGACAGTTGAATGAATTCTGGTAAAACATTTTATATTCAGTAAAATCAGGAGGACTTTTCCCTGTGTTGCTTTGGCACGCCCTCTGCTGGCTGAAGGCTGAAGCACCTCTTTGGAGTGTTCCTACTGCTGTTAAACTGTGGCTGACATGTACAAGGCACAATCCAGCAAACAGTCAGAGACCGGTTGCCATGACAACCACAACACATAGGCTCTGGGTTACCTTAAAGTCAGTCATCTTTCTGAGTCCATGCAGACCAAATTCAAAATGAAGACAGATGTGAGAGAAGGCACCAAAAACATCAGTTTGACCAGAAAACACAGTTTGGCTTTACATTCATAAAATTTGTCTTCAATCAGGTCAAACAATTACATTTCATCCTAATGTCTGTTACACCTGAAATCTGGGAACTTAATATGGTTCTTGACTCCCCCGTTAAACAAACACTGGTGGCTTACAAAGCAGCCACTCAAAATGACAAAGGGCAAAGGGTAGTTTTGGAATAAAATTGAAATACAACTAAAACAAGAAATACAAATAAAATACATTTAAGTGGCTTAGTGGCATAAAATATCTGAAATAAATCTTATTTCATAGTTCATAGTTACTTCCATATATAAAGTCAAAATAATAATAGTTTCCAGTGCTTTGGGAGATAAACAATAATACTATACTAAAGAAAAAACACTTTATTAAATCAAAAATCACCATTAAAATTACCTGCATGAGTGTTGATCACAAGCTTTATCAAATCATTCCAAGTCTACGGCAGAGATGCAGCTCAGCCCACCTCGCGCTGCACTACCAACCTCATGGGGTGACACAGTGCCTTCTGGTGTCAGTGTGAGGGGCTGAGCCAGAACTCAGAGCTTCAAAGGAAGCACAGGAGACTTGTTAATGTGCTGATTTGAAAAGAGCTTTGTGACACATTATTCTGCTTGTGTCTGTATCTGCACAGCCATGTGTGTGAATTATGTGCACATCTGTGAATTTGATTTTTGTGAGCGGAGTGCAAGTGCATGCAGGTGAGCTGTAGAGTTGGGAACAAACTCACAGTCAATGAAAGAAACAGGTTTTGAGTACTACAAAACTAAAGATATAGTTACAACAAAAGCCAAGGCATAACTGGTCATCGCAGACGTCACCTTTAAAAAAAAAGAGGCACACAATTTGGAGTTTTGTAAGATCTTATTTGCCATAAATGTTCCTATTTGTAATGCATTACCTGAGTATTGTGGCACATATTTAGACAACACAATGTACCTTATGATTTAGTGTAAAGGCCGGTGGCAGTGTCAAAGTGTAAAACCAAAGATAACATGAGATAACCACAGCAAGACATGGGCTAGATGCAATAAATGATGCAACAGTGAAAGTTGTATTATATGTGGACAGTTAAGCCAAGCACCTTGTGCTTAAAAGACTGTGACTTGTTTCACCTCAAGTTAAATTATGCATGCAGGACCATAAAAGACTACTTCATTCACTATCAATCATTCAGTAATTTATTGTAGCTAACAGAGGTTGATGTTAGGAGGAAATAACTTGTCCCTAAAAAGGACAATACACCCAGTTGTCCTTGTATCTGATAACTTCAATTAATTGCTGGTTTTGTCCCTTTTAGGTTGTGATCAGAATCACCTTGATAAATTTAAGCCCAAGAACACTAAGCTGATCACCTACCAGTTTTGGTTTACCTCTGCTTTGTCAGTTTAAAGCTGAACAGTGTGCCTACAAAGCTTTATGCATGTGTTTTTGTGTGTCCAACATTTAAACATTGGTACTGTGTTATATTCAAGTCATTAAGGGGGAACTGTACCAAAGTAGAAAGGCATTGTTTTGGTTTAAACTGTGAGCATTGTGTGAATGTGGCTGTGTTTTTGCTTTCTGTGGATTGATCTGCTGCATGGACACACTTGAGGCTCAGTGTGTAAATACGGGTGTGTACAGTGTGGACTCCTGTGTCTACATTATGTCTCCATCTTCAATGCTAAAGCTGGATCTACGGCTGGAGTCCACTGACTCCTCAGGGGACATGGCAGAGAGCAGAGGGTCTCCTCCCATAGGGGACAGGGGCTCATCCATCATCCAACCCAGTTCTCCTCTTTGGTTGTGGACATCCACTCCGGTAATATCAGCCAACCCTGGCATGCCATCAGAAAAGCCCGGAATTGAATCGCACAAGTCCAGCGAATGGGCAAAGTCATAGGGCTGGGAACTGCCCACAGCGGGATACTGGATGGGAGGCTGTTGCTGGAGGTGCTGCGGGAGCGGCGGTAGCTGCCTGTGCACAGGGGGAGGGCCCTGGCCATGAAGGTGTGTCTGTTGGAGGAAGTGTTGTTGCTGAACCTGGTTCTGCAGTATGTGTTGGTGAGCTTGTGCCTGAGAAAGGTTCTCATCAGGGCTAGTCTCTTGTTTTATAAAAGGAGCCATCAGTTCAGGGGGATTCAGGCCAGAGGGGGAGGTACTGGGCAGCCCATGCAGACGGGCCTGCATCTCCAGCTCCTGGAATCACAGAACATACTGTTAAAATAAATGGCTAAACATTTAAACTTAAACGTAATCAAAATAATTTTACCTTACAAAACAATTTACAGGGTGTAGCATAAATATTACATATGTTTGGATCTTTTCTACAAAACCGTTAAGCTTTTGGTGGCAAAAAAAAAACCTTGCAGAAAATGCAGAAAACCGCTGTATGAAGAGTTTCAGCTTCCTTACATCTGGGTGCTTTGCTGAATTACCTGGATGCGATGCAACAGCTGTTTGTTAGCCATTTCCATTCTTTTGTAGTTGTTCTCCACCTCTCTGGTCCTCTGCACATCCTTCTGCATGCGTTTGATGTACTCTACTGACGCTCGTAATATCGTGCCTTTGTTCCAGCGCACATCCCTGTGCACAAACCATCAGCCCATAATTTCAATTTCAGAATTGTATTTACACTTATAGTGTTGCACAGAAAGAAACAACCTACAGGTCATTGGTTTTGGGGATCATGGTTCCCAGTTCCTTTATTCGGTCATTGATGTTGAATCTTCTCCTCCTTTCAACTATTTAAGAGGGTGATATGGGAAATATAGAAAAAATAAGTAAGTTACATATCAGTAACAGCTGCATAAGCATAAGAAACATTTATTTGTAGAGTTGATTTAAAATGCACTCAAAGTCACAGGCAATTACACCTGAGTGCCAGGACAGCAGAAATTAGCAAGTTAAACATCCACCCAGTAGTTACACTGTGTCAGCTAAATGAGAGCAAGACAGTATAAAACTGTTTTTGTAGGGGACACATTATGAACAGCATGTGTGTGTGTTTCAACACTGCATGTGATGTGTGGGTGAATTGAAAAAGATCATGTTTAAATAACTTACTGAGATTGTGGTTGTCTTTTTTCTGTCTCTCTTTGGCCAAAGCACGAGTTTCTGCATCTTTGCAAAAACAAAAAGCAATTAACCCATAGCTCCCATTTGTGTTGGTGATTTAAATAGCACAGTGCAAGGCATGAATGACTGAGCATTAGGGGCAGCAAGCAACATTAAAAGCATTGACAAAAAGTGGGATTAATAAAGGGCTCATTATTTTATTTTAAACATTTCACTGAGGGTTTAAACTTTAAATCGCACCTGACAGTTCTCGTTTGACGGTCAGGTTGGCCGGACAGGAGTTGCTGGTCATAGCAATGGCGGGCACCTTCATTCCAGGACTTGAATACACGTCCAAGTGACTACTGGACAAAGGAAGCTAAAGAGGAGACACAAAAACAACATCAATTTAAAATATGACAGAAAAAATTGAACATATAAAGGGTGAAAACTAGATATGTATTGAAACATTGTTTCCAAGACATCTCGATTAAAGTTGGATAGCTGTTGCCAGTATCTTTACAGAGTGTCACTTAAGTGTGCTGTAAACAGCAAATAACAAGAGGTACTGTAATAAAACCTGTTAAGAGCAAGCTGCCAAACACAAAGCAATGATTGACTTCACATCATCTATCACTCTCTTATCTACTTTACAGCTGCTCTCCTCTGCCGTCTTCAACTCCTGCAAACTTATGAGCTAAACCCAAAAACCCTTGCACTTTAGACATTGTGTAACACAGTTTTACTTTACTGGAGACAAGATTTGTTTTTAATTGTGACTTTAACAAGCATAATTAAAAGGGCAATGCTCTGGATCTTTTCCTTGGATCTGCTCCAAAGTTTAACAGGCTCCAGCTTGGCCTCTGCTCCGTCCTTCTTAACTTTTGTATTAGATTCAATTGTCTGGAATTGTGCTCATAGACAAAGAAAAAAAAAATCGGAAATGACAGCAAAGTATAACTTCCTTTATAGAAGTAATAACTGTTATGGGCTTGTTTTATTAATCATAATATGTAGCCTGAAGCAACGGCTGCTAATGAGGCCTGAAAGATAACAAACTCAAAGGCAGAGATACCTTATCTGCGGGCTACTGTGTGAGTTGTAATATCAAACACATTCAAACATAAACACACACATCTGTAATGCTTCAGTTCACTGTGAATTACCTGTGCTGTTTTAGATCTCATAAAAGATATGAAAGCTGTAGACTAAAATAGGTATTTTTAGGTAATTAGTCCCTAGTTTTTGCAGAGTTTTTGTTGTTATACTTGTTGAGAAATTCAAGTGATCAAAGTAAAATGTTTTTAGCGTAAGTAAACCTGATATCTAAATGTAACAAAATGTTTTAATATTTTATATTTAGGAAAAAAAAACTCAGTTCAGCAGCTTCTAGGACCCACACCAATAAGGCTACGCTTAGTTACAACTAGATTTTAAAAGCCAGAGTACACACACACACACAACACTTTATCAAACTAACTATTATTCTCAGATACAAATGTTAATGCTGTAAAAGCCAGTAGTCAGATCCTGAACTGTTGAAAACGATCCAATATTCCCTCACACACTGAAAAAAAAAATAGAAAACACATTCACTGTCTGGTATTTGGTGGCAATCCCAGCTTTTCCTAAACTTGGGGATTCCAAGAATTCCAAGGAATTTGCCACTTTAATCCCCATCAGCGTTAGGAGGTGAGTTTTCGATCACTCATTGTTCCGAATGAGAGCAATAAAATTTAATTTAAATCAATTTTTCCACATTTTCTATAGAAATGGGAAACAATAGTGTTTGAAGTTAGTCTCACTCTCTTTCTGGGTCTGTTATTTTATCAAAACCATCCTCTGGGCTCATCAATCTCCTAATCTAATCATTCAATGAGATAGAGAGGTAGTTATGCATGTGATCAAATGCACCAAGAAACAGATACAATGATTGAAATAATCATTCAGAGACATACCAAAGTCATAAACGTTTCTTCTAGGCTTTCCAGTAGCACATTTAACACAAGCGACAAACCAAAGTGAAAAATGACTACAGTTTTTAATACACCAAGAAAAGGAGAAATCCCTTCATTTAAAATGAATTAAATAGAATTGCTTACATTGATCCACATACACAAAACGATGTACACTGAAAAGTTACAAAAATAAAATAAAAAACATGTTTGCTAAGTAAAGCCTCTTTGTCCCTCGTTTTATAATCAGCGCCCTGAGGCTTGGAGTTAGTGCTGCTGCTGAACAGAGTGGGTCTGTCTTTACCAATGTGTATATGGACAACTCTAACACATCAAACAAATCAAAACAATATGAGCACTTTGCCATCTTACCAGCTGAATCTGTTCTCCTTCAATGACCTCCACAAGTGCATATGTCTTATTCATTTCCTTCATCCTCCACTCCTTCCTTGCCTATGCCACCTCTCTTTTTCCTCCTGACATATATGAGCAGCGTCCCTGTCCTGACAGATTGACCTCAGCAGCAGATCCTGTCTTTCTCCTACTGACTCTCCCCTCCAAATCAGATTGAACTTTCCCCCAACTGGACTTTCAGCCTGTTTTCTCCTCACACAAATTGCCCACATCACCCTTCCCTCCCCCATGTTTCCCTCCCACCCTTCTTGCCCACCCTCTCTCTTTTCAAATGTCTTGTAAACAAGTTGAACTCTAACTGCTGCCAGTTTAATTGTTAATTTTTTAGAGAGTGTGCTCTATGAAACTCTGCAGTTGGTTTTTGCAATACAGCTACAGATTTGCTGTATGTCTAATTTGGTTAACAGATGGAATTTCTACTTCGTAAATCAATTATATACTGCATAAGTGCCTTTGTGTGTGTGCAGCAGTAGCTGGGATTTTGCATGCTTGAGGGAGAGCAGCTTTTTGACAAGGACATGCAGATAAAGCTGATGAGCATTTTTTTTATGAGAACTATACAAGCCCATGTAAAAGCCCCAATAACCAAGAGCATAAAAAAATTACGTTGACAAAAAATGGCATAGTAGTAGTTGCTGGTATTGTAGTTTTGGGTCAAAAGCATATGACAATAAAGAAAATGTCTATTTAAAACATGACAAAAATACATATTGCAATGGATGTTGATTACGATGATGATTCTTTAGGACAATAAAAATAATCCAATACTCAAACATTATATTACAGAATAACAACAAAAAATAACTAATCACATTAGAACATACTGTAACACTTTATAATAACTACACAGTATTAACCATAAGTTAAATATTACTAACTGCTTAATGCATCATTTACAAAGCAATATTTACCATTAATAATCACCATTAAGTTATTTATATTTATATTTAGTTATATATAAGCATTTATAAACTGAATGTATAGAGTGTAGTCATTATGACGTGTTACCAAACAAATGAATAAATTAAGAAAATGAGCATTGCTGTACTTACTGTGTTTGGCATCTGGATAGCGTCAATGTAAGAGTGAACATCATCATAATTTGACATGTTCATGATGTCATCAATGACGTCATTAAGCATCTAGAGAAAAAAGGGAAGGAGTTTAAACCATTTGTATAAACTACTGCACGTTTCTGGAAAAAATGTGTGTGTTAAGAAGCTTAACATTGGACTATATTGGCAAAAACTAAAACAGGTAGACAGCTGGAAGAGTAAATCAGGTCAAAGTCTGGGAGGTTCAAAGGCCCCTGACATTCTTTGTAACTTGTTAAGCTGTAATTACTGTTGCTAAGCCATAATGGGGCATTTAAATGTCAATGAAAACCAGTGTAAGTTATTGTCAGTTAGACAACAAATTATCTTTGGTTGCTGTACACACGACACATTACCACAGTGCACACACAAAGGCTGCTGCAGCGTACCAAGGGCCAATTTAAACATTATGATGCTTTCATAAAATGTGGGGATAATGTCACTATAGTGGTAATATTTAATCCTCATAATTTTATATGAGCCCATAATTGAGTCATATTTCCGATATATTTGTTGATCTTGCTCTTGTAAATTCACAATATGGCATGACCTGGAATTATTTCATGCCTTATGTTTATGTGTTTGCAGGTGTTTACCTCTTTCTCGTGGTTGGAACCGATTTGGAGCATGGCCATAGGGCTGTTGGGAGCACTGCTGCCAGTCATGAGCTGGTCTGTGTGCATGTGGGCAGAGTGTAGGGGAGCAGGTGCTGGTGCCAAGCTGCCTGTGGATCCTATGGGTGCGGGAGGAGACGGGGGCACCAGCCCTGCGCCTAAATGATTGTTCTAGGGACAAAGATGGAGACAGAATGTTCAAAAAGGCTGTACTAAACGAAAAGGAGGGACAAAATAATTAGCGTTGCAGATTACAGATACCTGTTTGGTAGTGGACAGGTAATCCTTCACCTGTTGTATCTGAGTCACACGGATGTGATAGTCTGTAGGGTTCTCAAGGCTTGTATCAAACTGCATTAGAGAAAGCATTGACAGAATCATAAAAAATCTGTTAATAAATTTAATTGTACAGTTTTGTTTTTGCTATAAAAGAAGACAGAAGTACATTAATTATGAGTTACGCAACAAACAACAAAAATAGAGTATATAATATTAGTAATAGTAAAAGTACAGTAGTAAGAGATACATTTTCTGTACTGAAATATCAACTTAATTTCTTAAAAGAAAAATATGTACCCTGCGAGTGAACCACCAATGACTGAGTGAAGAAGCTCCATATTGATTCTCAACTTAAACAATATGCTCAGTGCCATTCTTTCACTCTCCCTCATTCCTTGTTAATCTACTGTCACTGCCCAGAAAAGACAAATCCCCAAAATATCTCAGAACATAGCTGTACACATTTAGTATTCTCTATATACCTCTATGTACTTAATATCTGCTTCTGATTGACACTAATCATGTAATTCATAAAGCTGTTGCTCAATATACACTTGGGTCAAATAACATACTGATGACACTAGAATTAAGTTGGTAGCAATATCTATATGAGTAAAGCCATGTTAAATCCTTCACAAGAGCCAGCTATAAAGAGCAAATGTCTTTTGAGGTAGCGTCTGTAGCAGTGATCAGACGTTGTCCCCATTCTGTAGTGAAGGACTCAACACCAGTCATCCAAAACTCCTCAGTTAAATACCTGCTGGGTTACATTATATATACCAGCTGTTTCCACCGGTTAGATTTGTGTCACTTTTGCCAGATTGTGAAATAAATAAACACAATTGGCTGAGGCTTGAAATGCGTATGTCTGCACCTAATGAGCCAGACGAATATTTCTTCAAACATAACTGTTTGATCTCTGCAGCGCTGTCCTGTCAGCACAGATCAAGTCCAAAGAAAAACCATGCGAGTGGAATGAAAAGCATTGTAGAAGTGATGGACAGGCAGCTGTTGTAACAGAACAAAGACACACAAATACCACTCTCTCACACAAACACACACACACATACAGTCTAATATATATATATATATATAAATTATACTGTTAGCTTAACAGACCATACAGACACCCGATGCAAGAGAGCAAACCTCCCACCTACAAACACACATGCACATAGGAAAAATGCACAAACCTACGGTGAAACAAACACACAACATCAAAGATAAGGTCTCGCACAGGCATTTTTGGAATCAGCCAGCTTTATCTGTCTCTGTCTGACTCAGCCTATCTACATCACTGATCTGTCCTATCACCAAACATGTCAAACTGTCTTATCACTTATCAAACTGTCTTATCTATCAGCCTTTCTCAACCATCTCTCTTCCTGCCTGTTTGATACTGCTTAGAAATGTCAATGCTATACTGATTTAAACAATCAGGATCTTGATTATCTTCTAAGCATTACATTAAGAATTTTTTGCAGTTAAAAATTAGACAAACATACACACTAGAACTGTCATACCATATTTTGATTGATTCAAACAAATAAAGAGAATTGAACCCATGGTGACATGGCGTCATGGTGCTGACCTCTAAAACCTCAGCTGGGACTTCCTTGATTTGGTAGGGCTGTGGGGCGCTGATGGCTGGAGTAGGTGCTGGTGGACCAACCATACGCTGCATGCATGGCATGAATACATTCCTCTTCCCCTCACGCTGCTCCTCTTGCTGCACCTGGTCTCGCTGCAGCTGAGGACACACACACACATACACACACTGTATGGGGTTGTACACTAAAAAAGGTAATCGGTTACCAGTCTGTCTTTCTTGGTTTTTGACTCTGCTTATCATTGAGATTCAAGAACTGCAGAGATTTTAATTTACACTTGTTTGTTTATCAGATTTCTGTGCTTGTTCATGTGTATTTTATAGGGACTATAGATGGAAATCTCACTCAATTACCAAAGCAAATGTTGAGTTAATGTACTTAACTAAACATAAAACTATTATTTGAGAAAAAAAGAACTTACTGTAAAATAAAGCACCCCAGATATTTTCCAAAAATAAAATAATATCCTTCTGCCAATCTATTGAATAATTTCCTTTACAGAGTTAAAGAGGTACATTAAGCAATGGGAAAAAATCTGAGGTCAATGCTCTAGTCAGTATAGAAGCCCTCTAGTTTGTTGCAATTCTGAGCTTGACTGTGTTTTTAACATCACAGCAACAATTAAGTACGTTACAATAGTAAAACTTCTTATGAAAAGATTATGGTTAATTGTTTTGTACTTAAATGTACGTATTGCTGATGTACACACCTTTTAGTATAACAACAAAACCACATTATATCACCTCTATGCAAGGGCAGATGATGTCTCTAAGGGACACAAAGGTAGCAGCTCAAATGGCATTGCCAAATGTTTCAGTGGATAAAGCAGTTTTATATGAATGTGCACACCACCATTGCCCCTACATATGACGCTGTCCCTCTGACATCTATTTGAAGTGCATGACAGACAGGATGTGATTACCTAATAAAAGCCTTCTGTACAAAGGACGCTGGTTAGTGGAAAGTATGTGTTTCTCACCATCAAGCGCATCCCAATGCGTGAGGCCATTGCTGGGGGGCGAGGGGGCAGCGGAGGGCGAGCTGACGTCAGTGCACCACAGTCCAGCCCTAGAGGTAGAGGAACCTATGGAGGCCACAACAGGGAGAAAACAATTAACATGGAAAGTAAAGGGATTTACACAGAATATAATCAACACCATGTGGGGAAGAAGAAACTTGTAAAACAGAAAAATACATTATTTCTATGCAGTCTACCTAGTTTCCTATTTTCATACAATAAAGTATTAAAAATTCACAATCTTGGCATTTTCATATTACCAATACAAAGTCTCTGTTACTAACATGATGAATATTAAATATGACATGTAAATATGAATAGACACATACATTTGCACACACATTTAGAGGAAAATCATTTTATGATTGCTCACACTATTGTTGTGGGTTTTCCTGTTTTTTGATTATGGTAATTATTATGATCATTTGTATTATTTCAAAACTCCTAACATGCATGTATACAGTAAACCCTTTCAGTCAACTGCAATCGAAATGTGAATGCTTTATTCAACTTGATTGTTTCACATATAGAGGGTATAAAGAAGAAAAAAAATAAGGGGTACATTTTATCCAATAACAATTAGGTCATGTGGTGGTCATGTGGCTGTGTTTTTCTTGGGTGCCCATGTGAGCAGAAGTACGTCGGGGAACACCCTGTTTACTGACATTTGTGCGCATGAACACGCACAGTGGGGAGTCCCACAATTCATAGTTCCTCTTTGAAAATGATTAATGTTTATTGCATAAAAGAGAACATTTCTAAACCAAAATATAGACTTCTGTAGATGTGACAGGTCCAGCTATCTATTCAACAAGCTGTGACTTGGGACATTAAGGTTAACCTCCCAATCAGAGTCTGCATTTCAGCTCCAATTAGAAACACTATCTGTATATGGTTATAAAGAGAAAGACACAAAGAGAGAAAAGCTCATTGTGTGTGAGGTACAATAAGAAGGGCAGCTCCTATTGAGGAGAACTGAAGCCGCCTGTTGTCCGAAGTCTACATTTCAGCGCCCGAGGGGGCACACACTGTGCGCTTTGTGCCCATTGGATGGCCCACATAAAAACACACACCCATGCACAGATACACATACAACATTCCAACATCCTTCCTTATTTACTCCATACACACTTCCATAAAGGCAAACGTTAATGTTAAATCTTTTTTTTTCTTTTTAAACAATGAATGAATGTATGAATAAAACATACATAAATTTAATCAAGGCCATGTCTGTACAATATATATATATATATATTTATGTTTAAATTATAAAGACTTTATAATTTTCTTTCCCTTGCACCTGCCCTCTAATCAATAGTCAAGCTCTACTGGTTTATGCTGCATTAGGTGTACATAAATTACTTCTAATGTAGGTGCCCATAGTATTACCAATGCTAAACCATACATTTTAAAATACCAATTTCATATAATAAATAAATATGTATTAGTACACTAAAAATTCTGGTTTAAATTGCAATAGATAAATTACCTCTCCTGATGATGACATAACACAACTTCATTTTCAAATATGCAAGCTCAACATCATCATACCCTAACTAAGACTGACCACATGAACTCAGCGACTTCCTGATCTCATGTGGTGACATACTGCTACCAGGCAGCATGGTCCACATGGGCCTTCCCATTGCCTGGCATCCACTGGGATAAGCAGGCATCTGTGACGCAGTAGGAACACACAGTGGCCATTGTACGATCAGTGCTGTGATGTCACAACCTCTTGACTTCAAAGACTGGTAGGCAGTGGGAGGATGCAGCGCGGAGGAAGACAGTTCAGAATTCAACTTTGGATTTTGCCACAGATTAGTCACAAACAGAAGCAAAGTAGCATCCTGACAGCACTGATAATTTGTAAACAAACACATATATGTATATAGAAGACATGCACATCTAGAAACGCACACAAGCACGTACACACTTGGAAAGTATTGATGGCACCTGTCCTCAAAAACATGGTGTTAATTTGTTGCTGTGTGTATTTATAGTTACAACTGTGCAATGCTGTGAGGGCTTTTTTAACAGCCAACGCCACAGTTAAAAGTGCGAGGAGAATATATACACACCCAGAGCAGTATTTGAATACTGTCAGTTCTGCTCACACAAGAGCACACAATGTCCTATCATGTCCATAGTTTCTCAAATTATTATCAATCACATAGAGCATTTGATATGGTGTTTTTAACTGATGATACATTTAATGTAAAAGATACATTTAAAGTTGAAAATGTGCACCTACCAACCTGTCACAAATTCACACCACACAGAGATATATTTGCCTCCTTTCTGCAAAAAGTTATCTGCTGCACTGGTGACTAAAATAACCCCCACTCTCTGTTCTCCTTTTCAGGACCAGTCTGTTTGCCTCAGCTGCTGTGTCTTTTATCTTTGTTTTGTTAACATGTCTTTATTTGTAGTTGAAAGCATCTAGCAAGGAGTTTGTCCAAGTGTATTTGTGAAGTAGGATATGTGCATAAGTGACTTTAATTATAAATCATCATTAAATCATTATAAGACTATATTACATGACTGACAATGAATAAATAAAGTTGGTGGCATTATGTAACAAGGCTGGCATGACAAGCATGGGGTCCTTACCCCTGCCTCTTTGCTCGCACATACGCTCACACACACAAACAGCTGTATCCTTAGCGAAAGAACACACCAAACTGTCTAATATGGAAATGCAGACAGGCAAAAGAGACAACAATATTAAAATATATACACTAAAGTACATCAGAACTGTGTGTATATGATAATTAGGGTGAGCAAAGATGGGCTTATAGTATCATTGTACAATACCTGTTTGAGAAGAGGATGCTGACAAAGATGAGAGAGTTGAGCTTATGCTGTGAACTACATGTCTGGGTTCTGGAAGGAATGGACAGGAAGCAGATGAAGTGGTTGAACATAAAAAAGACAAAAGACAACAAATAAATGCATTATGAAAATGTTACAACAGCTGGAGAAATGCAATGAAATAGAGGAGGCAGTGAAGTGTTGAAGAGGCTGAGAAGCACAACTACAGCACAAATACACGCATTGATACGTTTTGAAAATATGATTTATGAAAGCAAAAAAATTATAATAATAAAAAAACAAGGGACCACATATTTGTGGTAAATTACTTCAAATGTGTTAAATGAAGAGTGACAGGGAGTTTTATATCTTATTTGCATGTCATGTGTTAAATCACATGTGCATTTTTACAACACAATTTGTTTTTTTTATGTTGTATTTCACCATCATTGTTTCCAAGTTTCCTCGAGCCAACACTGCATATACACATTTTAGTGTTTTAAAGTTTACAATTCAATTTTTATTTAGCTTGTTACAGGGGGCCCATTGCTTAAGAATTGTTGTAATTGTTTCTAAGAGGGCAAATGCTGGATTTTAATTAACAGAAAACGGTGTGTTTGAAATCTGAGGTTATACATCTTGAAAGCAATTGCAATGACAAAGCAAGTTTCTGCTGAGCAACAAACTCCTGAAGGTGAACCGGATGAATCATCAAGGCTCATAAGTGAGTTCTTCACAAAGCAGCAGGGACATGAACATCTTATCTGTTCAACTCTCTTCATTTGAATGCCTTCATATTAGTAACACTCACATGTGAGACTAGTCTCTTAGAACTTACCATTTTCACAAAAATTCAATAAAAATGGATGAAGGTAAAATAAAAAGCAGTGTCACCAACAATAACCACAACAAATAGGTTCCTCTTTTTCTTGGTCAGTTTGCATAATTCCAAGTTTGGTCAATGATGAATCAACTTCCTGTGCAGGCAATCCAGGGAAATAACAAAAACTGCCTTCAACGTGCATTTCCTTTAAATGGTGTGAATTCAGAGTAGCAGAAGATGGAGGTACAGCAAACAAAAGACATTACAGATTATTTTTCACAAATGAGTCCAACTGTTTCTTGTCTAACCAAACTGGTTAGACCCACATGGTACTCACATAAGTCAAAAGCGTCTAGTGTCTGGTGACAGAGAGGCCTATTCAGATCAAAAGATAGAGTGTACAACTTTAATCTCTGCACTTTACTTACTTCCTGTAAATACAAGCTCATACATGCTCTTACCTGCCTTTTGTATGCATGTATTATTTTTAATGCATGTAGATAATCTTTTTAATAGCTTATAGTATTTATCATAGTTTTTTTAATCCTTGTGTAACTTGTTATTCTGTTTTGTGTTTTGGACCTAGGTTGCATGACAATTTCCTCGTACTGTGTAAAACCTTTCACTTTACCTGGCAATAAAACAGATTCTGATATCTCAAACATGCGGCCATAGGTCAGCCTTTAAATCTTTCACATTTTGAGATATAGTACACATTTAGCTACATCAGGAACTTTTTAAAGGTCAATTGTAAAAAACACTTTCAGTACCCTTTTGCTTTGTTGTCTGCTGCATATAAAGTAAAAAAGGAACTGTACAATAACAAAAAATACACTCTTTTATTCTCATACCAGAGTGTAATTTTTCATTCAAATTCTTCTGGATACAGAGAATTCTTATCTTTACTATGGTCTATGGATAAATAAAATGTACTCACCAGTCACTCTTGGGTTATCCTAAAAACAACATGGTGTATCCAAATAAAATATGTGTCTTCATATGAAAATACACACAGGGAGTTTGACAGCCTATGGTTACTGGCTGTGTCAACACTCCTTGCTGCACCAGCCGAGATTCAAAAGGTGAGTAACTGTCGCTACGAGTTACTATTCCTGCCTCCGTGTTTCCAAGCGGCAGCGTGGCTTCTATCTTTCTCCTCCTCTTCCCCTAAATTAGCTTGAATGCTATCATCCAGGAACACAAGGAGAGCCCTGTGTCCAGCAAACTCATCTGTCCCTCTTTTCTCTTTCTCCTCCTCCTTCAGTCCAGCCTCCTTCTGTGGGCCACGTTTAATCTGACCATTAAGTACACATTAATGTGTATAATAATAATAATAATACATTTTATTTATAACGCGCCTTTCTGGACACTCAAGGTCGCCTTACAACATTAGTAAAAAATACAATGGCACATAATTAAAAACAATTAAAATCAAGATTTAAAAAACAACAAGAAAAACAACAACAATTACATATATTGATGACAGGACAGTTAGTTATGAAGGGAGTGAGTAGGCCAGTCTGAACAGATGTGTTTTGAGTTTGGATATGAAATGTGGCAGTGTGTCTGTGTTGCGGAGTTCAGAGGGGAGAGAGTTCCAAAGCTGGGGAGCAGAGCGGCTGAAGGCTCTACTCCCCATGGTTACAAGACGGGCAGGAGGGACTGAGAGCCGTAGAGAGGAGGAGGAGCGGAGGGAGCGGGCAGGGGTGGATATGTGGAGGAGCTCAAATAGTATGTCAGCATTATGTTGTTGGCCACATCAGTGAGCATTTGTCTGGTATAGTGCAGTGAATCAGCAAATGTACTTCTTTAATTTCAATCCCTCTCACACAACCCTGTGCACACATGCGACATAGTCATACTTACTTAGTAATACTTAGTCATATCCAAACAGTAAAAATGAAACTTTTTATTTTTGTAAAAATGTGCCATTTATAGTCCATATTTTAAGGAAACTGGGGAATTGTTAACCTAACAAGAGGCACACAACCAATAAAGTAAACACTGAAACGCACTGGTACTGTCATTTACCATGCATTAAAAGAGCCTCCAAGTGGTAACTCTGGGCATAAACAGACTATAATCACTGACAGTAAATAAACCACTGCAGCAGATCTTTCCAAATGTACAAGAAAATTACAAGATGATGCTTTTTGAAACCTTAATGTACAAATCCACCACTAATGGAGCTTAGCCTAAAACCAAACTTTTCAGTAGAGACATTTTTGGAATGTCGATAGAGCTATTTTAGTACCAATATTTCAGCTTGCATAGCTTACAGTGTAGACAGATGTGGCTTTGCTTTGCAAGGTTGTAGTGTGTGTTAAATCTTTTTTTCATTCATTCATTCTAATTAACTAATTATTTTTAAACACTGAACTTCAAGCTGTATATTTGCTTTCATGTTAACAACTATCTTATCTTTTCAAATGCTCCAGTGCTTTGTTGGGGGTATAGATAATCAGCTAACTAACTATATATCATCATATTAGCCAACAAAAGCTGATACAGACACAGCACTTACACAGTCAGCTTTATAGTTCTAAAATGTGCTTTTATTTTGTTTTCCCAATACAATCAGACTATATAATTTAATAATGAGCATAAATACATGCATTACCATATTGTCCATATTCATTCATTCATTCATTCATTTTCTACCGCTTAGTCCCGTTAGGGGTCGCGGGTGACTGAAGCCTATCCCAGCAGCTTTGGGCCTGAGGCGGGGTACACCCTGGACAGTGGCCAATTAGTCACAGGGCTGACATTAAGGCTATGTTCACACGAAGCCAGTGCATCCCCTATCCGATCTTGAGACGGCGTCGTCTCAAGAAAATATCTGCGTACACACGGCCGGCTGAAAACGATGTAGTATATATGCCCGACCAGTATGGGGCGCTGTAATTCTGCCACAGATATACACTATACACGAAGAAGAAGACTTTGCGCATGCGCATAACCTTGCGCGCTGCAGAAGAAGACGAAGACCTAAATATTTATTTTCTAATAAAAACAAGTTCTCAAATTGTTGCAGTCATTTATTTAGAGTGTAGTAATTGGTGCCCTCATGTTTGTTGTTTGCTCTTCAATATACGGAGTTCTGAGTGCTTTGGACATGCGGAAATTCTCTCTCCATTCATTTTCTCCTGGTTGCTCTCCTGGTTCTCTTCGCGGTGGATCTAAGAGCATGTGGCGTATGGTGTTGTCCATTATCGCTTGTTGCTCACCACAACTGCATAGAAGCAATAGATTTTGCTGTAATAAAGCTAGTAGGCTTAGTAGCTTCTGCAGCACGAACTCAATCATGTAGTCCGCCATTATTGTTGTTGCTGTTACGTGTGACGAGGCCGACACGTGATGCGATGACATCATCGTTTTCACAAAATATACGGATTGGCTGTACACACGACACACGCAAAGTGTCGCAAAGGTGTTGTCGAAAGATTTATCCACTTTAGAACCCTGTTTCAAAAAATAGCGGATTCAGTCTCCCAAAACACCGGATCCGTGTGGATGAAAGGCCAAATACGATACAAAATGTATATGGATACAGTGATTTTTGTCTCCGTGTGGACAGCCCCTTAGAGACAGACAATGACAGACAACCATTCACTCTCACATTCATTCACTAGGGACACTTTAGAGTTGCCAATTAACCTATACATGCATGTCTTTGGACGGTGGGAGAAGCCGGAGTACCCGGAGAGAACCCACGGTAACACGTGGAGGACATGCAGACTCCTTACAGAAAGACCGGAGTCAGCCGAGAATGTTTGAGTCGGCCGGGTTTTGAACTCACGACCTTCTTGCTGTGAGGCAGGAGTGCTAACCACTCTGCCACGTGCACCCCGCATATTGTCCATATGTTTTCATAAAAAGAGATACACAGCAATATTAAATGCAACAGACGTAAGAACGTTTGGGGGGTGTAACTTCTTAACTTAATTTTCTTGGAAATTAAAAGTAGGCTTAACAAAAAAATCCCCAATTTAATTTGTTAACAGTGCATTCATGAGTCTGAAATTGTATCAAAGTGCCACCCCGCTAGTTGTGCCTATCACAATAATGGAGAGCACTGGCCAAAGAGCTTCAGCAGAAACCACTGACAAGCATCCCTTGTTTGTACACAAAGCATGCAGCAGCGGGTCAGCACAACGTCTCATAGTGCCCGCACTGTATTTACTGGGTTATTTTGGTCCGGGGGCAGGGTCCTGTCAAGTCTGGCCAATCATAAGGGGTTTGTGGAGGAGGGCAAATCATTGACTAAAGCAGCCTTGTACTTATGTGACAATAGCCAGAGGAGGCCCACAAATAAAATTCATGTTTGACTGGTGGGCAAGTTTCCTTCCCTCAGACAGCGCTACACAAACAAACTATCATAGTATACTACAACTGTTACTTGTGTTTATATTTTAAATGACATCTGACCCTGATATGTTTGCCTAAAGCTTAGTTAATTAGGGAAAACAGTGTTGTCAATATTCAAAAGGGCCACACGTACAACAGCAGCCTATGTCTGATGATGCAAACTACAAAGACCAACACTCTCTAAAAGATATTGACAATATATAACAATGAATAATCCATCCATCCATTCATCTTCTACCGCTTATCCGGGGCCGGGTCGCGGGGGCAGCAGTCTAAGCAGAGACGCCCAGACTTCCGCTCCCCAGACACTTCCTCCAGCTCTTCCGGGGGGATACCGAGGCGTTCCCAGGCCAGCCGAGTCCCTCCAGCGTGTCCTAGGTCTTCCCCGGGGTCTCCTCCCGGTGGGACATGCCCGAAACACCTGCCTAGGGAGGCGTCCAGGAGGCATCCGAAACAGATGCCCGAGCCACCTCAGCTGGCTCCTCTCGATGTGAAGGAGCAGCGGCTCTACTTTGAGCTCCTCCCGAGTGACCGAGCTCCTCACCTTATCTCTAAGGGAGCGCCCCGCCACCCTGCGGAGAAAGCTCATTCCGGCGCTTGTATCCGGGATCTTGTTCTTTCGGTCATGACCCAAAGCTCATGTCCATAGGTGAGAGTAGGAACGTAGATTGACCGGTAAATCGAGAGCTTTGCCTTACAGCTCAGCTCCTTCTTCACCACGACAGACCGGTACATCGACCACATCACTGCAGAAGCTGCTCCGATCCATCTGTCAACCTCTCAAAGATACTTGAACACCTCCACTTGAGGCAGGATCTCTCCACCAACCTGAAGGGGACAACCCTTTTCCGACTGAGAACCATGGTCCCAGACTTGGAGGTGCTGATCCTCATCCCAGCCGCTTCACACTCGGCTGCAAACCGTCCCAGTGCACACTGAAGGTCCTGGCTTGATGGAGCCAACAGGACAACATCATCTGCAAAAAGCAAAGACGAGATCCTGTGGTCCCCAAACCAGACTCCCTCCGGCCCCTGGCTGCGCCTAGAAATCCTGTCCATAAAGATAATGAACAGGACCGGTGACAAAGGGCAGCCCTGCCGGAGTCCAACATGCACTGGGAACAGGTCTGACTTACTGCCGGCAATTGAGGCAGGATCTCTCCACCAACCTGAAGGGGACAACCCTTTTCCGACTGAAAACCATGGTCTCAGACTTGGAGGTGCTGATCCTCATCCCAGCCGCTTCACACTCGGCTGCAAACCGTCCCAGTGCACACTGAAGGTCCTGGCTTGATGGAGCCAACAGGACAACATCATCTGCAAAAAGCAAAGACGAGATCCTGTGGTCCCCAAACCAGACTCCCTCCGGCCCCTGGCTGCGCCTAGAAATCCTGTCCATAAAGATAATGAACAGGACCGGTGACAAAGGGCAGTCCACCCGGACACAATGTCTCCAACCTCTTTCGGGATCTGGTCGAAGCTCTGCCGGAGGTGGGAGTTAAAGGTCTTTCTGACAGGGGGCTCTGCCAAACGTACCCAACAGACCCTCACAGTACGTTTGGGCCTGCCGAGTCTGTCCAGCTTTCTCCCTCGCCATCGGATCCAACTCACCACCAGGTGGTGATCAGTTGACAGCTCCGCCCCTCTCTTCACCCGAGTGTCCAAGACATACAGCCGGAATTCAGATGAAACAACTACAAAGTCGATCATTGATCTCCGACCTAGGGTGTCCTGGTGCCACTTGCACAGAAGGACATCCTTATGCTTGAACATGGTGTTCGTTATGGACAAACTGTTGCTAGCACAGAAGTCCAATAACAGAACACCGCTTGGGTTCAGATCCGGGGGGCCGTTCTTCCCAATCACGCCCCTCCAGGTGTCACTGTCGCTGCCCACGTGAGCGTTGAAGTCCCCCAGTAGAGCACAGACGGAGTCCCGGTCGGAGCACTTTCCAGCACCCCTCCCAGAGACTCCAAGAAGGCCAGGTACTCTGCACTGCCATTTGGCCCGTAAACACAAACGACAATGAGAGACCTATCCCCGACCCGAAGGCACAGGGAAGTGACCCTCTCATTCACCGGGGTGAACTCCAACACATGGCGGCTGAGCTGGGGGGCTATGAGCAAGCCCACACCAGCCCGCCGCCTCTCACCGCAGGCAACTCCAGAGTAGTGGAGAGTCCAGCCTCTCTCGAGGATTTGGGTTCCAGAGCCCAAGCTGTGCATGGAGGTGAGCCCGACTATCTCTAGTCGGTATCTCTCAACCTCCCGCACAAGCTCAGGCTCCTTCCCCGCCAGCGAGGTGACATTCCATGTCCCTAGCGCAAGATTCCGTGTCCGGGGATTGGGTCGTCGAGGCCTCTGCCTTCGACTGCCACCCAATCCACTTTGCACCGGCCCCTTACGGTTCCTCCCGCAGGTGGTGGGCCCACGGGCGGTCGGCCCCACGTCGCTCCTTCGGGCTGAGCCCGGCCTGGCCCCGTGGGGAAAGACCCAGCCACCAGACGCTCGCATGTGAGCCCCAAACCCGGGCCTGGCTCCAGGGTGGGGCCCCGGTTGCGCCATACTGGGCGATGTCACGGTCCTTGATAATGTCCTATCCATAAGGGGGTTTTAACCGCTCTTAGAACAATGAATAATAATAAAGTTTAAACTGTTAATAAATTTCAAAATTATTTGTAAAATTGATTTTCAACAACCAACTTACACTCTACAGAAAAAAGGAATACACAAAAATAAACCTCCAATTTAAAATAACAAAATCTCTGTAATTTATGTTTTTTTCTGCAAATATGGATTCTGTAGCTGCAGAAAGCAAACAACCAGTTCCACAGCATTTTTCTTTTCTTTTTTTTTTTGCATGGGTGAAAGTCACAGTAGAATGGAAAGAATCTGGTAGATGTGACGTGATAAGGCACACTGATTGTATTTAAGAACACACACTTAAATCTGACAAATTCATAATAAAAGCTGCTTTACTCCAGACATGTAGGGACATGATTTTAAAGATCAATTTAAAGAAAAGATGTGTCTGTATGCTCAAAGCTTCAATTCAAAACTGTGAGCTGAGCCCACAGTGAGAAGAAGTAGACTACACAAGAGTTTAAAAAAGGTTACAGGTAAACTTAACATATGATAAGGAACATAAGAAGGTATCAGTAGTGTCTGCGGCTCAATGCTTTTTATTACAGTCAAACAACTGTCACTAATGTCTGTCAAACAAAGAGGATATGAAACAGAATAAGATGAGGAAGTGGAGTCACGCATTCAGCACAAGCCCTTAAATGATCCACCCACTCCCACCGCTGGTAAATCATGGGTCAAGTTGTCATATATCACATGCAAAGCTTACCATTGCTGTCAGTTACAAGAAAGGATGTACGTTTTGTTAGAAGAAGCCAGCAGCTACATGTTTTCTAGACACTCAAGAGACCACAGACATAGATCATGTTTTCATGGTCAAGTCACAAAATGAAAGAACACTTCAGTCATGGGAGAACGACCCATATGGCAAACGCATAAGCTCTGTTTACCCACACCTCGGAGTCTTTCACAGTAGAGTTAGCCGTGGTGTGTCTGTTTAACCAAAGTCAACTAACCCCATCACAACACTTACAACATGACATGAATTCAATGAGGCTGAAAAGACATCCCAATCACACACGCTTACATGCACCTTTTTTCCTTTAATAAAAAAAAACAGTGTTAAGTTCTGTCAAAACAATCAACTTTGTGATTTGTTCAGTTTATATGATGGGTGTGTGATGAGTCTGTTCAGGCGTCATCTCTACATTCTGGCCAGTGAACTTTGACCTTGCTGACAGTGACCTCATGGCTGAGTTCTGCTGTGTTGTCATGTTTTCCAAGAGAGCAGTGCAGTGAAGGTGCACTCAAACATGATGCTTTATTATAATGTTCACCATGTGTAGCTTCCTTGATTGTTAGTGTTCTGACTATATGTTAAATTATGACGTGACGAAATTGTGTAACTTGCATTGAATGAATATGTATTTTTTATGGTTATGCTGTATGGTTCTTTCTTCAACTAATAAACAGACATCAGTAAAAAAAAACAAAGGAGTGTAGTAGATGAATAAGAATGAGTTACATATACAGTAACAGACCAAAAGAGCAAATGTTTCCTTGCATCAGCGATTCAATTTGATCTGATGTTTGTACGTGTCCATCTGCATTTCACTTCATACCACTGCCTTAGAAGAAAAATCAAGCAAACATATTTTCTGTTATATCTGTTTCCTTCAATCTATTCCATAACAGACACCCATCCATCTGCTATTCATCCTGTGTCTAAGCAGAGATTCCCAGACTTTCTTCTCCTCATTCCAGAATACGATGAGCCATTCATTTTACAGCTCATGTTGTTTACACGTCATGAGGGAGGCAGCCTAGAGTCCGCTGTGACAGATAACCAAACTGCCTCACATGGCTCCTTAGTATCATCTATCTCTATAGGAGCACTGACACAGAGGGGAAATTGTTTCAGACACATCACTTCATGTAAACATACTGTATATGCTCATTCCTATCTCTGTAGGAAAAGATATAGATCACAAAAGAAAGGTGTCAAGTCTGATGTCATGTTCATTGTGGGTGACAAGCACTGATAATTTACAAATGGCTGCTCTAAATCTACAATTGGTAAATGGGATAACCAGTTTCAACTTTAAACGACAGCAGTAAAGAGGGTAAACATGGATTACAAAAACTTTACTGTGGAGAAGAGGTTCATAAATGTCCAGGCAGTCCAATATTTTTGTGTTGCACACTGCAGGACTTCCAGCCAACGCACTTAAATAAGCAGAGCGGTACAGTCGGCTCACTACAGCCACGGCTTATACATAGCAGCATACCCCGAGGCTGAGGTGTTGTTACTGACACCGGTCCATAACCATTGCTTATAAATGGCAAGAGGGGCAGCCAGGTCTCCGCAGACACTCACTGACGGGAAAGACAGTGGTGCCCTGGGATCTCACACAGGGGAAATGAACTGCAACCTATCCCGTGTATCATATGAACATAAGCCATTCTATCAATCTTACATTTCTTTTTAAGTGGGCCTATGTTTTTCGACTTCGTAATCGTATTACAGTACAAAACTCAAATTATGGTGCTGTTTGCACGGTGTGCTCAGATGCATTTACGCTGTTAAAGGGTGTTATGAAAGTTAATCTAAGTACTGTAAATATCACTTACCCGATCTGAAGGTCAGAAAGAACGGAGGAGTCAGGTTCAGGAAAAGTGCGTGCCCACTTCTTTTTGGCGCTCTGATCAAAAAAACTAAACTTTCCCGGCTCTTTCAGTTAAACGTCGCGTCTTTGAAAAACAAAAAACTGTCGTTCCCGGCAATCCCTCTGATACAATCCACAAAAACCGCAGGCACGTCGGACAATTTGTTTTCGTTTTGGTCGTCGAGATGTGTTGTCACAACTCGGAGCGTCTGCGGTCACCTGTGCCACCACCAATGGAAAAGCGGAAGTGGGAGTATGGGTATTGTAGTTTTTGGCGTGTTCCTCACAAGCTCGCCATCTATATTGAGATGACGTGATGACTAATTTTGGAAATGCCCTGCGAGGTTTCTGAAACGCAAAGCAGAACAACTAAGTTTCATCTTCACCTGGGTTAGAGTTTTGTTGTATATGTTAATTATTTTAATTAACTCAACTGTAGAGTGCAAAAATGACAATAAATCATTATTTGAGGGCATTTCTACCAGTGCACAAAAAAGCCACAAGAAAGAAAAGGTTACAACTCCCAATTTATTAACTATCAAATATGCCGGTTGTTTAAATGCCAATTCACTTTTGTTTTTAATTCAGTGCAAGTTCATCAATGCAAGTCTTATAAGAAAATACTAGTCTCCCCATTAACATCCTTATAATCACATCAAACTGTGTCTTCTGCAACAAGCAGTTGTAGTAAACTAATTCCTTAGCCTTGTCATTAAACCACATGAAAAAGATGATTACAATATTCCAAGTGCAAACTAAATCAGATTTAATTATTTGACCAAAATAATGGCAGAAGCTAAAATAATTTTGTTTCCGCCGTGTCATTGGAGCAGTTTTACATGACTTACATTCACCTTGGAACACTATCAGGCATTCAAGATCTCACAGGTGGCAGTGAGCAAATCATGTGAATATCATTTTTTAGAAAAGCTTCTCCAAAGGCTGAACAGCACAGTTAGTATTCTTGTGATACCACATGAGGCTATAATAAAATTAACAATAAAAAAAAAAACAATCAATCACAAACAAAAGAGATAAAACTCATATCCGTAGGTCATAGTGATAGGTTCACAATGCAAAACTAAAGAACAAAAATGGTAGTAAGATCCCCTTTCTCAAACATATGTAAATTTAATATAATAAACATGATCTTTAAATATATTATTATTAACTGCCCTCCTGTCTCATTCAGAATAAGTAAAGAAGAACTAAAGCTCAGGACTATTACTTGAGTAGATACAAGTGCACTGCAAGAACACCTGAATTGAAATGTACTGGAAAATTTTCTAATGCACAAAATCAAAAATCATTGTAAGATTTGGTCTTTTTTTTTTAAATGTGAAATGATGTTTTCCTAACCTCTAAAAGCCTAATATTAGCCATGCACAAATAAATTGTAAGAATACTGTATGCACCATATGTAAGAGACTCTTATACAGAGGATGAGAAGGGATACTGTGGATGCCACCAGTCGATGAGACGCACACTGTGTACAGGATCCAAAACTACTAGGGTCCCTCCCTGGTCCCCCCTCTTTTTTCCACGCTGAATCGGAGAGTCCTGGAACATCAAACGAACACGGTGGTGTCGCATGTCTGTGCTTACATTGATTGTAAACTATAAGGGGGCAAAGCATCAAACAAGAAGTTAATACAATGTAAGATCATACTTAAAATTCCAATCTCTGATTCAGAGTAAACGTGCAGGCAAACAAACCAGTGTAAGTGTCATTCCCATGACCACAGGGGTGAAGATGAAATTTAGAGTGGTGACTTGTAGCATGTAACAATCAGAATCCGGGTTTTTGTGTACATCTTCATATTGTTTGGGCAAGCACAAGACTTTGGCACAACCATTTTTATAATGCCCTTGCTAAAGTGAAGGAGTTCAAAAGGTTATACACACAATATTAAAGATATTATTTAGATAAACAAACAGAAATAAAAACGTGGCCCGTTTTACCTGCTTTACAAATTTAAAGTTGAACTCCCACAATGGTTCTGGTCTAGTCCCTGACAACTTTTTGACCCAGAAGAGTAAACACTGCAAAACAATAATAAAAAATAAAAAGAAGTGTTGTACTGTTTTACTTTACTGTTTGAAGACTTAAAAATAGTATTTTTCTCAAAATTGTATCATTAAATGACAGTTTACAGTTTACAGAAATGGAAGACATTGTCATTTACACTACAATGAAAGACATCTTGCTGACTCAATATACCTTTGAATTAAGTAAAGTTGTCGGTGTCATTTCTGGCAGTAGTGGGACTTGGGAAATACGCAAGGTGAATGGCTCATATAAATGGAAAAGAGAGCGAATCACACGAGCTCGTAAATACCGCATCTTTTCAAAAGAGTCGGGCTGGAGACGAAGTGGCAGATCAACATCAATCCTGTAATGTCTGCAATAGAGACAAAAACACAAGAATTTGTTTGGAGAGCAGGTCAACAAAAACAGAAAAAAAAAAATATACATGTCATTATTTATTGAAAAAAATAATGAATGTGGTGCTACTTTCTGTAAAGCCTGGTCCAAAATGCTGCAGTGCAGGTGACAGTCCAGGCATTTCTACAGATCAGTGCAAACGTGCACACATCTTCAGGACGAATATACGAGGACAGCACTAACCAAATGTCGACAGGATATTCCTGACCATCACAAATTTCAACATTTTCTGTAGAGGTGACATTGCAAAATTACTAAAAAAAACTGTATACTTGCAATGTAATATCAAAGAAATGTAACATACCCTTCCTTCTTTTGGTTTTCTTTTTGTGGACTACTTTAGATTGATTTTCTCCATCTTCTTCTGGGTCTAGCTCTTCACTACCGTCCAAAGCACCCCCATTTACACTGAGTGCAGATGTGAGCACATCTTCTACTACACCCTGAGAAGCTTCCAGGCCGCAGAGTAATTTCACTGAAACAAAATGGGTAAAGTTGATCAATAGGCTACTAGTACTTTTTGTCATGTGTTAATATATGTCGATACTGACCCTCCTTTTCTACAGCATTTACAACAGCCTTTTTCACTCTTCCTGACTTCACTACGGCTGGGTCGGCATCAGCATAATCAGCTACAGTGACTAAAGAAAACCAAATATGAGTGATATGTCACTAATCAACATCCATTAAACCAAAATCATACGGGCTTTATAAAGCAGCTTATGGCTTTGCATCTTACTTCTGGTGCTAAACTATATTAAGGGCCGAGAATTGAAGAATAAATGTGTTATTATACAGTAGTGTACTTCAAGACTGTGTTAATTACTTCCTATCCAATAGTTTGCTGTCGGGCTTATTTTAGCCTTTTAGCTGCTGTGAATGACTGTCAAGACTCATACCTGATTCGGAACAAACGTCCCCCGCCCTAAATTTCAGCCGTTTTCTGTTCCCTTTCTTGGGCATGTCGATGGGGGCAATCTTTGAATGTTTAGCGGACCTGTGAGTCCTGCCATGTCTGTATGGCAAGCTGAAGAGAGAAAGAAAGAAAAATAATAGAGAATTTGAAAAGTGTTCCGCCAGGATCTTCAGCCATCATGGACTGACGCGATGATGGAAATATCGCGAGAGTAACAATTTTTCTAACCGTTTTACTGCCCTCTGCTGGCAAAACCTAAATATTTATATTGCATTGACCACTTAGTAGATAGGGGAATGTGAGAAAAGACCTTCTCTTTGTTGTAAAATTCCTCTCCAGTGAAAATGGTTCTTATTTTAGTTTTACTCTTTATTCGGCTTATGATGAATTAATACAGGCTAAGACACCCTGAAATTACTCATTTGCTTAGTTACAATAAGCCTAGGTGCTTATAGGGCAATGATACAAGCTTTTTTTTTTTTCATTAGAAATTACTGTAAGCTTCCTTTTACTCACCCCAACTTGCAAATCCAGATGGCTTCCTGCAACTTGATTGTTCCACTAATCAAGGCACAATGTAACCATTCAGGATTTTTACGTAGCCTATAATTTATCAATTATCAAGGGCAGGTCAATGTTACTGTAATAAAGAGACGATAATTAAACAAATGTTATGTAAAATTTAATTTATCCACTAGATGGTGACAAATACCTATCAAATCTTTTTTCTGTTATGCACTGAAAATAATCGTATATTAGGCTATTATTATTATTATTATTATAGGCTCAAGGACATACAAATACATCATAATTTGACATAAAGTGCACGTGTGTGTGATTTTCTAAACAGCAGACATCATTGTTATTGGACTAGTTCATCGGTATCTGGTTCATTGTCAAGTCACTATTTTGGATGATGTAGAAGGCCTACCAAGTAATGATAATAATAATAATACAGTTCAGTGTTTCACATTGCCTAGGCCTAAAGAGTTAACCTAGATATAGCCTAGCAAGATAAAGGCTAGGTCAAATAATTTAACTTTATTTTTTTATTTTGTGAATCTTATAGGGTAGCCTTAAGCAAACCCTGTGTTGATCCCTATACACTTTAGGGAATCACAGCCTACCCCTTCATCTCGTGAAATGGTAGCTATACGCCCCTAAACTTGCCTTCCCGGTTTGTGAAGTTGACACCTCTGCTTGCATGGTTCCGGTTGGTGATGATCGCTGAGGTGGAAGTTAACGGCATTTTAGCAGTGGATAATAAATGTGTCCTTCACAACAACATTGTGTTAGCTGGATAACGTCCTTTTAGTAGTAGACTATCGTTTTTCTGGGTCGCAGGCACATATGGTGCAAGCGCTAATAGGCTGAAGGAGTTTCTCGCTCGCTGCCAGAGAGAGCAGTGTGTGTCCGAGCGGGAGGAGGAGTGAGAGTCGGAGGTGGTGTGTGAAGAGATGGAAGCGTAGAAGGCGGATGCAGATAAGACGCGCTCGTACTGTCCCCGAGAGGAAGGACGCCGATTTCTCGTTTCCACTTGGATATACCCGTGGGTTGGTTCTTTTTACCTGCCAGTGTACCATGGTCGGCGTCGCGGCCACCACCCCTCTGAACGTCTCCGCGTAGCCTATCTGTGAGCTGTCAATCATATCTCGCCGGGATTTGTACATGTGAGTGCATGGCGCGCCGGGCTGGGCGGATCTGCACACTGGATGAACCAACGCCGGTTAACATGGATGAAAGGTCAAACATCCCTTCGCCATTTCAATCACTTTGATAAGGTACGGGCATGTAGATCTCAGGCGTGCATGCCTGATGCACAGTAAATGTAGCTGAGAGTGGGGTCTGATGGGAATAAGGCGCGTATGTGGCTGCACAGGCTGCTGGTTGCCATGGGGCGTTAATAGGCCTGCTATTTGTTATTTAAGTGTATTTTTTGGCCGTGCAATACACATATTCATTCTGTGATCTCGACAGTGACACTGGCCGCATAGCATTGCCTAGACCGTAAAACGGTAAAGATGATGTGCGAGGTGATGCCAACCATCAGCGAAGGGGACTCGGCTGGACCTCCGAGAGGCACCAGCGGCGTCCCGAACGGATCCGATCAGGAGGGTAACTTCGAGCAGCTCATGGTCAACATGTTGGATGAGAGGGATAAACTGCTGGAGTCCCTCAGGGAAACGCAGGAGACTCTAATTCAGTCTCAAACTAAGCTGCAGGGGGCGCTACATGAGAGGGACGTGCTACAGCGGCAGATCAACGCAGCCCTGCCTCAGGTGAGAAGCATGTAGTCTCAGACTGGAGTTGGCTTAGCCCTCAGTAGCTAATGATAGGGCTGGATTTACAAGACTCACTGCACGTGCGGTCTCTATTGTGTTCTTAACTGTGTGCTTAAGCTTAAAGCCCTGTGGATGTTTGTAATCATTGTTATCACACTGTTATCAGATGATTTTATGTTTTAGGCACGACATGATTCTAGATATAGGCCTACATTGGAGGATAGCAGGTGCACATGACCATGTTCTAGAGACCTATCTGACAGACAGAGAATTTCCACAAATGCAAAAAAAAAAACTTTACATCAACAACTTTAATTTACAAAAGACACCCATTCCTGTGGAACTCCAAACCACTGTCCCAGACTATTGCTATAAGAATGACTGTGAAAACATGTACAAGCATATCAGTATTAATATGGCAATGTAGGTTCAAGAAAGATAGGAGAGCAATGCAATGAATGACGTTTTTCCCGGTGTATGTTGACTGTGTAGGTCTGGGCCACATAGTGAGATCCCTTCTAGCAGGACTCATGCATCATTATCTATTGGATCAGCCTCACTTCTGTAAGTGCTGACCTGCTTGTATTTCTCAGGGGTAATTAAAGTAAAATAGACCCATGATAAACTTCATGTGCTTCTGGCTTGTTTTCATAGGCAATATTGTAACAGACAAATATGCGCTGTTATTGTCACCAAACACAGCAACAAGAAAGCCTTAGCACATAGAGTGGAGCTACCCTTTGACCTTCTGATCTAAATGTGTGGCATGATGTCACACAGAGCGCGAGCTGCCTGTAAGTGTGCATGTGTGAGCGAGAGAGAGCAATGCTGACGATGACAGCCTCACTGCAGCTTCTCGTGGAGGAAACATGGCTGCTTATGTACACTGCTCGGGGCTGCTTGATTCTCTTCATGAATACATGTCTGTGCGCAGGGGGCTGTCTATGTGTGCCATCGGGGCGAGGGTGAAAGAGTGTGGGATGATGCTGTCATGCTTGTTTCCTAATCCTGTGTGCTTCATTGTAATGTTTTATTCCAGTTATAAAACAAGTATTAGTTATACCGTGGTAGACTTCAGGGACATTATGCAGACATCACAAACTGAGGCACATGCATAAAATCTGTCTGGTGCATTCAGTCTGTTCCACTCTCTCTCTAACATTGAGGAAAGACTGAACCAAGAAAACAGTACTGAACCTTATTTAAAACAGGGCAAAGCTAGGACTAGACCAAATACTCAAACCCGGACTTTAAAGAACTAGACAAAGGACTTAGGACTAAACTTTTGAATAACTGGACTAAACTAGACATAACACAAGACTAAATTGGGACCTACAATATAACCAGAACAAAAATATGACCATAAAGCCCTGGGACTAAACCCGGGACAAAATTCAAATAAAGCCCAAGACTAAACCTACATGTTACAGGATTAAGAAACGTTTGCCCTGGCATTCCACTTGAGCCCTTTTATTAAGCCCCTGTCTGCGGTCCTAACTGAGTGAATATTTCCACTGTCACAGTGGGAGAGAATGTGATGCAATGCACACTGAATGAAGCAATAGTAAGAAATTAAGAAATAATCTTAGTTTACTTTTTCTTTTAACTAAAGATAGTGTGGCCTCTTTGCTTTGGAGAATCATGTAATGATGATGGAAAAGCGTGTAAAAAAACATATGTGTCAAGTGTCTCAGCTTTAGGTGCTATGAATATATTAGTGCATTGTTGCATCAGGTGGTTACGCTGCTTAACCCATCATCCTATATGTAGCTGATGTGATTAGGCTGACGTGTGGGAAAGCACCACATGACCAAGGTTACTAGTGTGTTTATGCCCGGGACCACAATGCAACATCACAGCTCCGTGCTTGTTCTCACCACCTCTGCTGCATAAACCCTCCAGCCACCACTGCCTACATGTGTGTAGTAACCTATGAGCTGGATTTCATCTCACCGTGGTTTTGGGAGGTCTCGCTGGTCCAGAGATGTAGAGTGATGGATGAGTGTTGGCATGGCAGGGGAGCCTTTTTTATTTTTCCTTTCAAATCTGAGACTCCTCCACTGGCTCTGCTGAACAAACATTTGTCATCTTTACCGACAAGGTGTGTGCTTCTGTATGCTTTGTGTTTTGTTGTGAGTTTCCTGACTCTACTGGACTGGTCTGACCCAGAACTGTCAGATCTATGTGTCTTGTCTAAATGCCGACTCATACACACATACAGTAGTGTGTGCATAACCTCAGGGGTCATGGCACATAGTTAACCATAACCAACTAAATCTTGTTGATAACCTTGTGAGTTTCAATCTGAAAGGACAAAGCCTAATGGGATTTTAAGACCACTTGTAACAAGATGAGTTAATTAACATTCTAATAACAAAGCTAATATTCATCCACATATAAACATTGGTATGCTCACATGATTGTATGAATGAACCATTTCAAATTGAACACATTTTGTCACTGTTCAAAATAAATTACACCAGCAGTGTTCAGATTTATGTTTACCTCAGCAGCAATATAAAAATGTGACAATGTTCCAATTTCCCACATTCACAAATTTCCAGATTAGGATGGATATGTTCATTAGCAACAGAGAATAGACTTTCAGATTAACATGTCAGCCCATTACAATGTATAATGCTCTCATAGACAAATTAGGTTTTAAAGATGCACATATACACACACTTGTGATGTCTGCACACTCTGCATAAGAAGTTTTCTGACACCGAACATATGTGTACATACTTTGCCTTTTATTATATACAGCTCTGAAAAATTATATATTTATAGGTATGTGTTTGGGTAAAATTAACATTTTTGTTTTATTCTATAAACTACTGACAACATTTTTCCCAAATTCCAAATAAAAATATTGTAATTTAGAGCATTTATTTACAAGAGGATAGTGATGACCACAGAAGTGTGGTCCTTATTAAATAAGATTTGGTTCAGGTGATCACCTAATCAGCAACCAACACAGTGTTGGGATTCAACAGACATTGGAATGGAATGCCTTCCATACTTGTAGAGATGCTGATTGCTAGGAAAGATTGCAAAGATTGAAAGTCTCCTAGAAGATGTGAATGCAGCATTGAGTGCGATCCCTACCCCAACCATCACTGAAACCAATGAGCTGCTATACAACTCAGCAGCAGTGATCCTCGAGATGCTTGGCTATAAGAGCAACCATGGGAGCCATGAGAAACAGTACCCACCATGGAAACGAAGGCTGGAGGCTAAGATCAAGCAGACACGTAGAGAAGTAAGCCAACTGACAGAGGCCAAGAAAGGTGCAATGAGAAAATAGGTACCCAAGAGGTACAACCAGATGCCCATACCTGTAGCACTTGAAACTGCCAAACAAAGGCTCCAAGCCTTGGCCAGCCGCCTAACGAGGTACACGAGAGAGAACGAAGCCAGAAGAATAAACCGGCTGTTCGCAACTCAACCTGCAAAAGTGTACGCTCAATGGCAGGGTAATAACAGCAGAGCAGACCCTCCAAGGCTGGAAACTGAACAATACTGGAAAAGTATATGGGAGAGGGAGGCATCACAAAACAGCGATTCACAGTGACTGGTGGCTCTGGGAGAGGACCACAGCAACCTCCCTGAACAGAATCCAGTTACCATCACAGCGGCAGACATCCAAGAAAGAGTCTCAGGTATGAAAAACTGGACAGCACCAGGCCCTGACAGGATCCACACCTACTGGCTAAAGAAGCTCACTGCACTCCACGAGTGCCTTGCAGCACAAATGAACCAGCTGCTAAGGGATGGGACGCAGCCTGAATGGCTTACCGAAGGGTGTACAATCCTGATCCTGAAGGATCCCACAAAGGGTACAGTCCCATCCAACTATCGGCCAATAACCTGTCTCTCCACAACATGGAAGCTCATGTCAGGCATCATTGCGGCTAAGATAAGTGGGCACATGGATCAATACATGGGCAAAGCACAGAAGGGCATCGGCAAAGAAACCAGAGGAGCTAAACACCAACTACTGGTTGACAGAACAGTCACCCAAGACTGTTGAACCCGACACACCAACCTGTGCACTGCCTGGATTGATTACAAGAAAGCATATGACTCAATGCCACACACATGGATCACTGAATGCTTGGAGATGTACAACATCAACAGGACTCTAAGAGACTTCATTGCAAACTCAATGAGGCTGTGGAAAACCACCCTTGAGGCCAATGGCAAGCCACTTGCACAAGTATCCATCAAATGTGGCATATACCAAGGAGATGCTCTATCCCCACTGCTGTTCTACATTGGCCTGAACCCCCTCAGCCAAATAATCGACAAGACTGGCTTTGGATACTGACTCAGGAATGGGGCCACCATCAGTCACCTCCTCTACATGGATGACATCAAGCTATACGCTAAGAGCGAGTGGGACATTGACTCACTGATCCACACCACCAGGATCTACAGCTCTGACATTGTGATGTTATTCGGGATTGAGAAGTGTAGTTGAATGGTGACAAAGAGAGGGAAGGTAGTCCACACAGAAGGGGTCTCACTCCCAGAAGGAACAATAGCAGACATTGAGGATGGTTACAAGTACCTTGGAATACCACAGGCAAATGGCAAACTCGAAGAGGTAACAAGGAAAACAGAAACTGCCAAATACCTCCAACGAGTAAGGCAAGTCCTAAGAAGTCAGCTCAATGGCAAGAACAAGGCACGGGCAATAAACAGCTACGCCCTGCCAGTGATCAGATACCCTGCGGAAATAATAAGGTGGCCAAAGGAAGAGATACAGATCACAGACGTTAAGACACGAAAGCTCCTCACCATGCATGGAGGGTTCCACCCCAAAATCCAGCACCCTGAGACTGTATGCTAGCCGTAAAGAAGGCGGCCGTGGACTAGTGAGTGTGAGAGCCACTATCCAGAATGAAACATCCAAGATCCACAAGTACATCAAAGATAAGTCCCCAACAGATGACGTGCTCAGTGAATGTCTCAGGCAATGGGGATCAGAGGAAGAGGAGCTGGAGGAGGGACCATCATGGGAGGACAAACCCCTACATGGGATGTACCACCGGAACATAACTGAAGTGGCTGATATCAAGAAATCCAACCAATGGCTAGAACGGGCCGGACTGAAGGACAGCACAGAGGCACTCATCATGGCTGCACAGGAGCAGGCCCTGAGCACCAGAGCAACAGAGGCCCAAATCTACCACACCAGACAAGACCCAAGGTGTAGGCTGTGCAAACAGGCCCCTGAGACAATCCAACACTTAACTGCAGGGTGTAAGATGCTGGCAGGGAAAGCATACAGGGAGCGCCATAACCAAGTGGCTGGCATAGTGTACAGGAACATCTGTACGGAGTATGGACTGAAACCCCGAGGTCAAAGTGGGAAACACCCCCAAAGGTGGTAGAGAATGACCGAGCCAAGATCCTGTGGGACTTCCAGATTCAGACTGACAGAATGGTAATGGCGAACCAACCAGACATTGTGGTGGTGGACAAACAGCAGAGGAAGGCCGTTAGGTTGACGTTGCAATACCAAGTGATTGCAACATCAGGAAAAAGGAACATGAGAAACTAGAGAAATACCAAGGCCTCAGAGAAGAGCTGGAAAAGGCTTGGAAGGTGAAGGCGACAGTGGTGCCTGTGGTCATCGGAGCACTCGGGGCAGTAACCCCCAAACTGGAAGAGTGGCTACAGCAGATCCCTGGAAGAACACCAGACATCTCGGTCCAGAAAAGTGCAGTACTAGGAACAGCAAAGATACTGCGCAGAACCCTCAAGCTCCCAGGCCTCTGGTAGAGGACCCAGCTCAAGGATGAGAGACCACCATGGAGGGTGAAGGACAAAGTTTTTATATATATATATATATATATATATATATATATATATATATATATATATATATATATATATATATATATATATATATATATATATATATATATATATATATATATATATAAATGTATATATATAAATGTATATATATATATATAAATGTATATATTATATATATATATGTATGTATGTATGTATGTATGTACACTTCAACTTCTCTGGGGCTCTTCCCTCGAACACCTCCTCAGGTGTCCAGGAGGCATCTGAAACAGATGCCCAATGTAGAGCCTCTCAATTTAGGGGAGCAGCGGCTCTACTCCAAGCCCCTCGCGAATGACCCACACTATCTCTGAGGGAGCATCCAGCCACCCTGTGGAGGAAACTCATTTCGGCCGCCCGTATCCGGGATTCCTGTATTTTGGTAGAGCGACCAGTAAATTGAGAGCTTCGCTTTGCAGCTCAGCTTTTTAACCATGACCGGAACATCGACTACATTACTGCAGAAGCTGCACCTATCCGCCTGTCAACCTCCTGTTCCATTCTTCCCTTACTCGTGAACAAGATCGCAAGTAATTCCTTCACTTAAGGCAGGAACTCTCCACCAACATAAAGGGGACAAGCAATCCATTTCCGACTGAGAACCATCGCCAAGGACTTGAAGGTGCTGATTCTCATCCCAACCACTTCACACCCCCAGCTGAATGTTCTGGTTTGATGAACCAACAGGACAACATCATCTGCAAAAAGCAGAAACCAGATCCTGTGATCCCCAAACCGGACTCCCACCGGCCCCTGGCTAAGCCTAGAAATCTTGTCCATAAAGACAACAGGAAAAACAGGAGAGGAATTGAATTCAGTCAATTACTTGTGCATGTGTTACTTATGACATCAGTTAAACAAAAAAGTCTCTTACCAGGTATTATCTATTGTTGTATCTCTATATATTATTGCAATATATTGTCTCTTTTCTTTCTTTATTTTTTTTTGAAGATGCACATGTCTCTTCAGATATGCTGGGTCATAGGTGTGTGACTGTGTTTTGTATGTAGGACACCTGTTCCAGTCAGACACAACACTGGCTATTTTTGACGGCGCACTAATATACTGATAAAGAGACTCACACTACACACACACTGTCCTTCCAAAACAACAACTGCCTCTTGTTCTAAATTCAAACCTTGTTGTCCTCAGAGATACAGCCATACAATTACACTGTGCTTTGTGCCTCATACATACCTCTGACCTGTCCTTAGCAGCCACAGAGACTATAACAGTACAGTATGTGCTTTGATATTCAATTATTGCAGTGGTATCTAAGAAAATCTATATGCTTGCTTTTATTTTGCAATCTTCAAGATTGTCACTCTAAAGTATATTGTTTTGTGTCTGTCTCCTGTTTCTTTCACACTCTCTCCGTTTATCTAACTCATCAATAACCCAACACTCCATTAACTGGTGCTTCAGAGAGCTCTCGTCCCTCCGACTCCTTCAGTTGACCTTAGCCCACAGCACCAAAGTCTAATATGGAAGGGAAGTTGACACAGCTTAGCTGTGTATAATTAATTCTTAATTGTTGTAATTTGCTAGCCTTCATTTTCTGTAAGTGAAAAAGTTGTGTATAAGCCTAACCACTGTCTTTCAGCCTAACCACTTGCCTCCCAATCATGTATGATTTAGATCTGGTTCTTGGGCAAAACTGGGACTGAAGGTTTTTTCTACAACCCCAGAATCGGAGGCTTCCTGGTTACAATGTGTTTACACATTATAAATATTGTATTGTAGGGACTTTAAAATATTTACTTACGGTTGCCTAACCAGATGCAACAGTGATGACTAACACAGATGAAGAAACTATTACAGCTCTTAGTCTTAACATTGCAGCATAGTTAATACTTGTTTACAGTATGGTTGAGTTGGCTAATATAGAGCAAGGTATACATTCTATACAAAGAAAAAAATAAGCTCCAATATGATAATATGATTTCCCTGCAAAGCTGTTGATGCCCAACATAATGCACACACATTTGACATCCATGCTCAAATAAACAGTAACACACACTGTGTTGTCTTCATGCCATCCTGAGTCTCTGAGATTGCCTGTGCATGAGGTAGCATGCCTACAGCAAGTGTTCCATATGCATGGACGGCCAGGGCAGCTTTGTGCATCATGATTGGAGAACATTGAGAAAGGTGGGCGAAGGCAGCCGGGAAATGTACCACATCTCATTGGTCTGCTTCCTGATCCCAAATCTTGTGCTGCTTGTTACGTAAGAGCCAAATAGAAGGAAATTGGGTTGATGTGAAGGAAAGTGGAGCATAAAGTGAGCAGCTGAATATCACCAAGAAATGATTTAAGATAGATGATACTAGAGTTATTATGAGGAATTCCTCAAGTATGAATACACACTGCAGTACAGTTTTTGTAGATGGTCAAAGTAGTAATCAGTTTTATTTCAGTTTCTGATATAACATTGGCTGTGTGCCCTGAATGTCAAAGATCTCAAAGATCTCATTACACTCTCCGTCATGACTTTGGTGTTAATTAGCATGGTCCTGACAATAATACTACACGTCCTGAATCAGAAGAACTAACCTAAAGACTGCCTTTTTACACCAAGTAATCCAACTACTATATAAACTACTGTAAATGCAAGCCAAAAAGAAATAGAGTGGAATTAATCTTAGCTTTGCCTAACCGCTATGGTCTGTTTGATAATTTGGTGGAAAAACAAGTGAAAGAGTTTCCTAAATGACCCCAAAATAATGGAGTCTAATTAACAGCCCTCTTCTTCCCAGCAGCTGACTGACATCACACGTGCCTCACTCAGTGCCTTCCCTCTTCTGCATCTTCACAGCTTTGTGTCACGTCTCCTCCACAGTATTTTATTTGTCCTCTCTATGATATGATGTGTGTTGCCAGTCCCACTCCCTGAAGCTTTATCAGGGTCAAAGTGGGCCCCTAGCAAGGCCCCTCTGCGTCGCCTCAGGCACCTATGCTCTCTTTGCCATGACTGCTACAATTCTCTGCCAGGACCATCTGGCTCCCAGCACCGTCCACATTTAGCTCAGCCGGGTGCCGATTTGTTCCCCTGGTCGACTATGGAGGAAAGATTGAATGTAGAAGTGTATACATCATCCCCAGCAGCAATGCAGACGGCAAACAGTCACTGGCTGTATATGTGGGCTTCTACAGCGTAATAAGAGAGTGAATGGAATGCTTTCCAGACAGTGGTTAGGCCCACAGCAAACTCCTACAGAAGAAGAAAGGAGTGAGGAGAGGGCCCTAGTATGTGGGGTCAAATGTGTCAGATTGATTTGAGAGTAAAGGTCAGTGAAAATGCAGGATTCTTCAATGAGATCTGGCAGGATGCTAGGTTAGGACTTTGGGTGAAACGCCCACATAATTTTTAAGACTGCATGTGGTAATTTCAGTGCCCAGCTCTTTAGTGTTAGATAAACAATAGAATATCACCAGCATGGCCATCCCATTGGAAAATATAAATTTACGCCCCAATGAGTTAGTGGAATGTCTCCAAGTGAACACATACCCGTGTGGAAAAAAAAAGAAAATTAAAGTAATTCTGTTATGTGAACATTTAGTGACACTTTGAAGGAACAGAATGTAAGTAAACAAAAATATGCCAAAAATAAACAGGAAGGAAAAAAGTCTCTAGACTCAGTTTCATTCTAATCAGGCAAACCTTGCTTTAAAAACACCTACCCCTCTCTTGGATGCAGTAAAAGTGATCCCAGTTTTCAGAGCAAATATTCAATCAGCAGAAGCAGAGAAGGCAGCGGCGGCGTTAGAAGCTAAGTCCCTGGTTGGATCCTTAAAGGGTTTTAAAAAAACTTCAAAATGCTTCATCTGCTCCATGAAATGCAGCTTGTCAGTGTCTCACAATGCAACAAACCCCCCGCCACTAACAGTCAATAACAGCAGCACACGCACACACCCTCTGGTGTGCACAGAGGTCTCCGAAAGCATGGCCATGCAAGTGGAATGCAGGATTTAGAGATGGACAGAGTAGTAGGATTAGTACAACTCAATATAGTTAATGGCTTATATTCATTTATTAATTTGGTTGTATGCATATTCAGTCAGTATTTGTATTAGGAGCAGGAATATTTATGTGTATGGCCCTTCTCAAAAAGGCACGTATTTGAAATGGTGTGCTTTTCAATTGTGTCCACATTTAGTGTGTTAAAGAAACAAAGAGTACACATTGTTGAAAACACAAGTAAACCTAAGCAAGGACATGCGTTCATTATTATTTGATGTATTTATCAAAAAATATTTTTTTTTTTTGAAGAAGGCATCTATCAGCCCTCTTCTTAAACCCTTTTAGTATATGATGTCCTGGGTGACTGAGGATATTCACTTTTAAGTGACAAAGAGTGGCTTTGGTAATACATGACAGTATTTTTAATGATCTCCTTTGAAGTAATAAACTCATGTCTGTATTTACTCCAACACCTTTTGCAGTTGAAACTAAAAGCATGTCACAGGAAAACGGAATTTTGTACTCTTGATTAATGACTGAAAGCCATTCATTATTTTGTACTGTTTTGTTCTGTATGTTGTAGAATGGGATTAGTCTCTGCTATTTTCATATATACATATTATATATGTAGTAATTACATAAAAGTAAATGTCTGAACTTATAAAGCAGTGGAGATATTGGCCATGTCATTGCTATTATTATTATACTGCACCATTATGCTATATGTACTAAAATCTTACATAAAGAATGGATCCAGTAATAAATTACCTTCACTGAGTCAGCAATTCATGGTTTTGTTAGGATCCAAATAGGCAGATACATCACACACATGCAGAGAAACACATGCATGCACAGGATAATGCACTGCACAGCAGGGCTTAGATCTGTCTTACCATAAAATATATGCACAGATGTGAGTGAGAGCCAACTTGTAGCGCTGCCATGACTGGCTGGACTCCAAAGCTCACTCAAGGACATCTTTATGGTCCTATCAGTATTGATTTTCTCATCTGCAAGAGTTCACACTAATACAATTGGTGCATCTGCAGACATGCTTCAATCAGTTTGTCTTGATATAAAATCAACGCTTATGCCTCAGCTGCATTTACTTCCAGCTTCTTTCACAGACACGTGGGCTGATGCAGACAAACATTGTCTCTTAAAGCATGTGGGAATACTTGCTTCTGTACCGTCTTGATTAATTATGTCATTTTTGTTTTCTATTGTGCTTAAGAACCTGTTGTGCCAAATTGCTTAATAGCACTCTCTTCAAAGTCACCATCTATGCTCAATTTGTTTCCCCCCTTCGCCTGCTGTCCATCTTATCTGCACTGATGGCTTTAAGTGCCTGTGCTGACTCTATTAGTTAGCTATCATTTTCTCTGATAATGCCTCATATCTTTCAGCTAGCTCACTGTACTTACAGCTTAGCACGAGATGGTACCACAGCTCGACTCCTCACTTGTACAAAAAAGCGAGAACATATCACCCCGGTCCTCGCATCGCTACACTGGCTTCCCATCCGCTACCGCGTTGATTTTAAACTGCTACTGACTACTCTATAAATCCCTCCATGGTGTGGCCCCCACATACCTATCTGATCTTCTCCACCACCTCCAGAGCACTACGGTCAGCTGACCTACTGCTGTTGGAAGTGCCCTGGTCCAGGCTAAAAACCAAGGGGGACAGAGCCTTTGCAGTAGCAGCCCCCAGACTCTGGAACTGCCTCCCCCTTCCACATCCATGCAGCCCAGTCTCTAAACATTTTTAAGTCTCTCTTGAAGACTCACCTCTTTTCTCTAGCCTTTGATTAGTGTCAAAGGCTAGAGAAAGGCTTACATTATTTTAACTCCTGTAGTTATTTGTATTGTTGCCCTTTTTCATTTTATTTTAATCTGTTTATATATTATGATTACTATTTCTTCTTTGTCTTCTTTTGTTTATTGCACTTAGCATTTTATTGTGAAGCACTTGTGTGGCTCAACCATCTGTAAATGTGCTATAAAAATAAATTTGACTTTGACAGCTGTAGCCTACAGCTGAAAAGATAGATTCCAGCCAAAACTTTCTTAACTCTAGTTGTGGTTTTGAGTAGATTTTACTTACTGGGCCAGTAAAGTTTCAGTAAATAACATGTAGTAACATTGTGTAACACTAAAATAACTGAATGCTCATGTGTGTTATGTCTTAAAGCCATTGCATGTGCAATGAATTGATTTAAATTAGCTCATTATAATCTTCAAGGTCTGGTGAGTTTCATCAATTCCCATAGCAGCCTAAAACCATTCAGTTAGAGAGCTTGTATATGTTTTATTGTGTCTTTGGATTATATGGTTTGAATTGTACTGTGCATGTAGTGCATTCTCATTACAACACTGATAGCCCTGTGTCTTCATAACATAACAATGTGAAGAAGACATATGCTATCATCTCAATGGCCAGCTCTATCGGTCAATTATGAAGGTCAATAAGCATCGTGCTACTCATTAGAATAATGGGGCTATGATGTGGCCTTCCCATGTGCAACAACAACATCATTCACACTTATCTGCATTCTCTCCGTCCACCACCACATGCCTTCTTGCCTCATTTCCACACTTCCATAGGGAAGGGCTTTCAGTTCCACATGCTATTTCTTCACTCTCTTTAACAAATTAACAATTACACTCAAAGCACAAAGAATAGAGTTTGTCTCAAGGAGCGATTATGGTGAAATCTAAGTTTGTTCCATGTATTTATTGCAAAAAATTAAAATGGCCCATATAAACACTGAGTAATTCTTGTGTTAATTTAATTGAATGTGAATCAGTTCAATTATACACCTCTGGCTGTCTTCTGTTCATGTTGACCCTGACTGTGTGTTAGAGCTATGTCCTGTTTCAACACAACTTTAAAAAGGTTTGCATAAATTTCACAATTCTGTTTCCAATGTAATAGAGGTTATGATAATGGGGGCAAGGGGCATCGTTTTTCAAAGTAAAATATGCTTTTTGCAAAGTTTTCAGTTTTTAATGGGCTTCTCAGAGAGGGTTTTAGTAAATGGAGGTGCAGAGAAAGGGCAACCACTTAAGTCTGCTGGTGTAAATATTCTGCTTTAATCAAAAGTTATTGCAACAGAGAATCATGCAAGATATTCTAATAAACACTCACAAGACTTTAAGTCACATTAAATGCAAATCAATGGTCTTACCATGTTTATAAGCTCAATCATCACTGTGGTCAGCCCTTTGTGTATTTTACATTATGTCCATTAGCATCACACTCTGGCAATGACTGTGGTACTGTACTTGACAAGAGAGTCTCTTAAATGAGCTGTGACTGACTTTGTTGGGCCAACATCTCAAGAAGCAAATAAAAGTAGTTTATTAGGTTGGTGTGTTCTACCTCAGGTCTCCCAATGGAAAATTGTTTAACTTCTGACATCTGTTCCATTGAGAGAATAATAATGAATTATTGATGAAAATAAAGACTCTTTCCTGGTCTAAGTTGTGACGTTACAAAAAGGTTGTATGAAGCCTTGGATCAGACACTGCCACCTCTCCTTACACCCATCCCCCCATCCTCCCTTTCCTCACTTCCGCCGCCATTCTCCAATAGTACCTCTCCAGTTTCAGTTGCATCCTCGTGTCATGGTGATCTGCTCATTTCTGCTACATCCTGATCTCTCTGTCTCCCCTGTGTCCCATGCCTCTCTCTGCTCGGGCATGTCAGCATCTTGTGTGAGTTGCTGAATGGGAACGTCCTCTCTTTTTAAACAGTAATATGAAATACTCACCTCGAAGTGTTTAACATACATAGGAGCATCACTGTTGTGTGCTTTAATTGGTCCAGATTAGCTGCAGATTGCCTGCCAGGGCAGTGTGGGTGCATTGTAGCATGTGCGCTACACACATGTTCACTCATGTAACATTTTGTTTGAACATTTTAATCTACAACATTTATTTTCTCCTCACTTTTAAATATTGAAATTTTAATTGTCTGTTTTTGGAGCACTAAATTGTAATTGTAATACTCTAATTTTGATTTAATTAAACCAAAAATCTATGTAGACAGTGTAGTCAGTATCCACAGGAGAAATGCTAGGTTCAATATTAGCACATTCTTTATAAGTTTGTGTGAAATAATAAATTATTGTCCGATTTTGAATTAACAATCAAATGCAAACCCACAGAATGAATTAGTCCATGCAAAGATAAGGCATTGTAATGTGAAATATGTAAAATGTAAAATTGTTAATATGGCAACTTCCAACCTTTACAGTAGCTGTCAAAAATGTATTTCACAAACTGTTGTCTGATGGGAGTATTCAGCACATCCAGTTGGTATTGTTTATTGCTGACCCATATGGCCAGCCATCCCTCTCCCTGAGGTCCTGGCACCTATAATGGGTCCCATCATCACCCACACACTATAACTAGTGCTGTGCGATATCAGGAGAACACGTGACATGGCATACCGTTGGCCTGCAATATTTAAATGTCCAACTTCGAGTAAAAGGTCAAATATATTGCAATATTTAAAATGACAATATCAAAAATAACTTCCACTTATTTATTTTTACGTTGTGATCTAATGAACTACTTTAATTTTCAGTGTAAAAAAATCTAACAACAAAGAAAACATCATAGGGCTTTATATTTAAATTTGGTCCTTCTGTTAGGTTAATATCCCTGCTGTTTTTTTTAACAAGCCATCTCTGTTTACAGCCAGTTACAGCTTAGCACTCTGTGTGTGTCTATGATTGGCAAACCTCCACCCTCAGCTGCCTAAATCCTTCCAGTCTGGCTGATTTAGAGCATTTGAACTGACACACCCGAGGGAATGTCTCCACAAGTCAACAAGGCAGTTCAAGCCTTTATTTTCATACAAGGGGGAAAAAAAACGCTATCAACTGAGCTTTTTATATTCATAAGCTCAATGCATATTGAGGATAGAAACCCCCTAAGAGTTGTTGCTTTCAATGGGCATTTATTATTCCTGCAGGATCATGTGGGTGTGTGACAAGTCAGCACATTCATTATGACCCAGTCATTGTCTATATACATCTATAATATAGAATATAACTGTATTTCCTGTTTGTCTCTACCTTCACTTGTCTTTTTCATGTGAGCATTTTATATGTTCACATGTAGACTAAGGATTTTCTTCTCACCCTCTCTCTGCAAATTTAGTCTCCATGGAAACAAGGGGGAGGAACAGGGAAGCGAGAGGTGACTTCTTGACACCTTTGGTCCTATGGGACACCTACAGTCAGCAGCTGGGTGAATATATAATACCTGTCTGTATTTTGAACATGGGATTAGATTAATACATGGAGCGTACAAAGTCACCCTTCCATATTCTTATGTGCAGTTCATTGTGTGCTCTCTTGTGCCGCTTCTGATTGGCTGCCATTTCTGTTCCTTTTGTGTTAGTTGGTCTGGCTTTTGAAGAGGGGAGAGGAACCCCCTGTTTTTTGGAGAGAAATTGTGGAAAAAGTGAAAAAGTGAATAGCAGGAGAAATGAGACACAGGTTGTTTGTCTGCTTTTGGCTGTATTAAGTATATGGTAAATGGTGACAAAAATATTCAACAGAAAAAAAAAATAACATAATCACCCTGAAGTAAAGATCCCAATAAGAAAAAAAGGGATTTAAAATTAGAGGGAACTTGCCATGTGTCTTTTGAGTCCTTAGGAACAAGCTTACAGCCAATGACAACACATGACAACAATGTTCACTGATCTTCAAGTGACAGTATTTTCACTGTAAATACCAGCTCCATATTTTCATTAGAAATTGACACCAAAAGATGGCAAGGAAGAAGTATTGAATTAAAATTTTAAGTTCATTCAGAGTTGGTGAAGGATGCTGTAGAATATGTTAAGGCACAATAAGAAAGAAGAAAGAAAGCTACAGGTGTCAAAGTAAAGCTAAAGCTAAAGTGTTGTTGCTGCATTGATAGAAAGCTGTGGGTTCTGCATCCTTACCTACCACACCCGCTGTTGCCATGGATATAAGGCCTTGGCAGCACAGCTGTGCGTGTTGGTGGAAGGTGTGCCAGGATGACATCATACAGTAGCTCGCTGAGAAGGTCTACTGCAGGCACATGGCATCTACAATATTTATAGGCCCTGCACAGAGGAGCTCACTCAGTCACTCAGAGAGACTGGCTCACTCACACACACACACACACACACACACACACACACACACACACACACACACACACACACACACACACACACACACACACATGCACACACACACATACACACACAAACAGCAGAAAAGTGTCAAAGAAGTTACTCATGCAATCTGTGCCACACCCACTCGTATAAATATTTCCTTCCTGCTCGTCTATTTTTCAACCACTGACAAGTACTACATATATAACGATAATATGCAACTACTGAACATGATATGGGTAATTCAAGAAAATGCATCATCTATATTTTCTCAGTAAAAATGAACTGCTTCTGTATGAGTCATAAGGAGAGCAAATGGTACCCAGCAAGGGATTAAAGCAATGGGAAAATAAGGGACTTCAAACAGTCACACACATATAATAAACACAATATGGGCACAAACACACACAGAATGACCCCATTCCCCCAACATGTCTATATTATCCACAGAGGATTTTAATCTCCGCATCCCAAAATAAACACAATCATGTCCTAGTGTAACAGCAAAGTATGATCAAGGCTAACCGCTGTATGTGTGTTAGTAAGTGACTGAGTGAATGAGTATGTTCTTTTACAAGGCTTGAGAGCTCCACAAACAAAAATCACATTTCATAAATAAGTCATTCAGAGCTTTGTGGTGGATGTGCATGTGGACACAAGCATGGACACATGCACCAGGCTGCAATGCTTCATACCACAGTCATCTTATTTTTGTACAAGATTAGAGTTAAATTATTTTTAAAGGTTTCTGTCCCTACAGTGTGTGTAGTATGTTATGCTCTTAAGCCAGTAGTAGAGCCTTATAAGTCTCAACGACTGACTGACTGTCCCACATATTTGATTTAATATAACTCCTCATACATAGCTTTATACATGTTTATGTCAGATTTTACATCAAACATTGTATTTTTAAGGCTTTTTTCCAAGTGTGGGAACAACATGGCTGCTGTACAAAAAGGTAAAAAAAAATAAATAAAGGAGTAGTGATTTTGTCGCATGTTCTAGTGACCATCAAAAATCATCAATAGATTTTTAGACAGAGAGAACATATTAATAATATCACTTAATTTTTTTATTAAATGTATAGCATTAGATACTTCTATAATACATATTAATAAATATTGAAATCAACACACATCTATTTAAAAACAGAAGGACAGATATGAGGAGAGGTGAACAGCAGTGTGACGCCTCACTTCTCTTCCTGTCATTACAGTTACAGTTGACATTGTGCACAAATAGCACACACATGCACACCATATTTCTCTGGCTTTCTCTATTTCCCTCTCTCTCCCTTGGAAAGATACTCAGTGGTCTAGAGTTACATCCTGCCACAGCAGTTTGTGCTCTGTGAAGGGCACGAGCTGCGTTTCTGACCTCCACGTTTTTGCACAAACACACATTTACTGGACTGCATATTGCTCCAAAGGACAGGGAATAATGAGCACTGTATAATCAAGAATGAAAAATGTGTAGATTCTTGTAGTTACACCTGTGATGGCCCAGTCAGAGTACGGCGTCATAGTGTGCAGCATGTTCGTGTAGTGTTCGCTGAGAGCAAAGTGGGAGGATGACACTTGGATGGAGGTATGGAGGCAGCTCAGTTGCGCACAGTGACTGAGTGATGAGGATGGGGGGGGCAGAGCTGACACAGGTGCTTTAGGCAGGGAAGGGACAGAAGGAGGCTGAGGTGACTGAAGGAAAATGAATGAGGACAGCACCATGAAGCACTAAGAAATAGCAACACTATAACAAAACAGAGATCAGTGCAGATCTCTTGCAGATTCCTACTTTTATCTATCTACTATCCAAAAGATAAATAACACAGTATTACTGGTGTCCCTAACAGCAACGGTGCTCATGGAAAAAATATTATCTAAAATGAAAAGTATTAGAACTAAAAGGCATAATCCAAGTCAAAGTGATCCAAGTCAAAGTGTATTGACTTGTGCAAGCCATGGTTGTTAAGTTTTAACACCCATAGCCTAATGAAAAATGTGGTAAACTTTGGCTGCCTGGACCTTTGATGTCTTTTGGTCCTAAACCTTTGGTCTTGAAGATAAGAACCTGAAAAAGGGCATGTATCTTGCATTTTATTTCCAACTGAAAACCCAGCTTTGTCCTCATTTCTATTTTCTGACCAGAGTCACAAGCACAACTTAGGTAAACAACCCACACAGTGTATATAAGCAGGTATCTTAAAATATAATGATAATATGACGCACAATGTTTTTTTTCTATTGATATGACATGAATAAATGTTACCATGTATGGATTACAAATCACATGAGTCTAGATAGCGATCTATGGGTCAGTAATTACAACAAATTAGTACAATGTATATGCATCCTTGTGCTACTCTTAGTTACAGCAATAAATCCACTCCACATTTGGATTAGTGCATTAAAAATGCAGAAACCAATCAATTATTCCCAGTTGTGTGCCTGACAAATGGCCAAAGAATAAATACATGAATTTCATTAGTGAAGTCATTGTTTGGCCATATTAAGGCTGACGTATTGCAATGTGTATGGAGTATGAGAGTAACTGTATTTTGATGGAGGCTGTGGGGGAAATGTATTTTGCTCCATGTCATGTCACAGTGTAAAATGGCTCCTCTCTGTCGTTGGAAGGTTCAGCTGAGATTAGCCATGCTTGAGAAAAATATGGAAGAGAGGAAGAGGAGACAATGAAAAGCAGGACGAGAGAGTGAGCATGAAGGAGCTGGAGTGGATCGAGTGTGAAAGAAGTCATCAAGTGTAGTTAGGCAGCAGCCAGAGACACAGACAGAAAGGTAAGAGGAGATGAGAATTCAGTCGGAGGCCTCTCACTTCAGTAAAATCCGCTGTAGAAGATGCCGTCTCAGATGTGTCAGGTGGCTTGTGTTTTGCCAGTGTTGCTGATTTGTAAGTGCCCTGTGGTGTGCGTCTGTCTGTCTCTGACTATAAATCCCCAAATCTAACTGTCTGGCTCCCACTGATGTCAAGGCTATGAGGACAAATATGAATTATTACCTGCTCCCTTTGTGGTTCCTGTTTTCCTGCATCTTTCTTAGTACCTAATGGCTGTGTGTGCAATCACTCAAGACTTTAAGGCTTGACAGCTCCAAACCCAGAAACCCATATTTCTTGTTTCATATCCTTGGTTTACCACGACTGTGTGAGCCCCTCCTGCTGCCAGTAGGGGTCTCTGTCTGACCAGTGTGCCAGCTGTCACAAGTGAACAGTGTGACTCAGGTTGGAACATTTCCCCAGCTGCTGTGAGTTAATAGAAGAAGTCACCACAGTCACGAAAAGATGCTTAGAGTTGACTTGTGTGATTCACTGATTTATCATCTCTTCTATCTTGGGTAAATGCCAGTTTCCTTGACAACCAGGTGCAAGCATCATGTAGACAGAAATCATTTTACTTCTCAAGCATGCATCATACATGATAAAAAATAAAATAAAACTAAAAGACTAGAATTTCAAGAATTTAAGTAGGTTGACATAATTCAATCAACACAACTCATACATGCGTTCATTTTCAAACGGTTTAATAATTTCACACCCTACCCCCATTGGACCCAAAACAAAACAAAAGCCTTGACTACTTGGAAAAAGAGTTTGAATTGTATAAAAAATGTACTGACATTAAGAAGTCTGAATAGTTATTTTTATTCCAGAGAGTACGAGGCAGTTTTAAACTTGGACAAATCACAGTTCATACGTGACCCATTATTCACATTAGAGCAGACACTTTAAACAGAAAGTATCAGCATATAATGACAGGTTTTAGCACATATTGAAGCATTTTAAACAACAAGAACATTTGTCATAATCATCCTGGGCACCATCATTACATATATTATTAAATAAAAACAATTATATCCTTGATTGTCCAGTTAGAGTTCCTGCAGAGAGACGGCAGGACTCAACAGACAGAATAAGAATCAGTGTGCACACTGTGTCACGCTGGAGGAAAGTGGGTCTCTTAAATTTGTGTTGAGTAAGCAGTGAGTGGCGTTTTATTAGGGGGAATTAGAGCGTTTAATTTAATGCTAATTCTTAATGTTAGTTCCAAATGTGACTTGAAAAGTGCCCTAGAGTGCTAAAAGTTGCATTAATGTGTGTGTGTTGTGGTTGGATAGGAGTGCGTATAATGTATGTGTGAACAACAGAGAACAGGTGGCCCAAGCCTCCAGCAGTCAGTCTAGATCTAAACCCAGTCTTTCACTATCTGCATCAGCTTCTTGCCTCACCTCTCATCCTGTCTCGGGTCAAATCATCTTCCTCTCTGCCGCTTTTCTCATTTTATCTCTCCTACCCCCCATCTCTCCCCCCTCTGCCCCCTTTTGGCTGTAGTATAGTGCAGGCTGACTCGAGGAGTGCTTATTCCCCCGACGAGGGCAGAGGGAGCAGGAGAGGAAACTCATCTAGCCTCACTTCACTCAGCATCGGCCAGGACTTCTTTTGCACCATCCTCTCTTTCACCACTCTTACTATTCTAGATTTTCTTTTTATGGCTACTTTGTCTGGGTCATCTGATATGTGTGGCATCTATCATGAACCCTACACTGAGGATCCACCCGCAGAATGGGACCCGGTTTAAAACCTACAAGTACAAGGTACCACGTGTTTGGCTTGTGAAAAATAGTTTTCTGCTCAAATAGCTCTTTCTCTGTTGATGTTAGTGCTGGTGGTTCTTTTCTAGTTCTGAGATGTGGCCTACTCTCCACCTTCTACCGCCCTCCTCCTCTTCCTCTTGTTCATCAGCCTGCATCAGTCATGCTGTGAAGAATGATTAATGTATCAGAGTGATGCAAATTGCACATCGGTTTATAAAGTGTATTTAGATACGCCCTTTACTAAGATTTGCTCTAGATGAGATAAATAGCTGGGGTGGCAGTAGCTCAGTGGTAGAGCGGCCGTCCTTCAACCGGAAGGTAGTAGGATCGATTCCCGCTCTCCCCACAGTTCATACTGTCGTTGTGTCCTTGGGCAAGACACTTAACCCACCTTTCCTCGTATGAATGTGTAAGAATGTTGAAGGTGTTGGTCGGAGAGTCCGTAGGCGCGGAATGGCTGCCACGTCTCTGTCAGTCTGCCCCAGGGCAGCTGTGGCTACAGATGTAGCTTACTACCACCAGTGTGTGACTGTGGAGTGAATGAATAATTGATATGTAAAGCGTCCTTGAGCTCTGGAAAGGCGCTATATAAATATAACAATTATTATTATTATTATTATAGCTGTGCCACTCTATTACTTCATTGTGTTTCTTCTTTCACCCAGACACCCAGCTCTTCCTCTGCCTCAGTCTCTTTCTTATAACTTTTGTACTGCGTTTGTGTCGGAAACGGGGGTAACTTAATGCTATTATGGGCCCAGGCCTAAGACAGCTACAGAAAGAGAAAGAGAGGGGAAAAAAAGTTTGGATTCTTTTTTTATGCTCTATGACATTTTTCTTATGGCAAAGAGGCTTTCATTGTCAGGTTTGCAATCTAGTGTCACTGTGAAGGATGTTACATTGCCAGTCAATTTGGCTAAGCCTTTAAAACTTTTTTTTTCCTTTTTTTTCAAACAAAACTTAACAAACCTAACCAACACATTGTAGCTTGAGTGATTTTTAACAAATATAGCATGTGACAAAAAGACCTTATCAATCAAACTGTGTTGAAAAAAAGAAAATTCATTGTGTAACAAGGTTCATTGAGCAAAAGATTGCACTAGAAGGGATTTAACTATATGTTAAAATCTAAAGTATGAACCATAGTGATAGAAGCCATATCCAGTCTGGAGTTCCACAAACATTTGTGTTGAGGTGATGTTAGAGATCTCTCATATAGATGTCCTTCCTATTAGATAAAGAAAACACCTGGATATAGTAAAATATCCAGGTGTTTTCATCTGCAACAAGCTAGCTTAGCCATAACAGATCTGTCTCTTGTTGATGCTATACTGCTAAATGTTACATACATACATACTTCTAACTGCTGCTCTAGTTTTTTTGATGATTCTCAGTGAGAATGCCAATTGTTGCCTTCTGTGCTCTGATTAGGTATTTTAAGAAATGAAAGTGTTAGGTATTTGGTATCCTTCATTTAGTCTTACCAGAAAGCTTTTAAATAAATATCAGGTTTTGGGGACTTATCAAGTGCTTCTCAGTGAGCACATGTGGTACATCAACACTGAAGTTTTTTGAGCTGTTTAAAGACTTCACTTTCCACATGAGCTGTTGCTATGGTGATGGGAGCTCACGTCATGGCAGCAGATTAGTCACCACCAACTTACGGCCAACTCCCACTGAGGGTGTCTTGATGATTTTGGGAGGGGGGTAGGTTGGCAAAAGGTTGCCTCCACCTCCGGGCGTGTGACAAGATAAACTGGGATTCTTGAGGTTGCTATGGACACATTCATGTTCTTGTTCCCATATCAAACTTTCCATATCACAAGTCATTTAGATGAGGGCACACCTAAAATAAACCCAGACTATTGGCACCTGTCAGGAATGGGAAACTTTCATCTTGATTGCATCCCAGCGAGCATGCAGCTACAGTACATAGACTTCTCATAATAAACATTGCCTCCATGTTGATTCACTGTGACACTAATTATAATCACATGAAGTACAACTCACTTTCAAAAGTTCATGGCTGATGTCAGTGTTTGTTTGTCCCTTAAGTACTTGTACAACCATTTATGGAAATGGGATTGACTCCTGCGATTGTATAACGGCCCACCGGAGAAACAACCAACCAGAGAGACACTGGCTTGGTGTCAAATGTTCTGTTTGCCTGTTCATACTTAGGTCTGAACCTAGTGGATACTCTACTCAGTTAATGGTTGCATAGGCTGGTACAGAAGCCATACATAGTTCCTTTACTGATTTGTTGCTTCAAGATAACTAAGTAAAGAACCCTGTATATGCTGATTGGATTTTTTTGTCATGTATCTCAGAAATTCCTATCCCCTTGACCTCATAAACACAGAAAATGCATTGAGATGTTGTGCATCATTAGCCTCGATGCATATAAAAGCGGCCTTCTCTGTTAATCACATTATGCGTGAATGATGCTAAAACTCATGTTTACAGTTTCACCCTCTTTTCCTTTCTGGCTTAGTTTTCATGTAGATTTTTTTTTCTCCCATTCAGCCCACTCGCTCTGAAAGATATGTCTGCGATGCCATGCCTCAGACTCTCATTATCAGTTTGTTTGTTCTGGCATCAGCCTCATATCTACCCACTCATGTTATAAGTACAGTACAGATAACGTAAAGTTAGGAACATTCTTTCTGTATGATCTTTTTTCTTGTTGCTTCGGAAGATTTAAATCAAACCTGCTCTGCTTTATATCAAAACATATACACATGCAGTTGAGGTGAATAAATTAATTAACTCTTGCAGAAAATATTGATAGTGCCTACATGACATGCATGCATGACAGACTGCTGTTCTTTTTTCATATTTTTCACCACATGCTCTCCAATCTCTTTTACGGGTTGCACAACACACACATACGCTGCCTTTTTTCAGCCTTTAATCCCAAACTGCTTAAGGAAGTGAAGGGTAGAAATCCCTTTACAAAGTCTGGGCTCAGCACTGTGTGGAAACCGCCTGCTATCTCACATTGTGTTTTGCAGGAAAGACAGAAGAACTTTTTTGCTCAGTAGATGCCCAGAACCTTCTCTCTGTCTCTCCGAATCCTACGTGCTCTATGATACACTCGCTGACATGTGTCAAAGTGTCAGAAAGCCGCACTTGTGCAATGTTGGGTAAACATCCTGAGAATTTGAAAAAGGGGTTCTGGCATGTGCTCACAGTGATATTAGAGTGTGAACTGTAAAATAGCAAAAGCACAAAGCTTGTAATTAAACAGGATTTTCAACAGTGGAGCTTTATTTCTTAGCACTTTTCTATTCTCATTCATTGTTTGGTATTGTTCATGGAGAATTGCATAGACAGCCTTAAAGACAGAAGGAAAGAGGGATAAAAGGTCAATAGTCAGAGGTGGCCTGTTGTTGCGACTGAAAGAGACAGTGAGCTCTAACATCTGTTAGTGGATTTTGGCTGAGCTCCCATCTTACACTTTTGTGGCACAAGACGGGAATGAGAGAAAGTCAAATGAACACACTGACCCAATTTATTCCCTTTTTCTCTTCACCGTCACACACCGCTGTCCTCACGTCTGCCTTGACTTCATATTGTGATAAGCATGGTTGATCTAATCTAGGCAATCAGGAGGTTTGTGTCAAGATTTTGAAGCAACTTAGCTTTGGTTAATTTTTAGATCGAGGATAATGTTTCTTCATTTCCATCCTCTGAGTGGTTAATGAGATCTGTAAAAACAACTTTAATGTCTCAAGGAGTCATTTGTTTTACGCATACATCCTACAGAACATTATATTACATGACATACATCTCCAAATCTCCAAAAACACAAAAGATGCTCTGTTGACAGGAGCTGCTGCTTTTGATTGTGTGATATAGAACAACCATTGACATTGATTCTCTGTAAGTGTTGTGAGCCATGTTTAAGCTGGTATGGAAACTAAAGCATGGATTACTTATACATATTCTCACCAAATTGCATAATCATAAAGACAGTCATAAGGAAATGAACGTATGATTCTGGTGTAACAGACGCCAGAATATGAGCAGGTGCGTGGAAGAGTGACACCAGCTAATCCAGAATCATAATAGAACAGTATTGAAGCTATATTGATACAAGAAATTCAGGACTGTATCAAGTTTAGTACTTAAACTTAATATGACATAATGTACTGATGGGACCCAAGTCTGATTTTAGACCGGATCCCATGTTGTGCTTTTAAAAGATATGAGTCACATATGAGCAAGAAAATCGAATATGGGCCACTGTTAGCTGCAGTCCTAAAATAGTTTCAAAGTGCAGTGTCACGGCTTCAGAAAGCACCAGTGTGTTCTCCATAGACAAGCAGTGAGTGCATACGCCTCTGGCCATTGCATTGGACTAAAGCCAAGCTTACAGAAAATGCTAACAAAGCACCGAGGGATGTTCCAACAACACAAATGCAAGCACACACATTTACACTGTAGGTTCACATTTCAACAAACCGCCATCAGTCTGAACCTCACTTTCATGAAAGCATGACCAGTACTAAGCAAATCACTGGCTTCTATCTACACCAGGGGTGGGCAAACTAAGGCCCCGGGACTGTTTTATCTGGCCTGCCAAGCATTTACTAATATTTTATTGATAATTTAAACACTGCATTTATATTTCCTTGTCTTTTAATATTCTTCAGTGATTATACTTTTCATGTAGGCAAATATAGAGTTTCCTGTGTTGGCCTGGCCCTCCGCAAGAGTCCCATGTTCTAATGTGGTCCTTAGGGAAAAATAATTGACCTTCCTTGATCTACACTGTTGTATACTATAATCATTCATATATATTTTTTTAATCTTTTATTTTTTTTTACATTTCTAACAAGGAAAAAAACACATAAATGGAACCTAAAGAGCAAATGAACAAACAAACTCAGCCCAGCACAGTCCAAGGGAACAAAAGAAAATAAAGATATAGAAAATGACCACAACTAGTCCACTATGGGCTACTTAGCACTGAAGCTATAAGAAAACCCTTATTTGTCCAGTGGCCCATACCTCCAAGTCCAAGAACTGCCCCCTTCTGGAGTTTAAAGTGGAAGTTAGGTAGGACAGAAGGCTGAGTATCAAACAAGAAACTTGTGAGTTTTAAATCCAGCCAGACAGAGGTGGGATCCTCCTTGACTCCACTCTACAGTACACTTCAGATGAGATGAGAAGGATGCTGTAACTTTAAGCCTAGGTTTTCCTTTGTTCCATAAAGTTACTCAGCCAACCAATAAGTAGCATCAGAACCTTGTTCAACATGTTTATCTTAACCATAGACACCTGGACACTACCTCAATTAAAGAAGTCTTTTCTTATGTTTTCTAGAAGAGGTGTAACATCAGCTATAAACATCTGGTTAAACAGGATCTGAATATAAATGCAAAGATAGAGAAACCCGACATGGACCAAGACATCATCAAGTACTTATTCATCTGAAAATGAAATATGGTTGTATAAAATGCTATTAAAATTTATATAGTGTAAAAACCAAGCACACAGCAGGTTATAGCTGCAGTTTCTTTACAGACTTTCTCCGGACTATTAAAGTTAATAGTGGCATCTTTTACTGCTTCAAAGAGCCTGGGATGTCGATCACATTTGCAGTGCGCTTGTTTTCTTGTTTTGTGTCTTTGATGGATGTGGGAAAGCACTGTACATGAAACAAGACACTTTAAAAGGTGTGTTTTCTTGTTGTTCTTGATGTCTTGTAATGTTAAAGAGAGTTAAAAGATACAATCTATTTGTAAGGATAAGTGCCTCTTGTCTTTGAGTGACAATACATCTTGTTACAACAATTACAAAGGAGTCTGAGAGCTGCCAATGTGGTTTCTAATAGTTTGCACAAATGACTTGAAATTACCTCGAATTTGCCATTTCCCACAGAGCAGATGGATCCGGACTTGCCATTGTGAATGTCACTGTGGCCACTCATCATTTATATGTTTCAACTGTGGCCATAAAGGGCACCTGGAGAGCAGCAAGTGCTTGAAAGTCTCAGTAAAATCTGTAGCTTTCTGTCAACAATTTGAAGAGTTCTTGAGGAGTATTATCTCTAGCTGCAGTTTTTACTTCTACGGTGTACCTGATTGGATAATATACGTACAATAAACAGGGGGCAAGTGCTACAAAAAGATGGCAACAAAACAGATTAAAACACCATCATCAACATAAACCTACATGCATTATCTTGTGCAACCAAAGATCCAATCTTAAAACATCTTGATGGCAGACATTTTGGTGCAGGGACTCTTTACTTCTTCTTAAATCACACAATCTCAAACTGCTTATGACAGATGTATACAGTAATGTAGAGTCAGTGTCCCTCTCAAACACAATCAACTGTGCACAGTCACATCATGTTTTTGGTGCACAGGTATGTGGAATACAGGTGGTTGGAAAACTTCCCAAACTGAACAAATTGTTCTTGCAGAGAGCAACCCAGTTGTCCAAATATAGCTCTTCTATCTTCTCCCGCTGATAAACTATCCCTCCCACTGGTACAAGTTACAGTGCAGCTTACAGGTTGCCTAAAAAACCACAGACATGTATTCTCATTCACCATACATTAAAACCCCTTAATTTCTGCATTAACACTACATTTTTGTGCTGTTTTTTAGGAGTTTGCCACCCTGACGAAAGAGCTGAACATATGCAGAGAGCAGCTGCTGGAGAAAGAGGAGGAAATTTCGGAGCTGAAAGCAGAGAGGAACAACACAAGGGTATGTTTTGTTGTTTTGTCTGTAGGTGGTTTAGCGCCCACATAATGTGTAAGTCTATGGTAAATGCTGAAATTGCCTCTAATCTTGAAATTAGTATTCACTTTGTTGCTGTGTGTAGCTGTTGTTGGAGCACCTGGAGTGTCTGGTGTCCCGTCATGAGCGCAGTCTGAGGATGACAGTGGTGAAGAGACAAGCACCGCCGCCATCTGGAGTCTCCAGTGAGGTGGAGGTCCTCAAAGCTCTCAAGTCTCTGTTTGAACACCACAAGGCGCTGGATGAAAAGGTGGACACAAACAAACGCACACACTTCTTTACCTCTGTGAACAGATGCTCGCCACAGTTCAGTCAACAAATGAATAAATTTCAAGGGGATGCTGCTAAGCCATGTGAAAACCAGATACCACTGAGCTTTTGAACAATATTTAAAAGATGAAAAAATGTGTCAGACATATTAGTGTTCGTCTCAGAGAGCAGCAAAAAGAGTGTTTTTGTTTTTGTTTTTTTCTTCAGGTACGTGAGAGACTCCGGGTGGCTCTAGAGCGAGTGGCCACTTTGGAGGGACAGCTAGCAGCGACCACACAAGAGGTGGGTCGGGTGTGTGTAAATGTGTGTATGCCTGTACATCTGCTCCCTGTCCAGCAGGCATCTGTTGGAGCCCTCAGTCTAATGTGATGGACTGTGCACTTTAAGTGTCACACTGAGAGAGAGGCTCTGACTTCTTATCTCTTTGATCATCCACTGGACATATTAGCACACACAAAGATCTGTATTAAAGATCTATGTTGAGATTAAATAATGATAAATATCCACAAATGGTTTGGATAATACACACCCCCAGCATATTGTGTGAGATCTTATCTCAAAGCTTGTTCAGTTGTGCTGATCACACAGTTTATTAAGAGGAACAGACTGACGCTGTCTCTGCTGTATACTCACTGTAGCTCATTTTTGTACTTGTGTAAAATCTGATTGGGCATGTTGTCTGGAGCATGCTGGCAACTTCAGAGCTAGACTATCCTTTGGGGAAATGTTCTTGGATTCAGTTAGGAACAAGGAAAGATTGCAAAAAGAAAATTTATTTTCTATCTCCTTTGCAGTTGAACATAGTGAGACAAAGGAAGGAGGGCGACTCTGGAGAGAGGACAGATGGATCCAAACCAACATGGAAGGTCTTCCTGGCTGTGTGATTGTTTTTCCTGATCTGTGCTTTAATTTTTTTGCCTTGTGTGTTTTTCTATCTGTTTATTTGCCTCTTTCCCCATAATCACTTACAAATAAATAGGGCTAAACATAGCCAGCATCTTCCCTCACTTTTCTGATAATGCAAATGCATTAGTTGCACTTCTTTTTTTGTTCACGCTTCGTCTTTTGAGGCCAACCCTAAAATAAGCACACATTAGTATTTGGCCGCAGAGAGCAACAAGCCTTCCTTTGATTAAACAGCACAACCTTTCTTATCTAGATGCAATCTGATGTTTGGGATGGCAAAACAGAAAAAAACAATTTAAATTAAGAAACGGAAATATTTAATAGGAACATTTTAAATTGAGGTAAAGTGTTACTATCAGGTATCAGGTAATTCTTCAGCAGGGAGCTTAATGAACATGGGCTGAGGGCCACATTGTACCAAGGGAAGGACACACACTGTTAGTTCATGAGTGTTATCTCTGTGCTGTTTCTAATGTCACAGGAGGTATGGCTAATGAGTACAGTAACTGAAACAAGTATGCACTTTACTAAGCTCCAGGTGTGTTTCATTACATACATAATTTATTCATGACAGAAAGCATGAACATAAGCTAGTCAAATGGGTCCTGCTAACTTTGTCTGCCCACTCTGATGCCTGTCTGAATATGCATCCCTGAAGGTTTATTTAATTACAGCCCTTGATTTAACCGCACTTTGAGTCGAGAAGAGAAACAACATCAAAACAACAACATGGCACACAATCCATCCTCAAATGCAAAAACTCTCATCCCTTGATCTAGGTCATTTACGAACTTTATCAGCTCCATTTCAATACCATATTTTTATACTGTGTACATCTGGTAACTGTTTTGAATATATATATAGGCCTACTATATATATAGTCATTCATTTTCTCTGTCTGTCTTACAGAGACTTCCAAATGGTTCAATAGACGCTCACGATGATGGCAGCCGCGCTTCTGAGCTTCAGGAGCTGTTGGAACGAACCAATAAGGAGCTGGCACAGAGCCGTGAGCACTGTACCACAATGAATGCCCGTGTGGCTGAGCTCGAGGCAGAGTTAGCGAACGCACGGCGAGAGCTGAGTCGCAGCGAGGAGCTGTCACTCAAACAACAGAGAGAACAGAGAGAGGTGAGAATTAAGTCTTGGCCCTAAAGCCAAAAGAGGCTGCTGTCAGAACAAATGTCCTGTCCTGTGGCAAATAATAACATAGTGGCCTGTAATTAAACATACAGCTCAGTGTCACACAGGTTTATTGCTTTTGCAGAGAGAAGATATGGAAGAGAGAATAACAACATTGGAAAAACGTTACCTTGCCGCTCAGCGAGAGACCACACACATTCACGACCTCAATGATAAACTGGAGAATGAGCTGGCTACCAAGGACTCACTGCATCGTCAGGTACAATATAAACATATGAACACACCTTGAATAAATCTGAAACTACTATTTGTGCAAGTACAGTAAATATAGAAGTCATGTAATTTACAGTAGCTGTATTTCCGCTGTATTTCCCTTTTTTCCTGTGAGCTGTGATTGAGCTACAGCCTTAAAAATGACCCATAAATTTAAACAAAAGAGTAAAACTGTAAAATCCAAGTGTGAACTTAGTTATTGTATATTTACATACAAATTGTTTCCAGAGGGTTGTAGTTGTGTAATAAAAGAATTACATATAATCAATTATACCTATATATATAAATAAGATGTCATTATGCAGATTCATGACTGAAGCTTTTGAACACATGATTATTCTCTTTCATGAAAATATAAATGCTTAAAAGATAATCAAAAAGTTCAAATACAGTTCAGTGTGAATGTGAGTTCAGCTCCACATTGGGGAATACTAGACGTATCCTCCTTTTGGACCGTGTGTCACATCTGTGCTACTGACCGGCTGTGCTTCACAGATTAAACTCTTGTCATTACTATACTGTCCCTTGTCAACGTCTTGCCTTTAGAGTGAGGAAAAGGTGCGTCAGCTGCAGGAGCTGTTGGAGATGGCAGAGCAGAGGTTGGCTCAGACAATGAGGAAGGCTGAGACACTGCCAGAGGTGGAGGCTGAATTGGCCCAGAGGGTGGCAGCACTGTCCAAGGTCAGGTCACATGCAAGCTTAACATCATAAGTAATTTCTCTCTTCAATGTAAAATAACAAATGCATCTCTAACCTTGTGGAGACAGTGCCAGTACTTATATGGAAGTGTCTCCCTCTGCAGGCCGAAGAGCGCCATGGCAATGTAGAGGAGCGCCTCCGACAGCTGGAGTCACAACTGGAGGAGAAGAACCAAGAGCTAGGAAGGGTATGTGTCCATCTGTGTGTTTGTATGTTTGTGTGTGCTGCCTGCAGGCTGTCTCTGACCTCACTACAATGAGGAACGCCTCGGCTCTTGGCTCCCTTGGTCTCTCATGCATACACGTAAAACACACAAATAAAAAGGGCAGGCAAACACAAGAAGACCTCAGTATTTTCCCAGTGTATCATTTCATAAATCTGAACGGCATCCACATATCTTCCATCAACACTACCCCCACCTCTTGCACCCATAATACTGATTGGCTGCTATCTTTAGACGCTGAATAATTCACAGAAGGCTAATTTCTCCGTCTCACAGTGCAATTCTATATTTAGTCAGCAGTATTGTGTAGATGCAGATGTGTGTTTGTGCAGTTCTATGATAATTTATTATAATGACGTTTACTGGTGAATGCATAATAAGCATAGCATATCCAATGAAAAAGAACCCCTGTTTATTATTATGTTGAAATAAATGACAATAATTAAGTCATTCCAGCTGATGAAGCTCTCAGGGCCAAAAACACCTAGATTTAACAGGTAGAGGTCTTGGCCAAACACATACTTTGTTCTTTGATTCACACAGAAATGTCTGATATGGTGCATAAATACACCCAAACAGAGTCTGTGTCGAAGGGAAAATTGACTTTCTGATATGTTCTCTGCTAATTAGGCCCGTCAACGAGAAAAAATGAACGAGGAGCACAATAAGCGTCTATCTGACACTGTTGACCGTCTGCTCACTGAGTCCAATGAAAGACTACAGCTCCATTTGAAAGAACGCATGGCTGCCCTGGAAGACAAGGCAAGGCCTATACCACAGTCGCCTTATTATTTCCTCACAACAAAGTGTGAGTGTTGTTCTCTTGGTTAATAGATTTGTTTTGACATGTTTTTCATCTAGAACTCCCTCATTCAAGACCTGGAGAACTGTCAGAAACAGCTTGAAGAATTCCACCACACGAGGGTCAGTAAAACACAAAAGAATAATGAAATTGTTTTGAAGCATTGTTAAAAAAGTTGGTACTTTTATTTAATCATCTAAACATCAAAAAAAAAAAACATTGTCACTATTTTCTTATTCTGTATTTTGGGCTATAAAATGGAAAACCATAAAAATTCATGAACACAAAAAAATTTGCATTTGTCTTATGGCATTGTTTAAGGTCACAAAGACTTTTACTGTGAGTGAGTAACCACTAAATCAAATACCCTCTGAACTCCCAGGAACGGCTCATAGGAGAGATCGAGAAACTGAGAAATGAAATTGACCATTTGAAGCGCCGCAGCGGAGCGTTTGGTGATGGGACTCATCCTCGGTACACATCTGCAACTCTTTCTCAGTTAAAGTTTTATATTGTGAAACATTTATTATTTATGTTAAAGACTTTTATATATGCAATTTCAGGTCCCACCTGGGAAGTGCCAGTGATCTTCGCTTTTCTGTGGTTGAGGGCCAAGATGGCCACTACAGCACGACTGTGATCAGACGTGCTCAGAAAGGCAGACTGTCCGCACTGCGAGATGACCCAAATAAGGTGCCACTAATGGTTGATTGCATCAAATGAATATAAAATGCCCCATCTTACAGCAACAAGAACATATGTAATATTTTTTTTCAAAACTACTGTCCATGTTCACATCTGCTTTGCTAATATTTGTGAATGCTCGGCTACTCTATGATAAAACAGAATTGTACTTCTTTTCATGCATAACCATTCTCTACTAACTTCTCGGTCTCTGTCTTTCTCTCACCTGCTGCCATGGACATGCTGTGTGATGTAAGTTTGCTGTCAGTTCATCTCTTTCCATCCCATAAGTCTCATAATGTATTGTACTTAATCAGTTTATGGTTTATCTCTGTGGTCTTTCTAATATTTATCTAAAATATGGATTTCAATGTATTAAAGCCTGTTTGCTTGTAATGCAGGTGTGTGCCATGTTCGAGCAGGACTACCCATCTCTGCGCGGGAGTGTCAGCCACCTCCTTGGGAGTGACATTGAAGCAGAGTCAGACATGGATGATGATGTGAGCTCAGCTTTGCTCTCCCCCAGCGGCCAATCAGATGCTCAGACTCTGGCACTCATGCTGCAGGAGCAGCTCGATGCTATCAATGAGGAGATCAGGTGACAATTCGCAGGCACATTGGATTACAGGACAGGACAGTTTCATGATCCCCCAAAGGGTAATTAGATCATGGCCACTGCAGGAAGACAGTTACAGATAAGAACTGAACATGGCATTACATATCAGGAAACAAATAAACAAAAACTTAATATTAAGTGATAAATAAGGCCTGTGGCCTCTTTCTTTAGATACTTTCTGCTAAAAAAGACTGCTTTTTGCAGTGGCATTTTATAACTAAACAAAAATCTTAGTACAAAATGAAAAAAGTATTGTTGTAGCTTTTCAAATAATATTAATGTTAATTAATTAATGTATACTAATGCAGTTTTATTTATTTATATTGTGTGTATTTGTCCATGTGTCTGCAGAATGATTCAGGTGGAGCGAGAGTCAGCTGAAATGCGCTCAGATGAGATTGAGTCTCGTGTGAACAGCAGCAGCATGGACGGCCTCAATGTAACCCTTCGTCCCAGAGCCCTGCCTACGTCTGCCACTGCCCAGTCCCTTGCATCGTCCGCTTCTCCTCCAACCAGTGGCCATTCAACACCTAAACACCACGCACGCAACACCAGCCACCATCTAGGCATCATGACTCTGGTCAGACACTAACATATTAACAAACTGTAATATTATGTGGATGGTTTTCTCACATTGTACTGTCTTTTTTGTAGCCAAGTGACTTGAGAAAACATCGCCGGAAAGTGGCAGTAAGTTTCCACCTACAATAATACTTTGATCATATCATTGGTTCTCTTGGTTCTGCACCAAACCTTCATGTGTTTTTTTAGTCTCCAGTGGAAGTTGATAAAGCTACAATCAAGTGTGAGACATCGCCTCCATCATCTCCTCGCAGTTTACGGCTGGAAACCAATTTTGCCCAGTTTACGGGAAGTCTGGAGGATGGCCGAGGGTAAAGATGCTTTCAAGCACACACTTTCGAAAAACTGTACCTTTTTTGTACAAAAATTTGAGTTTCTTTCATTTGTTTGTCAGGAAGCAGAAGAAGGGCATTAAGTCATCCTTTGGCCGACTGTTTGGGAAAAAGGAGAAGGGCAGAATGGAGCAGACTATGGTCAGGGAAGTGCAGCCTCTACCAGCCTTGTCAGGTACATAGTACACTTCATACAGTAGTTCAGCAATATCTTACACAATGTACAAAACCAAAAACAACAATTCACTGATATTTTTTCAGACTTTGAGATGGGCATTGGTGACACTATGACTCTTGGTAAACTTGGCACTCAGGCTGAGCGAGATCGCAGGATGAAGAAAAAGTACAGGAATCTACTTTTTCCCGGGATATTTTTTCTAACAGGCTATCAAATAAATTTTTATTGATGTCAACTGTGCTTTCTACATTTTTAAGGCATGAACTTCTAGAAGATGCCCGGAAAAAAGGTCTGCCATTTGCTCAGTGGGATGGTCCGACAGTGGTCTCCTGGCTCGAGGTCTTACAACATTCTACTTTGATGAATAAAATATTCTGTAAAAATTTAATTTGATTGAAAGTGCTACATGCAAGGAATTAAGTTTTAAGTGTCGTTTTCTATTTCTATTGTTTCTATTAAACACATGTATTTGTCTAATATGAGTAACTGATCTGAGAGACTGTGATTACACTCTTTTATTTACTCACTGTGTGACTTGTCTCTGTTGGTGACCAGCTGTGGGTGGGTATGCCGGCGTGGTATGTAGCAGCGTGTCGTGCCAATGTGAAGAGCGGAGCCATTATGTCCGCTCTGTCAGACACAGAGATCCAGAGGGAGATTGGGATCAGCAACCCACTGCACCGTCTCAAACTCCGACTGGCCATCCAAGAAATGGTCTCCCTCACCAGCCCCTCTGCACCACTCACCTCCAGAACGGTAAATACACATGTAATCATCAGGTTAAGTAAGTCAAGTGTAGGGCTATAGCAGCATATGGATGTGCATTTCTGACACTGTGAGGAAAAGAAGTGTGCCCTGAGGTACATAGATACATATCAACAGGATTTTCATGATGTATTTTTTAACAATAGAAGAAGTTAGTGATGCACTTACTGGGCTTTATTAATTACACAGTGTTGGAAATGGGCTTCTGTTCAGACATGACCACATTACCCCATTCAGAAATTAACTTTAGTTCACTCAGCACTTTACTATTATTATTTTAATTTTTTTTTCTGTTTGAGCCACAACAGAGTTTTTTTGTCCTTTTCTGCTGCCATAAATTGCATGGGGTCCTGTGGGAAATAAAGCACCACACAACTAGTGCCAGATATAGCTACAAGCTACCTGAAATGCACTCCCTCCCTTGGCCTCACTCAACAAAGTGTTTGCCTGTGTGTGTGTTTGTCTCTTGTCTGTGTGCGCGGGGGGTTTGGGGATGTGTGAAAAAACATACACGAGTTTCTGTTTTTGTCTCTCTGTGTATGTCTGTGTCTATGTGTTTATTGTCCTCTGAGCAGTCCTCCGGAAATGTGTGGGTGACTCATGAAGAGATGGAGAACCTGGCGTCCTCCACTAAAGCGGTCAGTACCATCTGGGTGCTCCCCATCCTGTCTTTCCCTCACAAAACACTCCCTCACACCAACACTGTCCCCACCACGGCACACATATGTCCTGTCCCGGAAGTCCCTGGTATACACTACTGATGCCTTTTTACACTAATACTAATACTTATGTGTGTTATGTCTGATAGTGGTTATGTGGTGTGTAGAAATTGAAATGGGGTGTCTTCAGTTATTAATATAACAGGTTAAATGCAGTGGAGCTGTGTTTTGTTGTATGTGTCATGTGAAAAAATGCAACATGTTTGACTAAAACTAATGATATACACTGTCTTTACTCTGCTGCTACTCAGGAGAATGAGGAGGGCAGCTGGGCACAGGTAGGTTTGCTAACATGTAGTCCTACACTATTAACACCTGCACTAACATTTATTAAATTCAAGCCAATAACCAGTCCTCTTCTGTAATGTATTTTAAACATTGATTATAGTGTAGTTGATTCACATTCAAATTATCTTGGAGCTGTCGTGTTTACACTACAATATGAGAACTGCTTATAGCTAGACTACTACATCAAAGCTTTATAAATTACTGTTCTCATACTTCTCCACATATTTTGTCTTAATAGGAAAGGATGGATATAATAAAGGTTTAACATGTAATTTTAGCATAACAAACCTTCTTCTGTTTGTTGTTATGCTGTTTCCCTGTAGACCTTAGCGTATGGGGACATGAATCATGAGTGGATAGGAAATGAATGGCTGCCCAGTCTTGGTCTGCCTCAGTACCGCTCCTACCTCATGGAGTGCCTGGTGGACGCGCATGCTGGACCACCTGACCAAGAAGGACCTTAGAAGCCACCTCAAGATGGTGGACAGCTTCCACAGGTCTGCCGAACCGGGAGTTTGTTTTTTGTTATTTAATGATCTGCTCTACATGATTATGTGTATTTTTAAGTCTTGAGCGTTTCTTGTTTATCTGTGTGTCCTAGGGCCAGCCTGCAGTACGGGATTATGTGCCTGAAGAGACTCAATTATGACAGAAAAGACTTAGATCGTCGAAGAGAGGACAGCCAGCATGACATGAAAGGTAAAATTTAGACTTCAATCCACACATACAAAGTACTAAAATGCCAAAAAGAAGTAAACTTGTTATTGAGTTTAGTGTGGTTTTAAACAAATTCACAGTTACCATCTAGTTCTGCTGCCATACTGTCAATTAGGTTTAAGCTGTTTGAGGACAGCTGCGGTTCAAACTGTCAAAACGCCAAATGAAAAAAGGCCTAAAATTGTATGATCCTAAGCTTTACATACCATGGTTTAACACACACACACACAAATATTAATGTAGCCAGCCTCTCGCCCTTTTGACCTTGACTTCTGCACAAGAACTTGACTCAGCTGTCATGTCAAATCAGAGGCCTGGCCTGTTTACACACACCGCCTGTTCCAACTTGGAAAGCCACTTGACAGCTGTGCTTTAAATGAACAAAGGGAGTGTGCCAGTGAGCTGACACTATGTGGACATGTACATTAGCTCTCTCAGAATCACTCTTGGTCATTTTTATATACTCATGCAAATATTATTAAGCATTATTACTAGTCTGAATCATTTTTTCTTTTATCTTTAGATGTGCTGGTGTGGACTAATGAGCAGGTTATTCACTGGGTGCAGTCCATTGGGCTGAGGGAATACAGTGGTAACCTGTTGGAGAGTGGTGTTCATGGAGCACTTATTGCTCTTGATGAAACGTTTGACTACAGCAGCCTAGCCCTTATCCTGCAGATCCCAATGCAGAACACACAGGTGCTTAACACTATCAACCACCATTAATCTATACTTTCTTTATTATAGAAGATTTTACTTGCACTCATTTTTATACTTTTTATAGATGATGTTGTTTGTATGCATGGTTGTTCAGGGTTAGTCTATTTATCCCAACAAGAGTTTTAAACTTCACAGATCAATCACCACTGGGTTTGTTCTCATTATTGTATTCATTTCTGACCCCAGTTCAACAAATTTTACTGCACATCCCACTCACAGACTTTGTGTTTTTCTTCAGGCACGGCAGGTTCTGGAGAGAGAGTTCAACAACTTGTTGGCTTTGGGGACTGACCGCCGGCTCGAGGAGGTGACCGCTCCAGCTGAAGCTTTGGCCGATGCAGTTAAGTTGGGAGAAGGGCATTCTTTGACTTTGTTTTCTCCCTTTCCCTGTAGAGCGGAGATGACAAATCCTTTCGACGCTCTCCTTCATGGCGTAAGAGGTTTCGAGCGCGTGAGGGAGGAGCGGGGCTGGGCATGATGGCGGGCTCCATGGAAACGCTGCCTGCCGGTTTCCATATGCCCTCTATGTCGATGCCTCCCGGTGTTAACTTGCACATGCCCAAGAAACAGCTCCAGCCTGAGGGTACGTTAAGTAAGACACTAACCAAACCTGCTTACAGTTCTGTGATTGTTGTGTTTGGACTTTACTGCTGCATGTTGTGTTTCTTCTGTCTGTCCGTGCCCATCTTTTTTCTTCTTAAGCTCCACCCCCAGCTCCTCCAAGACTTGACCCCTCAACTGTGAGGACCTACTCGTGCTAACTTCTCTCTGCTTACTAACAGGAGCGCAAATGCTAACAGGTAATCTAACAAAACACTACCTGAATCTATCTAACAACAGTTAAAGGCTTTACAGCATCAGACAACTGACTGCATTACCAACATGAAGTATTTATAGTTGGTATGGTATTTGTTATTTTCAAACCTATACTCCCTCAAATGATAGACCATGTTACTTATAAATGCTTGTCAAGTTTTTTTTATCACTTCAGGGATTAATGTTGCCTAGGGTTTTCTGGTTGTATTATTTCTGTTTTTCTTTTAGGATCAAAAGATTTATAATGATAACAATAATGAATGAATTTTGTCAATTGTTCCTTGAAGAAAACAAATCTGGCAGTATATGTCTTCTTTATATTCTGTATCATATTGTCAACCAAACATGGGGACAACCATGTTAGAGGAGGGAAGTACTGAGTTATAAATGGTGAAATTGATCTTTTATCCATCTTCTCTTTTCTTCTAGTGCATTCTCATTACCTGTACGGACACATGCTTGCGGCCTTTTGAGAGTGATATGCCAAATCTAGGGATGGGGGTCCAGGCTGCTACGTCACAAGGGGGCTTCTCTGCCAGCCTTCTTTGTGTCTCCCGGGCCTCACCTCCCACCTTTCACCTCTCACCTCTCTTTTGGACACGTGCAATACAGAGGCCAACTCTGACCTTTGAACTCCTGAGAGTGCTCGATGGCTGCGCTCCTCTGCTGTAAAAGAGACTTGCCCCGGTCTCTCCCAGTTTACCCCCAGTGCTCCCAGTAGCCTTGTTGTTGTGGTGTTGTGCTCCTACCCCCAATCCCTTCTGATCTCAGCTGTGGGTTCTTGTCCTGGTTTTTATAGTCTCAACCAAGTCCAAACCAGTCTGTCAACTCTTCCTGCACCACAGTGGTCGGTCAAAAATCTAGGGACATGTGACCAGCAGTTGGTTTGGACTTTGCAATGATGAATATTAACAGATCCCACTGCACATCAACCCTCTACCGGTTATGCAAGGTATTACTCGTTTATTGTCTCTGTACATAAAATGGATGACTTATGTTTTTTATAGAAATATTATAAATAAATATATATATATACATATATATATATATATATATATTGGGAATATATATGGAAATGATATAATATTGCTGTATGAAACCCAATGCCCTGTATTCAATAGTGACTGTTCTCTCTTTCTCTTGCTTTCTCTTACTCTCTGTGTCGGACCTTGTGTGTCTTTTGCTGTAAGTGTGACTCGGTAGTGGGAGGGGCTCACTAATGAAAAGGCGTGTCTATTCAAGGACTCTTCACAGGTTCATGGGTCCAATTTGAGACTTTCTTCTCTTTGCCTCTTGATCTTTCCCTTTTTCTCCTTCTTTCTCTTTTGACACTATGTAGCCATTACCTCTCCTTTTTCTCTGCCTCTCACGCCTTCTGTACCACACATAGACAGTAGAAGAACAGTCTGCGCCGGCCAAGACACTCTGGTAGAAGTGAGGGCTGCTCCGAGAAGCCTTACACACATTGACAAACTTTAATTTGTCCACAATTTGATGTTGATCTCGCACTGTATGTTTTGTGACATCTCAATTTTTAAGGTCCTTCGACACAATCTTGTCACTGTTAACCAGGACAATTGATTGTTGTGACAGCAAGCATGCCTGCCACTAGTTTTTTCATGACATACTTATGAAAAATTAGTAGTATCTGTACAGTTATAAAAAAAGATCGGCTGTACTTTTGTTGAGGTCAGGTTTTGCACTTCCAGACCGTTTCTAAGTGTCTAAATCTCTTAGGGCTACAAAGGTCAGTCTCCCATCTTCTCCAACATTTGAAGCCTATTTCTGGCGACTATGAATGAGTGAGGGCACAGATACTTCTACTGTCTATATGGTACCACACTATGTAGCCTAGGATAGTGAGAAACCTTTAATATGAAGTGAGTGCATGAGTGAGTGAGACTGAAACCTCTCCGCACAAGAATCTCCAAAAAGTTGTGCGCAAAAGGACAACCCCAGCCATGTGACTTTATTTTTTACTGTGAATGAGTAGTGTGAACACTGTAGCTCCTCCTTTTTTTCTCTCTCAAGTCAAACTGTAAAACTGCTGCTCAACATCAGCCAACAATATCGACTGCTCAACGAGACGGACATGTCTGAACCTGTTCTGTCACCTCCAGTTTAGTTGCCATGGAGACGTCCCATAGAGCAGTGAGTACTTGCAGCTGAACAACTCACAGCGTATGAACCAGTGAAGCGCTGGATGGGTGTACAATTGTTTTTTTTTGTTTTTTCCAAGGTGTCTAAAAGGTGTAACGTGCTATGTGGCAGCTATGAGTACCGTGTCTTTATTCCAGGTGTGAAACAATGCTGACAAATCAAGATTTTATTATTTGGCTATTTAAAAGAAGTGTACTGTATTTATGACACTATATAAACATAAGTAAAGCAGTTTTTTTTTTATATGTTGCATGTTGTGTTCTTGATTTATAAGCACAGTACATATATTGATATGGTATATTGAAAATGGTCTTTATTTCAAGATCGGAAAATAGCATTTCAAGAACATTTAAGAACATCTACAAATACACAACAATCTTAGATATAAAAGACAAAAATAATTTAGCAACAAATAAAAAATAAAATGGCAAAACCACTCTGTAGAAAAAGGGAACGTATTTACATCACTATTAATTACCAGTTTTAAATTAAGCAGATCTTGGTCAAAACTGCCATGGTACATATTATTGGCCCCACAAATAAACTCATGTATTAAGCATAAAAACACACACAAAAGAAGAATTAAAGATCCAGGAAAGGTTTAGAAAAGACTACTTTAAGTAAGGAGAAAAAAAACAGGCTTTGTTACTCCTCTGTGGCTTTACAAGGAAACCAGACAGACTCACTCTAGGAAGTATGGGTGGTGGATTCATGCAGCAAAAACCTTGATTCTCTAGTTAGACTAAGCGCCTGTGGCTCTGACAAGCAGGTTTGGACCACAGGATTTAGAAGGAAATAAAGGGAATAAGGCCTTGTTGTGAACAGTACAAATGGAATTCAGGTTTTTTTTCCTGGTCGACCACAGAGCAGCAACATTGATGACAATTTAAATTTGGACAAGAATTCAGATCAGTATGTCTGTGAAATAAATAAAATATAGGACATTGTGACTGTTTAACCTCTAATTGTCATGTTGCTTTTGTTTGCTGTCTGTGGCCCGCTGTGTGGAGGCTCTACTTGGGAATGTCCACCGGAAAGCCCATAGTTCCATCTGCCGCAGAGATGCCCTCCACAATCGAAGTGAGGGCCCGCATGTTTCCCTGCTCTGGAGAGTCAGCGGCACTCAGCAGATCTGCACAGAAAAACAGTCCTGTATTGAGAACATAAGCGCAGACAGTCTGGGCTGCTCCTGAAGGACAGTGTGATTAGGTCGCTCACCCTCGCTGCTGTAGCTCTGCGTGCACTGCTCTGGGGTGCTGCTCCACTCGGGGCTACTGCAGCAGGTGCTCCCCGAACTCGGCTCACTCGACGACGACACCTGTTACCATGGAGATCAATGCACAGAAGTTGCCGTCAGTCAGTGTGTTATGACACAGTAAATCCCACCACAAACATGCCCTATACTTTACAGAGGACAATACTTAACTCCACATATGTTCCTTCAAAAGCACATGAAAAAATCACTTACTTAATTTAACAAAAAAGTTAAATCTTTGAGTCATCAGAGCCGTTAAACAGATTTAGTCTCAACGCACATTCATGAACATGAAACATCGAAAACACTTAGTATAAGTCTAAAAACTTGACATCTCTGGAACTGACCAACTGAACCCCATAAGGATGGCCAAAGCAGTTTTTTTATGGGACAAATTATAGCAGTTGTCCAGTCAAACTAAATCTAACTTCTACATTACTCAATGACCTTGTCCTATGAGTCCCCAACATTGTGTAAGTGACCTTGTGACTGCCCCATTAGTCCTGTGTTCTACTCACTCTGGGCTGGGCCTGGCTGGGTCGGTAGTGAAGTCCTTGCTGTCCCGTCTCATTGTCCTGCTGGTTTAGGGAGGACACCAGTGCCTGCAGCCTCTCAATGTACTGGATGGCACTCCTCAGGATCTCCACCTTGGGCAGCCTCTGGTTGGGGTTCATCAGGGTGCTCCTCTTGAGGGCATCAAAGGCTTCATTCACCTTCTTCAGGCGCCTCTTCTCCCTCATTGTGGCTGCTCTCCGGCGGTCCATGGTCACTGTCTTCCTCTTACACAGCTTACAGGCCCAGGGCAGGCACTGGCCCGGGCAGTGGGGCTCCAAAGGGGGTGACAGGCTGGACGGAGAGGCTTTGTCCTCTGCTGCTGTCACCCCAACTCCTCCAGGTAGACTCCCACATAAGCCCATCATGGAGTTCCTATCCTGGTATCCCGATTGGTCATATCCCCCAGGCAGACGGGATGGGAAGTAGTTGTCAGTTCCCTCGTAAAAACGCTGGTCTGGAAAGAAGTAAGGGTTGGTCTCAAAAAGCTCCATAGTGGTGAACTCTGTGGTATAGATTTGGGGACGAAGATTCCTGCTTCCCCTGAACTGCTCTAGTGTATTGAGTCCTAAAGTCTGAGGCAAGTGTCAGAGAGTATCTCCGGCCCTGGTTCTGAATCTGTGATGAGTGGAAGACGTGGGGGGAACAACTGGTGTGGAGCGACTGTAGGCTGGCATTTAAACCCCTCTGCTTGCTGTAGGATCACGGGGTTAAATTTAGCACGAGCCCCCAGAAACCTGACACGACGTTTAGCTGTTGCTGCACATCTACACTTCACATCTCTGTTGGGCCCTGCTCTCTAGGGCTTTATGGCCCACTCCTGCCACTGTGTGTGTGTGTGTGTGTGTGTGTGTGTGTGTGTGTGTGTGTGTGTGTGTGTGTGTGTGTGTGTGTTGTGCCCTTGAGTAGGTGCCAGTGTTTCTCGTTTCTCGTAGGAGGCCAGGTTACGATCAAGTTGCTGTGGAAATGAAACAGATAACCCAGGATCAAAGATGTTTGTCTTAATGAGCTAATCCCAGTCTTGCGTCCCTCTTGATGACACAATACATGAAGTGCGCTGGCTTGGGAGTGGATAGAGAGGGGGGCAGGCAGTGGGGACAGTTTGGAGACAGCTGTCACTTCTACCAGGAGCCAGTCATGTGCAATGACAAGAACTTGTTTGGGCCCTACCTCTTTGTGAGAAGGAAATGAGGCCAGAGATTACTAGGTCACATTAAGACGTGGACAGTCATTTGAGGAAGGGCACAAATCTGGCACACATTTCTTCTTTGACAAAAAACATCATAGACTTATTTGGTCTTGGGTTTATTTAAAAACATTCATATGTGCTGACTTTTCCTCTTAGATGATTGTGTGATGCATGTGTGGATATTTCTGCCCATCATTGACAGGCCTGTACAAGAACAAGTATGGTGAAGGAAGTCTAGTATCATTAACACTGGCTCCTGTTACAGTCCATTCAGAATTTAGGGGACAATATTTAAGTCATCCAAACAGAGCGACAGACTTTGCTGTCCTGACCTCTTCCAGCCAAGCTTTGAATTAGCCAAGCCACCAGTGCTAATCTTTCCAGGACATGTCTCACCACATAACTCGGCAGCTAATTCAGACTGGCTTCCGTTAGGTGGGACTAACAGCCAAAATACACTGTTACATCTGATTAGAATTAGAAGCAATGAATGGTATTACATCATATTGGTGTCCTCTATCACTTTAACATCAAAAAGGGTACTGATAAATATTCATAAATATGGGATTGGTAATAGTTTGTGAAAATATGCTCCCTTTTGTTAAATTGGCTTTTTTGTTTTTGTCTCAATTGCATATTCCTTATGTCAGTATAACTTTTCAAATAGACAATTCATCCACTCTTAGGACAGGACTATACTGCTGTTATAAACTGAGCCTACAGTACACTGGAAGTGACAAAGCCACTTTATGTGAAATTAATTATGTTGTGGAGAGCAATCAGTGATGACACCAGAGTCCTGCTGTGCTGATTTGGCCGAACACACATTTGAAAGAATGTAAGAGAAAAAGCAAATTTATACATCATGAATTGACATTGACAACATGTAAAATTGTATAAGGAATATTTTGAAGTTGGTTTGACCACTGCACTAGAAGGTTTGATATAATGTGTTAACACTGTCTGAAACAAGGCGTCATAGCAATAAAAAAAAAACCCAATCTAGCCTCCTGCTGGCAGTGGTCTGATTGGACTAATGGATCATGGTCTAACCCTGGCCTGTGGAGTGGGCTCTCGGGGTCTGGGGGGTTTGGTCTTGGCACAGGCCTGTGGTGGGCTGTCAGGTTAGTCTGTGATGGATGGTCACTGATGGTAGAACGAGTACAAAGACCCCTGTGTTGGACTCAGGGTTAGAGCGGGGAGGGGGACTGCAGTGTGCCCGAGTCACTCATAGCCCTATGTCATCTTAGCCCATTGTCAGCAGATCTGGAGAAGCCTGTGTGTGTGTGTACAGAGTATCTGCAGCGTCAAGCCAACACTTGTGGCTTATTTGAAGAATGAGTCCTCTCAGTGTTTTGAAGTGAGACGCTTGGCAGTGTTCAGACATTTTTTAGGCCTATCAGCTCATTTTATAAAGAAAAAAAAGTTTACACACCCGGAAAGTAAGAGTCAAACACTTATCCTCAACCATCTGATACGGTCAAAGCAGTTCTGTTTGATGTCAATGTGAACAGACCAAGCCACATAAAACTTTTACATCTTTTAATCAACACTTTTCAGGATGCATAGCCTACCCACTAAATAACTAAATGGTTATATAAAGAGACTGTTATATAGCTATAATATTTTATACATTTAGGTCATGATGTAAATTTGTGATGATGTGATGGATTCTGGCAAGAGAAGGTAGAGTGCCTCGTCACTGACAGTGTTTGTTGAACCAGGGACAATGTTTACTCCTTTTACATTAAACAATGAGTTATTTTCTCTGTTTCATGTAAATTATTATTTTAATAATTTTCAGGCTTTTAAAAATAAAAAGATAAAAGATATAGTGTTGTTTTAATTATGAATCAGATTCATAGTGAAGGTTTTCATTTTTTTCTGATAAACAGCTGAGAGTCAATAAAATCATAATCAGTTAAAACATAAAATTTTATGTATATAATACACTGTTTTCTGGGCTTTTTCACAGCAGTGGTTTACTCATGTTTAGCAGAATTTAGATCAGCGCACAATTGCTCTATAGATTTGAGTAAGTACTTCAGTATGTGATTGCTAAGAAGAACAATGACTGTGGTATTGTAGCCATCAAAATAAAAATAACTTCAACCTTCAATTCTTTGTGTGCCTCTTGTAAACTGAATTAAAGAAACAAATACGCAACAGCAAATGGCATAATGTTTTTTTGAGGATGTTAGAGAATCATTTTGACTCCCAAAAGCAGGCCATTATACTGTATGTGATGTGTTTTGTGTGTGTGTGTGTGTGTGTGTGTGTGTGTGTGTGTGTGTGTGTGTGTGTGTGTGTGTGTGTGTGTGTGTGTGTGTGTGTGTGTGTGTGTGTGTGTGTGTGTGTGTGCACCAGGGATTGCCCTGTCATTGGCAACACTGCTCCACTTCTTCTCAGTGACAAGCAGCAGCACATTGCTGGACAGCTGAGGCTGAAGGAGGGGGGCAGTGTTTGGGGGGATCAGGCCTGCTCACCCTAGGTTAGCATCAAGATCATCACTGACCTGAGCACTGTCATCTGAGCGCTCACAGGAAATCTCACATGTGTAAGAGGAGAGTAGCATAACAGCAGGAAGGACTGTCCAGTAAATGCAGATAAACAAAAGCCACAATGCCAGCACATTCTGTAGAAGACCTTGAATCCGCTAAGAATATTCAAAGGATTGTGCATCTTCATAATATATGTTCTCATTTATTCATTGGAAAACCCTTTGTCATCCCAGACACCAGGGAAAGATTCAAATAATAACAATAATAATAATAATAATAATAATAATAGTGTAGTAATAAAATAGTGGAGACCTGTGATGTCTCTCTCTATGGGGGTTGTTTTTGGTGGACTAAGTAAGCAGTTCCTGATGGTGTCATGATAGACATTTACAGAAACTTCACAGAAAAGGACAAAACATACAATAAACACCAGTGTAAACCTGGATTTACACCATATCCCTTATATTTATTAGATACAGATGTTTCATCTAGGAATGTCTCACGGACTTTTTGAGTCAGAATTGAAGAGAGTGGAAAGTGTTGTTTAATAAGTTAGCCATGACTACCATTTAACTATATCTGTATATTACAGGCAGTAAGAAATCCAGACAAACAAAGTCAATTTATAATTAACAAACTGTAACAAAAGAAGACACATATTTATAAATAACTTGATTACTTGATTACTTGATTTGAGATCATTTACTGCAGTGCTCAAATTTAACATGAACTTATTATTGGAAGTGCTTTAGAGAGAGGATACAGTTGCCATAGAGACAGCAGATGCCTGTCTGTCACAGAGGCTGTTTTCATTTATCCATTATTAAAGCCTGTCATATCAATTTTTTTTTTCATCGAGCCGAAAACAGTGCTTTTGTGTTTCACATTATGTTGAGCTCACACATTATATAATGACTAATACATGATTAGCAGTGCCACAAATCAATCAGATCCTCTAATCAAATGATTGGTCATGGCTGACTAGCACCTAAACAGCATGGCTCCACTTCTGTTAAGTAATGGACCTTACATAAGCTGTATCATTTAACTAATGTCTAAAGGTAATGTTATCACTACGTTACTATACTAATCATCAGCTGAATACTCCCATTCATTTTCGAACGAAGTGCCCCACCTGTGATTTTACAGGGCCTGGAGAGAGCTTTGAGTAAAGTTTCACCAGGCCTTTCAAAGCTTTTTACGTCAAGGTAGAAACAGTAGTTCTGTGGCCCAGCCATGCTTCTGCTCACTGGGGCTTTTATCACAGAGTAATCCCCTACAACAAACAGAATGGCCGGCATGTGCATGCGCAGCTGTCGCAGTCTTAGTGCAAGTGGTGTCATGTTAAATCATAGGAATGACCCGAGGTCCTGAGCTATCCGCTGCCCTTCCCTTTGCTGGCATTCCACTCACTGTAACGCACATCCACAGCCATACATACTCATACCAACACATAACCCACTTCTCAATAACATACTTTGCGGCACATGCTAGACTACAGTTATTTACTGTAAATAACCTTTGCCTCAGTGCTGCAAACAACTCTGATTATTCCAAATATTACAATAATGTCATGTAAAGTCAAAGCAGGCATTACAGACTTCACAACAGTTTTCATCTCTTAAAATATTGTCAGTTAATCAGAAAGGTATCTGACTAAGGCCTGGCTCTCATAATATCTATCCTGTTTAATTTGAGGGTCATTCACACCTTGAAGTATCCTAAGTGTAAACCACAATCAGCATAGCGTGCTCAAGGAGACATGTCTGAGAAATGTCTGTCCATCTTCTCTCTATATGAGTAAAACAAGCTCCTTCAAACCATCCTTCAATGGGTCAAATGTTTCCCATTTCTTTTGTAACTCCTATTATGAAATTGTCCCAGTCCCTGAGTCTTTTTTTCCATATTGCTATCTTTGTTATTCTCTGGCTCCAGTGACCTTCTCCTATGTCAGCAGAGTGATAAATTTAGCGGCCTGGTTTCTGGAGAGACCAAATAGTCAGATACAACAGGGAGAATGTGTGTGTGTCTGTGTCCAGTCTGAAGCTTGTGTGGAGGTGAGAATTAAGGGTAATTGGTCACAGGGATGCTGATATCCGGACACAAGGAAAAAGAAAGACAAGCCATCATACAGGCAAATGGAAATCAGTACTTCATTGTCATGTTTATGTAAGAATATTAATACTGTGGCAACCCAGATCTGAATCTGACTTAAAGACAAAAGTAGGAATGTCCTTTATATGTATTATTGTGGTTTGTTTTTGTACACTGGTATAACATATGGGCCAGGGTGAATGTGGTCAGTAAGAGTATCGCTAAAACGTATATGAAAAGAAAAGGCATTGTGGAAGGTGTAAATTCAAACAATCACTCGTGTGATGCTCAATGGGGCTTTGTACAAGATATTTTTCTATAAAGTATTGTATACACCAAAGAGGATAAAAGAAGAATGTGTGATGTTATTCTGGGATGTTAGCAATGAAGAACAATCGCCATGGAAACATAAAGATCCCCTACCACACCCTCAGCTGTGCCATTTCAGAGCTGCCAAGCTGTGGGTGCCATGTGACCAGGGGTGTTGTGCCATTCTCCGTTTCCACGCACTGTGACGTTCCGGACGTCACAAAAACAAAACACTATGCCATTCTTAAATTAAACGCATAGTGACGGAAAGCATTCCGGGGTGGCTTCTAAAAGTATTTACAAAGGAACTTTAGTCACAAAGGCGTCTTTACTTTGTGAAGTTTGTTCCACTTTTCTTTTACTTTTTTTTTTTACTTTTGCTGCCTACACAAGCAATGTTTTGATTAGTCTACTATTTAAAAAAATATTTAAATTTCATACATTTTTAGATTGGCTTGTAAATACTAAAGTATCAGATATTTTACTGATATGATAGTGTCAATAATCATGCTAAAGACTTAAAGACAGGACTAATGGCTTTTCTTTCTGAGCTCGATTTGGGACTTTCCAGAGTAAATATAGATATATACACCAAAACCCAGGGGTAAACAAGTCAGTTACAGTATAGTGTAGGGCGCCTGTCCCTCTTCTAGACAGGGCTCTAAATTAAAGCAGACCAAAGAAGAACAGCGATTAAGCAAAGAAACGTCACAGGTGTTGGAGCCCAGTCAAAGAGAGGACACAGGACAGCTGTCCTGTCACAGAAAGACATACTACAGCCAAAACAGTGGCCACACTCCCTCTGAATCACTGAACCCCTTTATTTTACAAACATTTATTTCTTAACAGGTGTACCACTGCTAAACAATTGTAGTCTCGTTATGAACAATAGTCACTTCAAACCAGCACCACTGGCATTTTTTTTACTACTGAGGTCTGTTTCTTATATCCCTTATCAAGATTCACAATAATGGTAAATATCACAGGCATTGTTAGTATTATGCAGCTAATATAGCTTTTACTTTAGTTTTCACTTCAAGTCACAACAGGGCCATGCTATATGTGCATTACATACATTATTCAAACTAAATAAACAGACCCCCACCCCTCATATACTGAGGGGAGAATATAAAGACAAGTAAGAAGCAAATTAAAGTTATTTCCATAAAGCCAAATATGTCTACAAACACTTAACAGTTTCACAACTTGTGGAAGTCATAGTTCATACTGAATTAGCAATTAGCAGTAATGAAATACTAATTGTTTGGTCAAGAAATATAATTAAATTTTGTCTTTTATCTTAAAGAATCATTACAATGGCAGTGTAACGCTTAAATCAAACCCAATCCCCCAATTAGTACTATGCAGTCATTTTCAGCAAAGATACATTTGGTAACAAAGGCTGGTTCACACAAACTAAATATTAAATGTAACAAGTGCAGTTTCTGCTTCATTAGGTGGTCACCTGCACAATTAATACACCATTATAAATAAATTAAATACAAATGAACAGAACTGAACATATTTTCTGTTTAAAGAGGGAGGTTAGATACTCCCCTGGAAAGAACAAACATTAAAAAATAACCAAATAATTATGACATTTACAGGTCCATCTGAAGTTAGGCAAATGCATACATTTGTTACATATAAGCATCTTAAACACTAGGCCCAGAGTAAATATTTAAGCTGAGTATTCAGGCAGGTTTCTTGCTATGCTGCACTTTAAAACATTTTATACTACATTGTATTCATTGAGAGAAAACTATCAAAGTAATGTAAAAGGTTGCTGAAACAGCACATAACCAAAGATTTAAGATGAGCCTGCCTACTTCTCCTTCAATATTTTATTAATATTTACAGAAAAAACATCTGCAAAAGAAATCTAGCCGTTCAATAGAGCCCTAAATGGTGCATTTCCCCACAATGCCAAGTAAACAAACTAAAAACAGAAACAAAGGCAAGGTTTAACCCCACCCACACACACACACACACGGTCACACCTTTACAGAGCTTTTACAGGTTCCAACAAACTACTCTGCACATCTCTCTTCAAAAATATAAATAAAATTACTTATGTTCACCCTTATTACATGTAGCATTACAGTCAACATTTGGCTTGAGACTCATGTCTAAAGTTGCTCTGAACAATACTTTAGTGGCAGTGTTATGCAAAAGAAACCATGCAGCCTCAAGCTAGCGGCACTAAGTGCTATACTTGTGTCAGCAATGAACAGTAAGGTGCTCGTTTTGTAGGTGTTTACAAGAGCGCATGCACATATACAGTTGGGGTAGATTCACATCAAGTGTCAAAACCGATCGTCTCTGCACAGGTCACTCCCCTCGCTCTTGTCATGATGCACAGAGTGCTAGCTTTGTAAATAAATGACCACTTCTCGCTTCTGGTGTGAATCTACCTGTGTTTAACTGTTATTCAAGAGATGTCAGTGTTTTTTGTTTTTTTTACACAATGTATATCTTAATTACTTTCTGGATTATTTTTCCACATCCTGGACAAGGAGCTTGGAATTTGTGCAACCTTCTGGCACATGGGAAGCAGGTTAGTAGGTGGGCTGTACGTCCGTGTATAATATTCCCATTACGAGGTCGCACTCGACAGAGCTTGCAGGGCTCCAACAGTGCCTCAGGTCTTACTTCTACGTCCATGTCCAGAATTTCCTGACTCTCTCCTACTGACAGCTGCTCGTCTCTGTGAAACACAGACGGCCGAGGCCCTTTCCCTTTTCCTGCACCCATAGTTGGCAGAGGCCTGTCAGCTGTTGAGTGGGAGGGAAGGATGACTGGGTCAGACACTGTTCTGCTACAGTCTGGAACATCAATCCCAGCATCACTGTCATCGTCCTCATCGTGGGTAGTGACTGAACTGCATGCTGGAATGTCAGGGACAGAGAGAGAATGGACAAGCCGTGGGACATCTTTATACCAGTTCTTTCGTAAAGCCCAGCAGCGAACACAATACTTCTGTAGAGGTGTGTTGAACTTTCTACACTCTGTGCATTGCCACGCATCCTGTGAGAAAGAACACAAAGTGACACATCTGATGCTTTCTAAGATTAATACTAGTGTCTAGAGATGGACAAACATTAGAAACCTGCGTAGAGATCTCTGTGTCAGTGTCATCACTCAGACACTGCGAGTCTTCATCTGGATCCTCCTGCATCTGGATACACACAAGAAATTTAAAATGAATGCATAATTACACTAAATAACATTAGTTAGATTAAATCCATCTTAACGCATCACTATGTAACTTTTGAGAATTTGTTCTAAAAGACTCAACTGAGAGCGTTACATCTCAATAGATTATATGTAGATTATGTTGCTGTAATGTTTTGTGGAAGAGAAGTGTATTCTCGCAAAATGTGATGTGCCCTACTACATAATGGAGTGTCCATAAAGACACCATTATTTTGCCTCTTTATTGTGAGAACAACATTAAATCTATTTTAGATCTTTGAACATAAGGTATGAGTTAGTGTTGCTTTAATACACATTAAGACAAAAAACACACTAATCATGTACCTCTTTATCGGTCTTGTCGTCCTTTCCTCCTCCTTCCTCGTCATCTGGTGGAGCGTCCACTTCTCCTCCACTACCCTCCTCCAGCGCAGCCTCTTTCATCTCGACACTCACCTGCTCACTCTCACCTTCAGTTAAGAACCAGAGGTCATCTGTGGTGTCCGACACAATGGCCGTGTCTTCCTCCTGTGCAGGAGACAGCTAACACATCAGTCAGAACACCACTGTTAAAATCTGAATTATGTAAAAAAGGTAAATGGTTGCTGACCGACCACAACGGTTTCATAAACTTTATCTTTAGATAGACAAAAGTCTCTTACTTGGTTTGTGTGGATGTCAGTAGAACCGTTACTTCTTCGGCTGTAGTTACTTCGGAGATTACCCAGAAACCACCAGGGCAGGCCAGACAGGTCCCACTCATCAAGAGTAACATCCAGCTTGGGTCGTTTATAAGCTGACCGTGGTAAGCCATCAAGGGAGTCTAAAAAAGGTTTCGCAAATAAATTAAAGCTTCTTTTACCAGACTTTTCTGACTTATCAGGACTACAGGAAAATACTACAATATTCAAAACATATGTTCACCATCATCTGGCTCTCGAGGTCGTCTCTGGGAGGGTGTCTGCAGGAGAGGCCTATCACTGCCAGCCTCTAAACCTGTTTTGACAACACCTCCACAAACCTATTGACAGAAGAAGCATAGAGAATAAAATTAGGACCAGGAGCCGCAACTGGGCACTTGGAGGACCCACATCTCCTTTTCAAGATGGCCTTTTTAACGGGTGTGGTACAGGGATTAAAGGGACTGGGTAACAAGGGTATGGGCCAGTGGGGAATAGACGGTTTAAGAAAATGAGATTACTGTGAAAGCTCAAATAAATTAAAGATAATATTCTATGAAGTAGAATTTTATTTTTCTATTGTGCTCCAGACACGTTACATAAAAAGGAGTTTGAATCATAGTACACTAGGGATGTAACGATTCACTCAACTCAAGATTCGATTCACAATTCTGATCTCACAATTCAATTTTGTCACAATTTTCTTTTATTAAATGGATTGAGACAAATTAGAAGTGAACAAGTGCCCTTTTATTATTTTACAAATCAGGGCACGGACTAACTTTTTTCATCACTGTCCTGGTACGGTCCTTAAAGCCAGTTCCAACAGTCCCTAAGTAAATGTCAAAAGTTCTCATATTTATTTAAAATATAGGCTAATGTTCATTCATTTGTAAGTTGATAAATAAACAAAAATAAAATCTAATTCTACATACGATACTTCAAAGAACCGGATTTGGTCCGTGTACCTTAAGTTGGACACCCCTGCTCTTTACTCTCAGTGGCTGCAGCTGAGACTCACAGAAGGCAGCACATGATTCACCAGAACATTTATTAAAGCTCTCTGACAAGAGCCTCAAACAGAGAAATGCTTATTTTAAAACGGTTCTGACCGTGTTATAATATAATAAAAAATAATTTTTACTATAAAAAATAACTTATGCCTCAAAGATTGTTCAGACTTGGGATGAATGCAGCCTGTTTACAGGTTAGTATCTTTGCTAACACAGATTACTGCAAACATTCTCCCTGTTCTCCATCGGTGACAGGACATTTACATAACTTTTTTTGTCCATTTTGGAGAAAGTTTAAATCAGCCTCAGAAACAGACTTGTTTTTGTTGCGCAGCAATTAAGTCCACGCGGAGCCGACTTGGCCTGGGACTTGCCCTTGCAGCAAAGAGACAGAGATGATGAGAGAGTGAACGCCTTTTGCCATAAATTTATTTATGCTGCCACACCTCTGATTTGAATGAGGATGAGACTTCCTCACTATTACCTTCCACACTCAATATTACCATGGTGGCCATGCTAGAAACTGTTTGCAACAACTTGTTGACCGCGAGTTTGACGTAAACAGTGGCACTGTTTGTCATAATAATTGTATATTAGACATTACCTTTGCTCCAGTTTATATGCTTATCCACATACAAGTATGACTTAATGTCTTTAGCTATATCTCCTATTGGTGCCATGCTAATCCAAACAAGACAAAGACATCACTTTGCACTACATCTAATCACTGTCAGGGACACTCTGTCCTGTACACTTAGTGACATGTACACGTAAACTGATTCACATCTATGACTGACAAGTCAGCTCAATACACGTCCATCCACGACCCTGGAGCTGAGAGGCAGGCATAATGTACATCTATAAAAGCTTCATGTGTTGTAAACATGTTAAGCAAATCACCATGTGATTTGGTTCATTCTTGCAAGAATTAAACCGGTCTTTCATTCCTAAATTTACCATGCACGGTCTCCGTTGTCTCGTTTGTGATCCGAACCTAATACTAATTATTTTAACACCGTTGTTCAAAACAAATCGCGATTTAATTAACATCTCAACTGACTGGAAACGTCACATATGTGAATTGATTTTCAACTGCCTCATGGTTAATCGTTACATCCCTATAGTACACGGTTCAGTCAAGTCAGGTCACAGCAAAAAGAATGCATGCATATTTATTAATTAACCAATTTCAATTAAGATTTGGTAAAAAAAGGTATAAGCATAGTATATCAAGTTCTACTAGAGTCGATTTAGCACATATTTTCTTAAGGCAAAAAAGAAAAGGAAAAAGATTTGAGGTACCAAGGCAAAAGGGGGTAGGATCATGGGAATAGGTGAGAGGTTTAGGGTTATTGGCTCATGGCTGAATGAGGAGCTGTAAATCCTCCAGTTTGTAGCAGAGAAGAGAACTCTGAGACAGACAGAGACAGTGACTCTGCCCCCCATCCACCGAATGAAGCTGGTGCCACAATTGTGCAGAAAAAAAAACACCAGATCAAACCAAGGATGGGGCTGTACAGAGACGGTGCCACTCTGTACAAATGCACACGAAGGAAGACAGCAGTCCTTACACCTCCCATCCTCATCACACACAAGTTTGGTTTAATGTAGAGTTTTTGGTAAATAGGACTCTTAATAATAACACTTAATAATAATACTTCGGGAACACCCTCTTTGTCAACAACTGTTGTGTGCAGTGAGGTCAGAGGCTGGGGATCTCTGTTTCTTCTTAGCACCATGTTTCAGCTTTACCTGACCACGATCCTCCACTCCGCCCTCTACACACTCACGGCGCACAGAAAGATTCTCTGCAGCGTCTGCATTTCAGATAAGACAACAACAGAAAAAGCACAACCCCACCCTTTAATAATGGCATGGTACACACTCTCACTAAGGCCTTCCTTTGACCCTTTGGTAGGAAATTATATCCTGTGCAGGAATCCCAGAGATGTGGAAACTGTCAGGAGAACTGAATAAAAGCATTAGAAGAGCCATTTTGATATAAGCTACATATCCTTTTTCTCATCTTGTCTATCTTTACCTGTTATTTGACCAATGTCCCTTAACATCACTATATTTTGCATTTAATTAATAAAATTAACATCTCACGTACCTAGCACAACCAAGTATTTCTTCAGCATCTCATATACTGGGCTGTAAAATAAAAAATAGATTTAGTATGATGGTGTTACCTAGACAAGATCTATGTCTAGGTTTCTATAGTGCATACCTTGGATTTTTGACAGAAAAGCTCTCCACTTCCAGAAGCTCTCCCAGAGGATCATCCTGGCAGTGAACTATGTGTTGCCTCTGCTTATCATAAAGTTGTTTTCCCATGATGTATTGTCCCAGGTAGTGCATCACCTACACAAATGATGGGAAATTAGACTTTAGAGGCCTCATATACAATTTTTTTAAAATCCATTTATAATCCCTTTAGCAAAATTCCTAGTCACAGTTGGGGGCGCAGGGCTCTAGACTAACTTTTTACTCTGGTTGCACTGGAACAGAAATGTGCCAATAAAGAGAACAAATTACGTAAACAAATTACGTAAACAAGTTACGTAAACACAAAAGTTAATTACACCCAAATTTTGTTGTGTTTAGTTTGTGATGAGATGGAAGTGACACTGCATCAACCATTAGTCTATGCTTTTCTATAAATATCTGCATAAGTAACAGTTCTAGAGCCATTGTCTTATACCTGACTTTAATTGTTCACCGTTGACGTTTGTTGCAGTAAAACACCGCTTTGCGCATATTTGTGAGAAACAAAACTTAAGCCGTGTGGCACATTTAAATAAATCCTCAACGGCATTCACTAGTAATTTTTGGTAATTAATAAATGGAAAAGTTGTGACTTTGGTGGATTATTTGGCTAAACCTTTGGGTCACTTACAGCTGTTGAAAATGTTACGGTGAGTCTTTTCTGTGTTGAATGGGCTACACACACACTGTGCTGTTGTGTGGGGTTCACTGTGTATTGTAAATGGCATGCATTTACCTATATACCCTTCTCGCACACCCAAAGCGCTTTACATTATTCCACTCACCCCATAACAGTCTATATCTTTTAAACTTTATTCTCAGCTACTACTTACCTCTTTTAGAGTAAAGACTTCCTCTTGGGCCCCGGCTACACGCAGGATCTGAAGGAGAGGGGCTTTGGGCTGCACCTACCAAAGTACAGGACATGGAATTTAGTACAACTTATGAGTTATCTTTTAGTTTATTACTACTATATCTATACTTTTGCTAAACTATTAGAACTTTACATTTTGTTGGTTTGTGAGTGTACCTGATTTCCCTCCCCAGGTAATGTCCTGCATAATGAGGCTGATGCTGGAGGCTGGATTGATGGGGAACTCATAGTAACCTAACGAGGTCTGAAAATTGAGACAGTTCACACGTTAAACAGTTGCCAATTATATTGTAATTATAAATAAATTAAACTTTTACGCAAGCATAATTAGTACATGTTGTTTCACCACCGTCCACATCTCTCTGGCTTGTTCTATAATTATATAATATGTAAGCCTACAGTATGCACCGTGTACATTATCATACATTTAATTTTGAAAGCGTCAATGAGACTCATTTGTCCAACGATCGGACATTGGCGGGACAAAAGAGACTTTGTCTCTTTTCTGAAGGGTCCATGGAAAGACCAGTAAACGGTGCGCCGGTGTGTAACCACATCCAGTTTGATTTAGCTAGCTAGTTAAATAAAGATGCTGCTGATGCGTTAACGGACATGATACAGCTAAGTGTATGCAACACGACATTGTTCACCCTAAAATCAACCACTTACAACTATAAACTACTAGCACTTGGCTAAAAATGTATTAGTAACAAGCGCAAACTGGCTAATGTAAACCTATACATTAGCAAACGTGTTGCTTAACGTATCATCAAGCTAACATTAGCTAACAACGTAGCTAACGTGTTACTTTCTATGTGGACACGGCCTTACCGTGATAAATTGAGTCGCTACATTATCCCACAGAACCGTTGCCACAATAGCTCATCTATTTAAAAAAAAAATCTGTAAAGAACGGCCATTAAATTTGCAATTCTCAAAGGCTAATGACAGATAGCTACAAATTCAAAACGACAGTTTCGGCAGAACTTCCGGTAAGCACATCTCAAAAGTGAAGAGTATTGCTCCATCTGCTGGTTCTTTTCAGTAGTTTCCCGCGGTGGTGAGTGACGGCATTACTGAAGATAAGCCTTGAATTAAATGTAGATGTACAAATGATATTACAAGTATAATACAAATACAAATTGAGATTAACAAATTATATAAAAGCTCTTAATGTGCTACTTTTATTGCCAGATCACATTAATATTCATTACAGTTATTGATCGAAAATCAATTTATTCTTTTCTGAAATATTGCTAAAAGAATGTAATTAATTACATGAAGTTTCTATTTTATTTGAGAAATTACTTAAAACCTCAAAGCCAAAAAAAAATACTTTTTGTAATTAATTTAATGTTTGTGTAACTATCATTACAAAAAGTATTTTTTTTTTTTTTTTTGAATAATGTTTGTGTTTGTGTAACTCGGGGCGCTCCCTTAGAGATAGGGTGAGGAGCACGGTCACTCGGGATGGAGGAGCTTAAAGTAGAGCCGCTGCTCCTCCACATCGAGAGGAGCCAGCTGAGGTGGCTCGGGCATCTGTTTCGGATGCCTCCTGGACGCCTCCCTAGAGAGGTGTTCCGGGAATGTCCCACCGGGAGGAGACCCCGGGGAAGACCTAGGACAAACTGAAGGGACTATGTCTCTCGACTGGCCTGGGAACGTCTCGGTATCCCCCCCGGAATAGCTGGAAGAAGTGTCTGGGGAGGAGGAAGTCTGGGCGTCTCTGCTTAGACTGCTGCCCCTGCGGCCCGGCCCCAGATAAGCGGTAGAAGATGGATGGATGGATGTTTGTGTAACTGATTAAAACGGTTGCATAAAGCCTATGTCTGACATCTGTGGTTATGTATGTTTTATTATTTTAGACTAACATTGATAAAATATGGTCATTGTTTTGGTCCTCCTAGACAGCCCTTGAGACAGAAGTGTTAGTGATCTGTTGACCTCACATCTATTGCATTCTGTTTTTTAATTTATCCCATGGCCTTAGCCAGCTATGAGGTCCCCCGAGGTCCGGACCACATAACTGGTCTGGTACCGTACGCAGGTACAAATGCGGAACAAAAATCGGATCTGATCTCAGATCTGCCGCTCGAGTCTGATCGGCTGTAATTCTGTGAAAGGACTCGACGGAGACCACGGCGTGAGTTTTAACTAAGATAAACGGTGGAGATGCGGCTATATTTAAAGTTTAATCTGGACAATTAGCTTCAGTAATAGTGATTAAAAAACTATGAGACAGAGTGAAACCATGTGTTGGACACAGTGGCAATTTCTTTAAGACTGCAAGGGAAGCTCGGCTTCCCTTATAATGTTACAAAATTAATGGTCAAATATGTACTATTGTATTAACATTTTATTGACTAAAAATGCGTTAGAAAACGTTCATCTCAAAGACGAGTTCGTTCAGAATCAGTTACATATAGCAGGTCGGCTGACTCGATTTCCTTCTCATACATTCCCGCAGCGTCACAGTGCATTTCCCTATTGAAGCCCAGCATCCATTGACTTCAATGGGGCTGCTTTGAACATTTTTTTTCAGCGCTTCGAAACTAGACGGTCATTGGATAAACGCTGCGATTATGTCCCGCCCACGGACGCTCAGCGTCTCTGGGGGTGAATGGGGAGTGGGCTGGCCCGGACTCCGAGCTTCTGCGTGATGATTGGAGGGTCCTGTCGAAAGACTGCATCTCCTTTTGACTGACAGCGATTCTGTACTATAAGGAATCACTGAAGCTATTCGAGCTCAGTCCCATCGCGGATTTCTCAAGTTCAGTCGAAATAAAAACTGCTGCCTATTTCTTTGATATTTGCTTGGCGAAATTGCTTGATTTTCATCATACATTTCACACAATTATACACCACATTCCTTGTTTCAGTTTTACAGTTTTTTTAGTTTTTTTAGATCGTTCATTCCTTCATTCATTCATTCATTCATTCATTCATTCATTCATTCATATAACGTTAGTAGGCTAGGCTAGCGTCGTGGGTGAAACTGCGCACGATGGTAGACGGTGCTAATATTGTCGACCTGATTTTGGCGAAGCCATTTGAAAGTGTTCCTTACGAGGAAAAACTTAGAATTAAACAGCAGGATTGATTTAGTGCAAAAGATAGGGAAAAATAACAGGTCTTTTCAGCTCTCCTGGTATGACAAAGTTAGCTGGCTGACTGGAAGTGCTGTGACAAATAAAATGTACTGCTGGCCATGCCTCTTGATGAAACCATCTCACGGATGTGTTGTTTGGTCAAAGGTGGAGTTTGGAGATCTGTCTAACTTTGACAGGACATATAAAAGACATGAAAAGAGCAATGAACATGTGAGTGCATGTGCAAGATTAAGTTGCATGGGCAGGATCAGGGTTGAGCATGCAATAAATGAAGGTGCTCGCATTCAAGTGGCTAAACATAATGAAATAGTCAAACAAAACAGGGCCTTCCTAAACCGCCTTATTTATGTGACATCCTTGCTTGGCCGGCAGGAGCTGTCATTTAGGGGACATGATGAGAGTAGTGAATCATCCAACGATTACAGGGAGTTCACAGAAACATTAGCTAAATATGACTCTGTCCTGTCCACACAATTCGAGTCCTCAACTGTGTTTTCTGGTATGTCCCATACTATTCAAAATGATTTGATCTCTGCTCTTGCAGCCGTTTCTGATCAGATCAGAGATGAAATTCAGGATGCTCCCTTTTTTGGATGGCAGGTGGATGAAACAACTGATATATCCTGCCGTGCCCAACTCTCTGTCATTGTTCGCTATGTGGATAGTGCAGGTAAAATTCAGGAGCGCTTTATTGTATTTTTTGATGTTTCGGGGGGGCGAGATGCCCAGTCCGTTTTTGAAATATTAAATGAGAACATGCAGGGCTACAATTTTAAGGACAAGCTTGTGGCACAGACCTATGATGGGGCTGCTGTCGTGGCTTCAGATCTCAATGGTATGCAGGCCAAAGTGAAAGCAATAGCCCCCAGTGCAATGTTTGTGCATTGCTATGCACACCGACTGAATCTGGTGCTGTCACAGGGGGCTAAATGCTTGCCTGAGTGCAGAATTTTTTTTGCATCACTCTCTGGATTTGCCACATTTTTTTTCAAAATCCACAAAGAGGACATCTTTTCTGGAGTCTGCAGGCTGTTCAAGGTTTCCCAGAAACGCTCCTACTCGATGGAATTTCACATCACGGATAGTGAGCACTGTGGCAAACAATTATGATGGTCTCCTGCAGACTTTTGAGAACATCATTGCAGATACAACAATGGATGATGATACACTGGATTGTGCCAAAGGCTTTGTGAGGAAACTGGAGGATTTTGAGTTTGTGTTCATGTTGTACACATATGAACAAATCTTCTCTGAGACTGATGTGGTCTTTGATATTGTCCAGCAGAGGGCGATGGATGTTCTTTACTGCAAGAACAGAATTGAATCTCTTCTTGCATTTGCCAAAGAGAAGAGGTCAGAGGGGGCTTTCCAAGCCATTTATGCCAAAACAGCAGATCTCACATCAGGCCCACGAGATGAGCCCATGAGAAAGCGCCGTCTGACCCAATTGCAGGATCCCCAAGTGTGATACAGAAATCTGTACATGGCCATCCTTGATAACATCTTGGAGCAGATTCCTCGACGTTTTTCAAATTTGGAAAGCATGCTCTTCTTAGAATTAGTCAATCCAGGGAAATTTGATGACATGAGACAGGTATTTCCAGAGGAGGCCTTCCAAAGTGTCCTGAAAAGTTATGGCCATCACTTTGATTCAGGAAGACTGAGGTCAGAACTTCAAGTCCTGTATTCAGATCAGGACTTGCAGGGTAACAGGGGAAAGCTGTGTGATTACTTGGTGTTCCTTAAAGACATGGAGTTGGACAGTGCAATGCCTCAGCTTTACAAACTGTTCTCATTAGTGGCAACAATTGGAGCTACATCTGCAGGTGTAGAAAGGAGCTTCTCCTGTTTAAAGCGACTCAAGTCCTACACCCGAAACACAATGGGCCAAGGCCGTTTAAGCAGCCTAGCTCTGCTGGCCATGGAGAGGACACTGGTCAAGTCACTTGAAAAGACCCCTGGTACGACAGGGTCACAGACCATTTTCTTGAAAAGGAACGTAGGGCAGAATTTACTTTTAAATAAATAGACGATTTTATGATGTAGGCCGAAAATGAGCTTCCCCTCTCTGACAGACCAGTAGCCGCCACTGGTTGGACAGAAACGTCAGTGAAGTCTCAGTGTGGACAGACTTCAGCCTTCATGATGAAACCCAAAAGAGATTTAGCTCCATTTACAAAAGAAAGTAAGGTGGCCTACGTTGCTAAACAGTGCTAACAATGAAGCTAATAGGCCTACTTAAATCTGAGTCGTTTTCCACAGCGCTGATTAAACTTTTTTTTTCAGAGACCGAGAGCTGGCAGAGGACGACTAGCCTGAGAGAAAGAGGACTGTAAATAAATATACTGTAAATAAAATCTGGACCTCGGTGGTTTCTTTTTTTTTTTTTCTTTGTTTGGGACACCCATTAGTTAGACACACAATGTTCCAACAATTGTGTGTCTAACTAATGAAAGTTTAATAATCAAACACATTTACAGAAAGACAAAAAAATAATATATATATATATTTATTATTATTTAAAAAATCTAAACATTTGATGTCAAAATAGCGCGGTTACCAGTAAGTGTTGGACAATAATTTAGCCTACTTTCTAAGAATTGCCTTTTTTAGTTAATTTTTAACCAGACTTCCAATAGTTTAGTTTGTTTCACCTGCTCACTCACTATAGGGGGCTTTGGATTTGCTCTCAAAGCTTGACTAGATGCCAGTATCATAGCTTTTGTTTCAGAAGTTTTTAATTTTAACCTGTTTTCAGCAACCCATCTAGACACCAACAGCAGCTCTTTGTGAAGCAACGTATTAGTGTACTTGTTTATTCAGTCAAGTTGTAATTCCAAACAAAAGCTCACATTGACTGAAAGGGTGTAGGCCGAAGTCTGAGACTTATCATTGCCTACCCTTTAAACATTCAAATCAACACCACATAATACCATAAAATAAAACAGAAGAAACACAGATATTCTGCCATTCCAATAGCATCAATCACTTCTTAACTGGATTATTTCTTATTCAAATTATTAAACCAAACTATTTAAATGATTTGAACTAATATATATATATATATATAACTAATATTATTTATTCCATTTATAATTTATTATTACCCTTCAGTGTATTTTTCTGAAGATATTTGTCTTTTGTATTTTATTTTATTTTATTTTGATTTTATTGTAGCAATGTTTCTGCACCTTTTATGTTATTGTCTATCTTGTTCCAAAGAGTCATACCAGTCCGAGTGATTTAGACACTGTACTTTTCAATTTAATGCAGGTAAATTTTCTTTGAATCCAATATGGCTGCCTGAAAGCCACACTTATTAACCACTGAAGGAATATCTAGTAAATGTTTCTATTCCAAAAAACCCTAGAGGTAAAAAATAAAATAAAATAAAAATCATGATATACAGTATCATTTAGGTAATAATATTATTCTTTGATTTTAGAACATTTTATTTCAAATAAATAGTAAATAATGATTAACCCTGTGTCCAATGAAGTGGACACAGAGGGTTAATTTATGCAGAACCTATGTTATGCCAGTGAAAAACAATGCTTAAATAAAACTCACACACAAAATCTGATGTAAAAGATGTATTAGATGTATTAATTATTAGATTAAATACCTCCATTCAATGGATGCAAACATTGTGTTATAAAATTGATTATTTCAGAGAAGATCATCTCAGGTCCTACATCTCAAAACTGAGTGAAACAAGAAAGAAACGAATATCAAACAAATACCCAAAATAAAAACAACGTGAAGCCTACGATAAGGAGGGACAAATGGAACCTTTTCACAGATCTGTAATTACAGTGCAAATAATCTTTTAATCCAGTAAATGGCTGGGTATGCACACTGAAAATAGAGAAGCATTAAGCAAGTTGCTCTCATATCTGCAAGAGTCCACCAAACATCCTTGAGAATATGCCTCTGAACAGGACCAGCTTATCACAATAGCTTATTTACTGGGAGAGTATTGCCTTTGCTAGAGAATACAAACATTGGTTTACAATACCTGCACTTCACATTTCATTTGTTACAGTTTGTTCAATACAGATATCAGACACGAAAGTTCATTAATATCTGTTTGGTCATCTTATAAAAAAATACTGATTGATTTAGTAGTTCATTTACATTAAAATACCTGCACTTAACTGTTATGTAACTTGCACATTTATGTCATCCTTCACTTGAAATGCATTGGTACAGCATGGGACAAGTCTGGTTCTAATTGTGTTAATACTTCATTAAAGCAATATTGCACATAATCATGTATCAGTTCATCTAATATATATTTACAGTCCCTGATTGTTGACATTCAGATGGCAATAAAAATGAGTAAGGTCTTGCTGAAAAGATACTAAGATTTAATTTGTATTTTGTCCCTGATTGTGATGTCACATCTATGTCATGACCATTTTAGATTTGCAATATGTGAAAACACCTCCACTACAACAACATTGGGGGTCCTGTTAGAAAGAAAGTTCAAGTAAAGGCTTTTGTTTAGTACTATGTTTATGCTGGACTGAGTTTAGGTTTCATTTCTGCTTCCTTACCTCTAATATTAGAAAGCTAAACAATAAAAGTGCTTTGGCAATTATTCAAGTCTTTCAAGTTCACACACGTACCGGGGAGTAGAAACAGGCCGTCTGAACCTGCACTGTACTAAAATGTACGATTTACAGTTTCACAAAATGGTAGAACTCAGCTGATCAACAAGTTTTAAAAATAACTTCTAATAATGTGTTTAAAATTAATTATTAAAGGTAAAGTATGCAGCATTTGATGAAAAATGTAGTTAATTCTCATACAATTAAAATAGCTTTTATTACAAACCAATGGCCCCCTACAACAACGTGGAGGTGGATGTAGCATAAACCTATTTACCTAGGACAATGATAGTTTTTTGAATGTTTTTGAGGAACAATTTTCCAGTGTAAAAGTTCTCAGCCAATCATTGCTCTTAAAAGAAAATAAAAAAGTAGGTCAGTGGGTAGAGTGGTCGTCTTTAAACCAGAAGGTAGGTGGTTCGGTTCCCGCTCTCCCCACAGTTTATACTGTTGTTGTGTCCTTGGGCAAGACACTTAACCCACCTTGCCAGTGGCTGTAACACTGATAATTACATCAGAACAATGTAAGTCGCTTTGGATAAAAGCGTCAGCTAAATGAATAAATGTAAATGTAAATGGTGTTGGTTATAGTCCAATCAAGTCTGAGTGAACCTGAATTTAACTTTAACTTATTAGTGAGGAAAAAAAATGGGGGACAGGGCAAGGTTTGTTTACCAACATTTATCAAGAATTCCTACATACTATACCTTCAAAAATGTATTTGGTTTTGTCATGGGTTTAGGTGAAATTGAAATGGCATCTTACTTTTCTAAGACTCTTGTTTTTATTACAAAAGCATTATTTAAAAAAAAAAAACTAAAAATCCAGTTAAAACATAAATGTTAAAACAACCTGCCTTGGACAACAAAACCATCCCTTTCAAATTGACAAAAGTACTAAAATCTACAGCAGATACTAAACCTTCTTGGGTAACTCAGGAGTATTTTGCCTTGGCGTTGTGAATCTACAGGTCAACATGAAAATATACTTGCAGAGAACATATTCAGACTCAGTGGTCCTTACATAACTCTTTGTGACAGAAATAACAAAAGCTCTCCAGGGGCTTTCCTCTGTTCTGTGCTAGGTATGTTCCCTCCCATCGCTTCACTTTTTTGCAGGAACTTCAACTGACACAAGAAAGCAACATGAGACGGCTCTTCGTTGTCCATCAGGCACCAGGGGATCGAAAAAAGGGAGAAGCAGATGTTAATCAGCATGTGGCAGGGACAGGAGTGCCCAGGCATCGTGGCAGACTGTATTTAGTTTCGATGATCCACCTTTATTCTAAGAGATCCTGAGAAGACATGTTGACAAGACATTGAAAAAATAATAGAAACAGTCTAATTTTGAGCTAAAAGTTACACAGCGTTCCTTTAATTGATTATTATTAATTATGGTACAACTATTTTACACTACATTTAGTAATTTAGCTCCTGAACTCTCAAATGCTCATGTAACATTTAATGGCTACATGACACACACGTTTATTAGGAAGGTTCTACAAACCTGATCCGAATCTTCATTGTAGTGTGGTTTTTCTGTCTCCATGTAGTTGTTGTCGACATCATCGACTCCTTCTATTTTATTAGCTTCAACATTGTCACGCATAACGGAATATCTGTGCACAAGGAACCTGAAATGAAATAGAACGACATCAATAAAAATAAAGAGTAACTTATCTTTTTTTGTTTGTGTGACAAAAAAAGTCAACTGACCGTCCTCCACAGACATATTTTTTAACAAGCCAAACGCCCGTGACCGCACTGGACAGAAGGATTACTATGACAACCATCACTATGACAACAGCATTTGTAGAACCGGTGACAGGCTGTTGGAATGAGAATGTAATGAGATGGATAGAAGAGTAATCAATTACAAAATGACTTGAGGAACTATCATACATTTAATTTGTAATTGTAGAAATATTGTCAAAATGATACCATGCGAACTGACCAAAGGATTTGGCTGAAGGGTGTTGCTAATGCACATCTGCCTCAGGTCAGTCTCCTTCCTGTCTGGCTGGAAACCACCCACACACCGGTCCCCAGGAATCTTCCGGTAGCTTAAATGGATAACGATACACAGGCATACAAAATAGGAAAGAAACTTACAAAACAGGGTTTGAGAACAGGGTTTGAGAACATAGGAGAGTTTCTGGATGGATAGGAATTGAATACGAGAGGCAGAGACAAAGCTTTAGGCCAATGATTACAGTCGCTATTTATTACATTTTCACATAAATCCTCTTTTTATTACTCTGTATTTTTTTTTTTTGAACAGGCATTACATTTATTTATTTATTTATTCTTACTAAAGTAAAAACAAATGCTTACCCACTGGTTTGTAGATGCTCAGTTGTGCCATTTAAACAGAACTCAAGAGGACGACCCTTCAGCTCCTCCTGTTCCACACACTCTGAGCTGTTCTCTGGTCGGTAATAGCCAAAGTCACTAAAAAAGTGAATATTGTGTCAAGCTTACTCTTCTAATTAGCTTTCATCTGGAACAACAGATCAATTGACAAGGGACTAATTCTGTATTCAAATCATAATATAATTTTTTAATGTTTTGTTTTATCAACTCAATTATATATAATGCAAAGGTAACAGGCAGACATTTTAAGTATGAACACATACATGCAACATGGTATATAGTAAAGCTAAAAGACTGCAATGCTATTAAACCCGTGACCACTTGTGAAGTAAACAATAATTCAGAACTTGTTTTGGGGGTACATACCAATGATAATCATCAAGTGTGCACGGACAGGGGGCAAGCTTTGTTTCAGTCTCATAGTTCTTGCCCTTATAGCAGACAGAGCCTTTCCTTAGCCGTAAGAAGGTCTCTTGATAACCCAGGACACAGCCATCCATAGATCCACTGGAATCTGTCGAGTGAGAGAGCCAATCCACAAAGTCCCCTTCAGCACCTGCAAGCAGAAAATACAAGAGAAACATAAAGTCAATCTTTAAAATGAAAATACATTTTATTTATAGGTGCATTTTACAGCACTCTCTGTCACCAAACAATCAAATAACTTAAACATGTACAGTGATTTGGAGAGAGTCCATGACAGTCAGTTGGATGGAGGGTACAGTAAAGTGATGGAAAAAGATAACTGAAGGGTGCAGGAGGCCATAATCTACTAAAAAGCAACTGTATAACACCTGTCAAAACATACTTACAGTCTCTACTAAGGATCTTCTTGAAATCTATGGTTATCACAACCCATTTGCTGTAGTCATTCATGTAGCCCCACAAACTAACATTCATAGAGCGAGACCCGGGCTCACTGTCCAATCCACTGAAGTGAAACGGGTCCTTCGAAAAAATAAATGAATGCCAGCACTCCCCTTCATCTGTTGAATACCTATGGGATTCATTACAGAATAAAATAAAATAAAAAAAGGACAATATGAAAACACATGGCAGCATTATATCATGACTAATTATTTATAACAAAACACCAATTTCCAAGTCTGTACTTACTTGATCTGATTGACAGGTAAGTTGGTGTGCTCCACAGCAACTATGAGTCCCCCAGAGTCTAATATGGCATAATGGTGAGGGCCTTTGAGGGCAAACAGCCATGAGTAACCACCATCATCTGATATATACACATCAGGAGTCAAAGCAGACTCTCCATCTCCAATACTGCCTGAAAATAGACAGTGTTTTATGACATTCAACCAGACAATAAAACAATTACAAAGTTTATATGTATTTTTACCATGGGCTATAATGAGGCCAACAGCATTCGGTTGTGACAATGGTAGCATAGGGATATTCAACTTCATGCTAGTGCTGAAGGTGGCATGGATATGAAGTCTGCACTGTGAAGAAAACATGTTTGTAGAAATTAACTGTAATAAAGTACTGCAGGAGCAAAAGTAAATTAGTACGATTTACTCTATTGGGCCTGTTTGTAGATGTCTCTACATCACAGTATCCGTGCTTTGGTCTACGCAGAGGCTGCCACCTTGCTCCTTGGTCGAAAGTGATAACTGTCTCCACGGCACCATCTGCAAAAAATAAAAACAGTATTAACATGCAGGAGGACACTGGTACACTCCTGTGGTTCGTCACATACATTTAGTGAGAATGCTGGTCATGCAGACCCCCCTGAGCGACGAAACAACAGTGAAGTCAGTGTCACTGCCTGTGGTTCTATACAGGTGCCGCTCTAGAGACTTGGAGAACACTGTTCCACGGTCGTCCGACACATAGACGGTTCCAACTCCTGAGTCTGGTCAACACAACATGTTAGTTGTTACCAACATTATTAGTCTTAATCATGCAGCAACATCCTCCATGACACTCTCAATCTCCTGCTCTGACCTCCTGCGTCGTCCACATGCATGAATATCATATCCTGATTGGCTGCCAGGATGGAATAGAACTGCTCATGGTTGACTGTAGGAAGCTGGGCTATGTTCCACACCTCGCCTCTGTCCACTGACACATGAATCCTACGTTCTGTACCCTAACACAGAAAGAAACACCATAACTGTTAATATCTAAAACTATCTGTGAATGACATACTTTCCAATTACACAAAAAACAGCTAGTAAGGGGCAATTTTGAAAAGTGCATAAACATACCATTCCAGTCATTATAGATGCAAATACAAATCGACCACTCAGCACAAAAGAGTACACTCTTGTTGCGATGGTCTTGAAACTTCTGCCATAGTCTGCTGTTTTCCTCAACTCTAACATTCCTTTATCGTCTGAAAGAGAAAGCTGTTTTAATATAGTAAGTATTATACAGTATATTGTGATATATTATTTACTTACTGCATGATCCATTATAGTTAGTTGAAAAGTAGATAGTGTTATTTGGACCCCTGTGTGTGAGACAAAAGACATAAGGAATTTTGGCTATATCAAATTGTGTTCATATTTAAGTCATCAGACTGGTTAGTAAAAATGATTGGCATTTAGTCAGACATTTGTAGACATCAAAGATTATGGTGGTGGTTTGTTGTAATCAGTGCATGCAGTGTGGCCGACAATGACCCACTGGTTTTAGTAGCTGCCGAGGGGAATGAAGATTGTGCGGGCTGAATAAGAATGCTGTTGCTGACTCATGATTCAGTGTGACAGCAGCCTCAGCCTCCTTGCCCTGCAGTCAATTTAGACTAGGGCCTAAATGACAGCTGTGGTCACAGTGAGCTATCACAATGTTCCCACAATGCAATGCTAACAACAGCAGGCTGACACCACAACCTCATGAACTCAGCAAATCTAGAGTTAGTGAGTGATCTGAAGAGGGGCAAGAAAGACAGCTGGAATAACAACAATAGACAAAGACTACACACATGTAGACAGGGTGCAAACTAATATAAACCTAGAGATTTTACACCCTGTCAGACACAACTTTTCAAAATATAATTGAAATTGAAAAAAAGATTTTCCACAGAAAATATTGTGTTTCAAAATTGCACAAATTTATACTATTTTTTACCTTTTTGTGATGCATTATTGTAATGTAAATATTGATTCCTAGTCCTAATCAATACTGACATATAAAATGAAATATTCATATTCTGTCTACATTTTTAAATGTCTGATGTTAAAGGCAGTTCTTACCATCTAATCAAACAAACACTGTTATGAATATTTCTCCAGGTGGCGCCAAAGTCCTCAGACAGCCACAGGTCCAACTGGGTGCAAGTCAGTAAAAAAGTAAAAAGAGTGCAAAAGTGATATATGCATTCATTATTCTGCATGATAAAAGGCTGTACCGTGATGCTGAGTGTCAAAAGTACATTGCAGTCTGCTGGGTTGTACAGCATCTGAATGAGGGGCTCAAAAGGCAGATCAGTTGGAACAAAGGTCAAGCCAAAATCCTTTGAGCGAAACAGTTTAAATCCGCCCATGTCTGACACATCACCAGTCATTATCACCTAGGATCACAAAACAACGTTCACTTACATGCTACAACAACAAAACACTAACTAGTAAATGGAATGTAACAAAAAATTTAGCATATAGGATAGTATTTTTGGTACTACTTACTTTTCCAGACTGGTCAGGACTGATGGCAATTCCAAAGTCGGTTTGTATAAAGGTGTGGTTGATTAGGGACGTTACATCTTCAAATGTCTTCCCATAGTCTTCACTGAAAGAAAGTTACAGCAGTGGTCACACACCTGCTGTCAGTCAGGTATTTTCTTTTCAATGGAAGCTCAAAACATTTCTCACCTCCTGTAGAGGTTGGACTGGCCAATGCGCAGCATAAAAAATGGGACCTGAAATGTTGTCAAAACCAGAAGGACCTGGAGCAGAGAGACCCGTCACACATATTCTCCCAAAACCACACAATTCTTTTATTCTTTCAAATGTTTTTATGGTTGTGATTGAACTCACCCCTGATCCATCGCCCACCCAGGCCAGTGACAAGGAACCCATGGTTCTCACCTTGAATGTAAACTGTAAAAATAGATAGACATTTAGAAAGGCCTCAAAAATGATCACACTACAGTATAAAGCATATTGGGCTGCTTAGCTAATTCCAATTTTCATGGCCTTTTTGCACATTTAGACCACATTTACACATATTTTAATCAAAGATCTGTTAAAGCCAGTGATACTGTGCAAACCAACTATAATAGGAAAGAATTATCTTTACTGTCCAAAGTAACTCAGCCATTTGGATGCACCCAGCGGGTGTGACCTACATTCCCATCTTAATGACAAAGCATTGGCCAATGAACAAGACAATTAGCAATGCCCCATACACAGCATGATCACAAATAGACAAAAGCACACACTATGTTCAGCCCAGCATTGACACATTTATGATACAATCCTGTTGACTATTAAACTTTGTACTCAAAGTTTAAAAACAGTGTTGTGCAACATTAGTGAGGAATTCAACAATAAAAAGCCAAAACATTTGTTCCATTACATCATATCAAGTGCCATTCACGGCAAACAACATTCCAGTCTTTTCATCCACTGAATGACATTCACGTGCCTGATCTTTCGAGCAACACACTAAAACGCAACCTACTCTCTACGAGGATGAGGCGGGCTGTTCCTTTCTTCTTTTGCAGCACTGAGATGTTTACAAGGTGAGCCTAGCCCTGGAGAGTCTGTGTGCAGCACTGTAAAGCCACAGGGGACTAAGCCAGGTCTGCCCACTGGAAACTCTTACAAAAAAGTAAAGTGGAAAATGGCCTACTCTCACTGTCCAACTGCAAGAATCCCATTTTCCAGTGATCTTATCTTCAGATGGCACATTTTCTCATACATTGGCGAATCCTTCTTTTTTAAATTTTCTTTATTTCATTCACTAATTTCATGTCTCTTCACATCCACAGGAGTTTCCTATTCAGTCTTTTCTCTTTTTTTCTGCTTTGTGCCGTTTTGTTATTACCAGACGGTTATGCAATTTTCTCATATGAAAACATATCATTAATACATGTGTCATCTTATTCATATCAAATAAGCTATGACTTCTGGGTAAAACAGGAAAGCTCAAGGACTTTGAAAAAATTAGTTAGAGTTTAGTGTTGAAATATCTCAAGAGCCTGAAAGAAAAAAAGTGGAAGAATGAAAGAAGATAGTGAAAGGTTTTAGAGGTTTATTGAATAAGTGTCTGGCCTCAGCACCCAGACTTGACCTCCATCTGTATTGTGACTGAAAATGCTGTCTGATCTTTCTGCTCAGCAACTGCTACTTTTAGCATTTCAAAGTGTGCCAGACAGTACATTTGTTCAAGAACAATGACACACAAGTGTCTAATGTGTACACAAATATGGAGACCCGATGGGTGGAAGCACAGTAGAGTAGCACCACAGAGGTCAGACACCAACACAATGAGCTCTTTATTCACTCTGCTGTGGATTTTAACTTTAGTGCCCCTCTGCCGTTTACACATATCACATCAGAAAGCTTCAAATACTTTGCCTCTGATCTAACACTCAAACTGTGTAGACGAGCTTGAACTTAAGTGAAACACACCGAATTTGTACAACAGACATAAGCATAATTTATCACTTCAACTTCATCTTTGTTTATCTATTTCAGCTGCAACACTTTCTGCAAACTTAGTGTTTTTATTTTTATGTTCTCAAGGGGTTGACTTTGGCATGTTTAGGTGTTATTTCCAAAAACAGAGCATTAATGCAGCCACAAACTACATCAATAGTCACCTTGATGAGTTATTAGTCTTTAGGTCCAGTCACTCAATGTTTTTTATTACTAATATACTTTAATAATGCTTGGCGATATGGAGGATAAGCTCAGCATCCCGGAAAGTCTATGTAGACTTGGGAATTTATGATGAGATATGGTTTAATAACACAACAGGCTGTTTTTTCTCAACCTTTGAAGGTTACGTCCAGTCAAATGTCTCTGGATCAACAAACCTACACTCTCCATAACTCTGTCTCCTGGTCTCGCCTGCCCTGCTCCAACTGTCTCACTCCCCACATAAAACATCAACTGCTTTTCTTGGTGCTTGAACAGCTGGCTGCCTGCCACCCTGCTATGCTTCATCCTGTAAACACAGTGTGTTTGGGGCCAGAAGCTCAACAAGACATTATGGAGTAAGAAGAAAAAAACATTTAACATCAAACTAATTTGTAAATCAGGGGCGCCTACTAAATTAAACTTACAGAAGAAAGCTCCACAGTACATGTGCTCTGAAAGAGAGATTTGTATTACTTCTGGTAACAGAAGCTAGGCAGACCAAGTTTAAGGAATGTTTGTAAATGAGAGAAGGCTCGGTGAAGATGGGATGAGTGGTCTATTTGAGAGCAAGACAATCATTTTGATGCTTAAAGGCATTTGGTCACAGAATGAAAGTCATTCTCAAATATATCTCTGTATATCAATTTTGTTTCTGCTGTTTACAACATGCACAATGCTAAATTAAACCCAGATACTGTTTGGTTTATTAGTACTATTATATAAAGACATAGCATTCAAGAACAAAGATATACACAAAGATGCTTTAAATTGAGCCTGATCAAGAACAGGAAAACATGCAATATCCATTAATTACCATCAATAATGCGATAACAACATGACATGCTGGCCGGCGGAGGCACTCAAATATTGATGGAGGCGGACTCAGATTTATAAAAAACATGGCTTGACCTTTATTTCTATGCCCGCACACACAACAACCAGCAAATGCCAACACACTAACTTAACCGAACACAAAGAAGGACTAAACCAACTTAAGGGAAACACCATAAAGTAACTATACATATTTACAGTGTAAACATCATTAAACCCCCAACGAAAGACATCTATAAAGTATGTACAAATACCTCCCAACTAAAACAATCAATAAGCAACATATTACATTAACAACAACAAATGCCAAATATAACCCAAAGCCAAACACCCCTCCAATTAACAAATGGTTCCTTCTACCCATTCAAAATGGAGGCAAAGGCTTTCAGCCTCCATTTTGCCTCTGAACACAGGTAAGCATGGCTGGTCGCTGCCCCTACAACCACTTCAATAAAACTATTATGTCATCATTATGTGTGTGTGTTTTGTTAAAACACATACCATATATACATATTCCTTATGCACTATAGTAATGGAAAATGTCTACATTACACATGCATAAAAGATCACCTGGATTAAGATTTATTAGGAAACAGGATCTGGACTAACCATGAAAGTTCACATAGAAAACTATATATTATTGCAATATGTTGTTTTTTGCAATATGGATATTGCAGTTGCTAATGACGCAATAAAAATACCTTTGCTATATGTATTTAATGAATGTCTATAAGAATTGGGTCCAGGAGATCAACCATCTCATGTTCTTTAACTACTGCAGCCTCATTCATTTGAAAGATTAGGTTTGTGACTATAAGCGGTTTAAATCTGCAGGGTAAATTGTGCAGAATATGTACAGAATAGGCTTTTTGTCATATACTGGTGATGTTTTGTTGTTACTGTTTTGCAGAGATGTAGTGTTTGTTTAACTGAGAGACATAATGGCCTCAGTGTGACACAGACACATTTCCCGTTTCAATAAAGTGCATTGTCTTCACCTTTTAAATAAGAGACATTAACTGGCTTTTGTAATACTAAAATGGGACTTGCACAAAAAGACCAGGCCGTTTAGCACAAGGATCCACAGAAAGATGATGTTTAAGGAGTACTTTATAACATTGACACAAGTTGAGATGAGTTCCTTTGTTAGTCATTGATCTTTATCTGATGCTATGGGAACTTGTGAAGATTTGTAGAACTAGTAGGCTACATAGTCATGATCTCAGTCACATTAGACAGACTTATATGCAGAGGGAGAAGGAAATTCACACTGTTCGTATATTCATTGAGTTATTCCTGTAATGAGGACATTTGTCGAGGTGTTTACATTCAGACCATTGTGATCTGCTCCATGTGCAACTGTCTGAGTCAGCTCCATCTGTGGCTGAGACTCTAATCACTTCTTCACAGTTGAATCTTTGGTCTGAAGCGTATTAAACTGTAATATACGTGTTACTTACGCTGTGGGTGTTGTTTTGTAAAACTGAATCGACTCCATGTAAAGTCGTGCAGGTCTGTTCATTCAGTCCGGTGGTGCTACTGCGTTTCCAAGGAGTTTTCGACTTTTCCAAACTCTGTGTCTCCTCATCACTGCCAAAGTAACTCTGCAAATCTGCAAAGTTTTCTCCCTCGTGGAAATCCACTCCGAGACCCGAGGAGAGCACGCCGAGCGCCAAAATACAAGACACGGAGATCATGTTTAGAAGAAGATTGCCCAACTTCGGACTACCAAACTCATCTGTCCCAGCCCTGTAGTTGGCTCCACACATGCCCCCCTCATCCTAAAAACCCTCCTTTGATAACAAGGCACGGGATTGGTCAGGGCCAGAATTATCCGGGATTTGATTGGACAAAATGGCATTGTCCGCAACAGATGTAAAATATTTGTGTTATGATGCCCCCTAGTGGAGGGACTGCGCAAAGAACAACTGGACCCACAGATTTTGTATCCAGAAAATTAGATTATGGCTCCAAAAACACAAGAACAGTTCTGATAAGTTGATTTAGCAGTTTAGATATAGTTTTAACACTTGCTGTATATCTACAATGAGCTTTAAATCTCTCTGTCATTAACATGCCAACAAAGAGTTCAGGAAAAGATGTATTTAACTGTAAACATGAGTGTTTTAACCAAGTGGAGATGGAAACCATGGAGTTTGTGAGCTTCTCAGCCACCTGAGAGAGACTTCTGGCATGAACGTAGACTACAGTGTCGTCTGCGTACATCTGCACAGAAACGTCACTGCAAACAGAAGGAAGGTCATTGATGTAAAGTGAGAACAGTAAAGGCCCGAGAATTGATCCTTGGGGAAGGCCGACAGACCGAGGGCTGTAGATTGATAGGATTGGACTCTGACATGTTGGGAGCGGTTAACCAAAAAGGATTTGATCCATTTAAGTGCATCGAGAGTGAAATTAAAAGTGCATAACTTGGAGAGCAGGATTTTGTGATTTACAGTGTCAAAGGCTTTTTTTTAAATCTAAAAATACAGCACCAACAACCCCACCTATGTCCAGCAGTGCTCTGATGTTTTCAACGAGATAGCAGGTAGCTGTCTCTGTTGAGTAATTGGCTCTAAAGCCAAACTGGCTTTGTTTTGTCATGAGTTTCATAATTTTTGACACACAAGGAAGTATACTAATAGGTCTGTAGTTTGCCAGGGACTGAGGATCTCCACTTTTGAAAATTGGGACTACAACAGATGATTTCCAGAGGCTAGGGAACATGCTTTGTGAAAAGGAAAATTTGTTATTTTACTAATGGGGGGGTGTAATGGATGTGCTAAGCTCCTTGAGCATAACTACCAAACCAAAGATGTCTTTGCATCGGGAGGGTCTGACTCTGAGTGACTTAATGGTCTGTGATACCTCTGTTTCGGTCACACTTATTAGACTGAAACCTGCTGCGCTGGTATCAACCAGACATAAAAGCCTACTTGTAGTTACTGGTGTAAAACCTTTTGCTATTTTGGCTACAGAGTGGATGAAGTAGCTATTGAAGGCTTCAGCTATGACTGGAGAATTATTTGTTAGTTGGTCATTTATTTTGATTTCTAACACTGCTTGTTCTTTTCTTTAGCTGGTTCCAAATTGTTTTAGAGTTTCTATTGAATTTATCAATTGTAGATAGAAAAAAATCAGCTTTTGCTTTCCTTATGGATCTTAGTACTTACTATTTTTTAATCACGCTTGTGTGTAATTTGTTTTCAAAGCTATTTTTAGAGCATGGTCTCGTTCTTTTTTGAAGATATCTGAATTTACCGGGACAGAGTTTTTATGCTGTTTGTGTTTGATTTTCTTGATGAATTTTCTTATTGTCATTTCTAATGTTTTGTGAAATGTTTGGCTGTTCTTTTCAAAGTCAGTTGTAGGCAATATTTCATCCCATTGAATTTGGTGAGCTGCATCTAAAAAATTTTGATATTCATTCTTAGGAATTCCAGTGGTTTCATTTTTCTTTATAAAGGGGTGAAAGCGTTTCTTGGTGAGTTTTCTTGCCATGAGAGTAAGGATTATGACCAGATAAACCTGTCAACATATTAAAAGATTTTACAATTTGTTCTGATCTATTGGTAAATATGAGGTCAATTTGTGTCCTGGTGGTCCTAGTTATTCTGGTTAGTCCACAAACAATATGTGTTAGGTCAAACTTATTTGTGATCTGTTTGAGCTTTTTTCTAGAATCTACATCCTCCCAATTGACGTTTAAATCCCTCATTATAATAACTTCTTTATTAAAGTCACACTCTTTTAACATATTCTCAAAATGTTCAGCCATCTTATCGACCGCATCCCGGCCCATTGAAGCATCCCCCGGAGTTTTCATCCGATAGTGCCTCTGTACGGATGTGAATGAACTGGTTAAGTGGAGGGGATGATAGACTATGATCTTGTATATTAGGCATAGATTTGAGTATTTGACCATATTTTCCCAGCTAAGTAGTTTATATTTTTGCAGTATTGGACAATGATGGTAAAAGTTTGGTTTTCTGTCTGAAATCTTTATTGTTCATTTGTATAATGTTTGTATAATGATACACAGCTTCTACATGATCCTGGTTCAATTCAGGTTTGGGTCATTTTATTGTCCCAAATGAGAAAATTGGGCAACAAGAATAAAGCCACACAGCATGCAAGAACAATGAAGCCCTCTTTAATTTAACCACATATTGTGAACCACAAAAATGGCTCTAGCCCCCAGTAGGACCCACTGCTCATGGAAAGCAGGCAGTAGAGTTAAGGGAAGGCCCACTGTTTTTCCAGCTACCTTTATTAAGAAAAGGGCTTTCATACTTTTTAATTTAAGACCATTGTAACAAAAACAAGATATAAAAACAATGCACAAATAACTTTTTGAAAACAAGTTTAATTGTTGTATTGATTCATAACAAAAATACCCGCCCACCCCAATTTTTCTCCTTCCCCTCAGTGCTGATCAGACTCATGTACAGAGCTGTACAGAAACTGAGAGACAAGTAAACTAACAAACCAGGAAAAACCCTGCTGAAAAACAGGACTGCAGTAAAAAGGACAATTTTCAGATGGAAAAGTGGTGGTTGTGTTGTGACATTTAGACCAGATGTCCCAAACATTGTACAAAACTCATGTAAGTGCCTTGAGTTTTGGTCTTTTTCTGCTTTAGATGTCTTTGATAACATCTTCCAGCTCCTCTTTGGAGTACATGTGAAAGGTTTTTCCAGGTTCAACTGTCGCCAGCTAAAAAAAGAAACGACAAAGATAAAGTTAAAGATAGGCATGCACATCCAAGAAAAAAAAAACACACTATACCTAAAGATGCTTAGTTGCACATTAGTTTTCATATGAACATTAAAAAAAGTAATCATACCTCTATATTTGTGGCATTGAGTTTTTCCTCCATCACCTGCTTTAGGATGGTGAGAGATGATTTGATGGCATCTTTTAATGTCATAGACTGTAAGAGAAGACATATGTTTCAACTTTGATGCTGATCACAGAAAGCAATAGTCTTTGCATATTTAGTGTGTACAAGTAATAATTTCACTACTTAAAAAACAAACAAACTGTAGCCTGAGAGATGGTAAAACTAAAAAGCCAATCAAGTGTTTTAATCATTTCTATGTAATTTACTTCTTTAGTTTTAAGCAGTAAGCACAGTTTTCTCACAATAACCACAGGCAACAGAACTCACAAGAAACACAAAATTATTTGCCATCAACATTCAGCTTTACTTTGAGTTTTCAACAAAAAATGGATCTCAAACTAATTAAAATGTGAGCATCTCTGCATTTATAGGATATATACTCTTTGCCGTTGTATTAAAATGGAATGTGTTTGCGCTTGAGATTTTTCTTATTATTAAAGCCTAAGCATTTTGTTTTCATACTCAGCAGAAACAGTCAATAAAATAAAAAACATTATGTTCAGAAAGTCTTATATATGCAAAGTACAATTTAATAGCTAATCTAGTTTGTGCAAAATGAAATCAATCTGAAAATAACCACATGTGAGAGAATATTCAATACCATTGAGTCACATTTTATCTTAAATAGATAATTACTGTTTACTGAACAAAAGCAGATGTGCATGTACCTTATGGTAAACCTCCTGGAGTGAGCTCTGAGCTCCTTCAGAGCCAATTGCACGAGCGTCACACTGAACAAAGGTTCCTGAAGGGTCCATGTGGTACCTAAAGTGACAGAAAATAATTGTACAATGTAGATGCATAAATACATTTACAATGCAATTTGACCTTTAATTCTATTAAATTAAACAAAGTTGTAATATGTATTTGCACATACAACTGGGGTCCTTTCTCATCAACTTCTCCAAAAAGAAGTGCTACACCAAAAGGTCGACTCTGCAGTGAGGACAGAGAAAATCAATTCCAATAATGCCAAACTAACAAACAATGCATTTTTTGGCAACCAGAAAATCTAAACACCAAACACATTCTTCTGTCAAAAGCGTTATATTGCTATCCTTCTATCTCTTATTTAGTTGAGCAATGCTGGAAACCTGTAGGAAATTGCAGAGAAGACAGCCCGTTACTCTGGCAGTGACCTGCGGGATCTTTGCCGAGATGCTGCCATGTATCGAGTTCGAGACTACGTTCGCAAAGAGCAGATGAGGCAGATCGCACAGCAGTTTCAGGACTGCGAAGAGGAAGAAGAGAAGTATGACTCACACACAGAGCTCATAACTTTGTTCTCCTCAGAGCATATGTAGTGTGCTCTTGCAATAGCTGCAAGAAAGTATGAAGTTGGATCATAAAAGCCACTTTAGATGTATTATCATTTTTATTATCAGAATGATGTCTGTATTTTCAAGTGTTTTTTTTTTCTTTTTTTAATCAGTGATGCCTCTGTGAGTTTCTGTCAGTCTGTGTGTGTGTCACATAAGATGTTGGCTGAATTTCTTCAAAATTAAAAAAAAAACAACTTATTGGACATTGACACAATTCTAATTTATTTTGGCTCTATACACCACCACAATTTGGATTTGAAATGAAACGAACAAAATGTGCTTTAACTGCAGACCTTTAGCTTTAATTTTATAAAAAAGGAATAAAATAAATAATTTGAGGATATTTACATCCAAATCAGGTGAACGGTGTAGGAATTACAACAGTTTGTATATGTGCCTCCCACTTTTTAAGGGACCAAAAGTAATGGGACAAATAAAAACATAAATCAAACATTCACTTTTTAATACTTGGTTGCAAATCCTTTGCAGTCAATTACAGCCTGAAGTCTGGAACGCATAGTCTTCCGGGTCTTTTGGTGTTGTTGAGCTCACCGGTGCGTTCTTTCTTTTTAAGGATGTTCCAAACAATTAATTTGGCCACACCTAAAGGTTTTGTATCTCTCTGATGGGTTTGTTTTATTTTTTCTTGCTTCACTGATATTGACAGCTCTTTGGATCTAATATTGAGAGTTGACAGCAACAGTTTCCAAATGCAAATAGTATACTTGAAATGAACTCTGAACCTTTTATCTTCTCCTTGTAAATGGGATAATGAAAGCTAAAGGTCTGCAGTTAAAGCACATCTTGTTTGTTTCATTTCAAATCCATTGTGGTGGTGTATAGAGCCAGAAATATAAGAATTGTGTCGATGTCCCAATATTTATGAACCTGACTGTATATTCCTTGTCAAATGTTTTTGTAATTATTGTTTATATTAATAGTTTCAGACATGAGTTCTATTACATTGAATTTCCGTTAAATAACTAATAAAAAAACACTGTGTGGTAAAGCTGTTTAAAAATATATTTTCTAAAGACCCAACATCACTCTTCAGCTGTTGCTAAGTGACTATTGAAATCTCTTGGAGCATGGCATCGTTACTAAAAAATAAGTATTTTTTAACTTTTACCACTTCAAGCACTGAATGCACAGCTGAGCTCTTAGCAGATTTGATGCCGGGCAACAGCAAGTTATTTTAGTAGACATGTGTTTATAACAGTTTATGTTTATTCTGGTGCACTTTACTGACCTCTTGTGTCCGCTGCTGTAGACCTGTAGATGAGGAGCGTTTGAGGCCAGTCACTCAGCTAGATCTCCTCTTCGGGCAGGACAAGATGAAGGAATCCAGACAGGCTACAATCCTCATGTTACCCGGTGCTTCAGATGTTCCATTGGACTGACTGCATCCACATTAAGAAGCCATCATTCCTTTATTTATTATATTTATTATATTATATTATATTTATTATATACTATTATTTAGCATGGTGCTCATGCTGTGCAACTTTTTTTTTAAACTTGTAACTGAGTTACCTGCAACAATCGCAATATAATAGGGTTCAGTCCAATGAGAATAAAACAGTTGAGGCTACTCTTACTGTTATTATGTGAGCTCTTGTCTCTGGTCAGCGCTGGAGTCGTACTGGCAACTAAAGCTGTATTTAAAAAGTTATTTGTCCCATGTGTTTATGACTGACTCTGCTTTATGTTGTATGTTTGTCTCATGTACTGGTGAGCTGAAGGAATCCTTCCACTTTGGTAAAGTTCTATTCTATTTTGTTCATTACGCGCACTATAATTAAGCACAAACTCATATAAATAGATGACCTTAGGGAATAAATAAATAGTATAAAAATGTAGCTTATGTCTCTCTCTGAAATAATACAACATTCTTCTTCATAGTTTGTAAAACCCCATAATGATGAAATTTGAATGTTTGCTTCTGTTATGTTTCTTCCCTTGACCTTTGACATTAGAGCCTTTGGTATTGTTCACTTGTGAGGTCTGTGTTGGATGTAAGAACTTCCACAGGCCTTAGACATTATGAGTTTACATTTGTTCTTTACAATGAACCTCAAGAAAAATACATTTATCCATTAGTTCTCTTTCAAAAGGCAACTCCTCAACATTAAACTGTCTCTGACTGTTCACAGGACATTTATACATTTAATAGTGACACTTTAAAGGCTGGAAACAGAACAGAAATGACTATAAAACCAATATTTATGACCATGTCAATATGAACCATATAAAAACCATTGTTATAAAAACTTTTCAAAAGGTTTATTGAAGAGAAATTACAACAGAAAACCTACATTACATGTATTTATTTGGTTTAACAGTGTAGACTGCATCACACCAATAAAAATAATCCCAGATCAGTCTGTGTGTGTCCAACAGCAGAATATTAAGTTTCACGTGAATCGTTCTCAGGACGTCTTATAAAAGGGACACTTCCAAACCTTCAGGACACTGTCAGGACAGTAGATGCCAGAAGAAGTCCTGCTGTAGCAGCAAGTGACCATCACACTTTAAACCACTTGGGTCTTGTAGATGAGAGCAGTCATTTGATAGATGTAGTAGGCTACTTTGCCGAGACAAAGCACAGCGACAAACTGTAGAGAAAAACGGTTTCTATTTACGTAGAAAATGCGCTCTCCAAGAGTCAGTATGGCGCTTGTTCTAAACACGTTTACTCCGCACACCCTTAAAAAAGCCCAACGACATGCAAACAATTCTACTTGAACAGCTCTGTTTTTACTGTTAACCCATCACCAAGCTCACACCAAAGTCTCAAACAAGTTGTTGAATTGTCACAGGTTAACTCGGGACTTAGCCACAAGACAAACTGACTTCAGTGCTCTGCTCTCTCCAACTACTGAGCCAAATTTAATAAACCTTTACCTTTGTGCCAAAAAGTACATTGTTCGATTACAAATCAGATTAACAGCGATAAGCAGTTTTGCATGATCAACTATGTTACAGGTACATGTGTTTTGAACAGGCATCTACACAGCCACCTTTCCCCAGTTAACCTGAGCCAGTTGAATTTGCACAAAAAGATTAAACTAGACAGTTGTCTAAAGCCCTGTTTGCTGTGAGGGGCTATCTTTTTTTTCTACCAAACATAGCTTTGTCACTGAGGTTCATAAACACTAGAATTGATACATAAAAGAAAAAAACATTTAGTTCATCTGCATGTGCATTTTGTAAATGTCGATGCATTTCTTTCCTGTGTATCTCACACTTTAAAATGGAAACATAAATGCTGTCAAAACTAAACAATGCAATTACAAATGTAAAAAAAAGAAAAATTCCAAGAAATAAATTTGGCAGAATCAAGTTTATTGCCAGATCAGTGAAAATGATTTGTGTTTTGCAGATTGAATACAAAAATAAAAGAGTTACACATTTAAACATGTTTTAGTCATCTGTCAAACCTACAGTTAGACAATGTAAGGTGCATTTATATAAAGTAGGCCATGTCCAGAAGAAAAGGCAAATGACAGGTAGAACAAAGAGCCAAATGTCAGATACAAAGGGCCAAGTGACAGTCAAAGTGTGCGTAGTCATTTGGGGGAGGGGGTCTCGGGTGCAGAGTTATTGTCCTTTAGTACAACAGACTTCCGTGAACTTAATGGATTGTTGCCCAGAGGTGCAGCTGTTTGGGGAAGGGGTTAGCCCATTTTAGGCTGGCAACCAGCACTAATAAATTCCCCTTCTGTGGTGGGGTGCCCTACACAGGAAAGGTGCAACCATCCCTTACACATGGAACATTCAATCTGTAGAGAAGAAAAAAAAATGATATGGTTCCAAATGTGAGACTTTGCTGTGGGTTTTGAGATATCCCAGCCACTATGTTAGAATTTCACCCAGTGATTTAATGACCCTGAATGATCCATTTTTCTTACCCATTTATCAACTGTTGTACCTGAGCTCAGAAGTCCACAGGCCCGGCATAAATCAGACAGGTCATCTGGAACAGTAAAGGCGGTCAAAAAAAACTAAATGTAAGACAAGCATGTACCTGATTCTCTGAGCAGGCAGGTTGCAATGTCCACTCTCATCCTGGCAACCCCCTCCTCACTGACAGGGAGCTGGACATCATCCCCTTTAGAATCAATTCTGCAAGCTAATACAGGAGAATCATGTTGAAAATTGTCTCACTGTGGGAGCTAATAACACAATTAAAGCAGTACCTTGCAAATTAGGACGTCACATGATGTGTCCTGCTGTCGTGGGGGAATTGTGGTGCAATGCCATTTTCCCAGTGCTGGCCATGTTTTACGCATGAGTGCTCTGTGACACAACAACTATTAAGTTTTACAGACTAATGCTTATAGTTTATCTCTATGAATAAAGTTGTGAATTTGTGCCATAATTACTTGTCAATCCCAACACCACTTTACCCACCTTTTTACTTCCTTGCACTTTTTTATTGGTGCGTCAGTGGCACCCAAAGGGTCAATGAAAAGGGCCCTCTTTTCATTTGGATAAATGATCTGAGGAGCATTATTAAATCAGTACAATACATGAAACATGGCATTTTAATATATTTCAACTTAACACTAGTGTCCAGTGTCGTGCATCACAGATTGCTCCCAATGCAATGTTGAATTTGGCCAAATCCAGCTACAATAAAGATGAAATGAGCAATTATATGAAGTATTTACAGAAGATTTGATGTAGTACAATAATTCTTACCTTTTTTAACTTTTTGGAGCATCCCTGCCAGGCCTGTGTCATGGCAAAGCACAATGTAAAGCACTTAGGGTGCCCGAGAAGGGTGCCAAAAAGTGCTATATAAATGCACATCAATTAACATTTACCAACCTATTTTTATATGTACTTAATATTTCAGACATTTTCGATCATATATATGCATTGTCTATTGTGTTACAAATAAATGTTAAGAGTGCTTTACTGATGTCTCACATGACCTTAACCCAGCTTTTATTCAAAACATTCACCAGAACAGTTTTTATGTGGATAGTTTAAGACTTAATAGTGTTTACTTAATGTGCTTTGTTTGACAGCAGCTGAAAATAACTTGTAGAAAATGTTGTGTGTGACATTTTACGTTTTATTGTACTTTAGACAAGAAATTACCAAAATATGTAAAAAAAAAAATAAAGTACAGAAAGACCTGAACACATATGAAAGTATGAATGAATGCTATTAAAAAGATACAGTATTGGTATATATGTTGCAGTTGTGTCTACATTTGATTTATGCCCTGTGTGAATGTTAAGCACTGTCATATTTGTTAAAGGTAGTTCAGAGAGTAGGAGCTCTTGTGACTGAAAGGTAGTTGGAAATTCAAACCTCTGGAAAGGTTGAATTCATTTTAATGTCACAGTTGTGTCACAGTGTGTTCCTTCTTATTTACCGACAATGAGCATCTGTCAAATGCAGCAGGTTGATACTTTTACAAACAGGTTGTGAGAGTTGCAAGTAAAGCTGAAGGTTCCAAGAAAGTACAGCTGTACTTTCCAACTGTAGTGTAGACTGGACATGATCTGAAATGAGAAGGTAAAAACATTCTTTTATTAGGTTTAGCCTACAATACAACATAGTTGTTGAAGTCACAGTGAAACTGTTGACTGAAAAAAATAAAATAAAAGATGTTAAAAATGTTGTAACTGTTAAGGCTAACCTTAACAGTTACAACATTTAAGTACCACCTAAAGTAACATAGTGTTGTTAAATTTTCAAAGTATTGATTTTATCTTGGGAGGAAATTTGGATTATTTATCTGTCCACTAATTTGGACATCATGTATTGTTGGTTATATTTCAACAACAATTCATTTTATCATCAGAACTTTGTTTGTATTTTAAATGACCTTTTTGACTGTAAATCAATCTATGTATGCTATTAAAATGTAATTAGCAGTTTTTGTAACAAAAACTTTTTGTGCAAATGAGTTCTATTATGTGAATAATAGATAATGTATATATATTTTGTAGAGTTCAAGTGCAGAGTGTGATAGAAAGACCTACAGGATAGTGGAGCAAATCCCGTCCGGATCAAGTGAGGATAAAGCTAGTAGCAGTGATGAAGAATAGCTGCCAGAAAAAGAAGGATTAGCCAGTGGTGACAGTGAAACTGAGGATGCTGAGGAAATTGAGGAAGTTGAGGGTGAGAATGAGGATCAGGTTTGGCCCAGGAAACCACTGGCCTCAGCTCATCGAAGTGAAAAATGCAAACTTATGCCATGATGCTGCAAGACCAAATACATCTGCAAGCGGTGTCTTGTGGCTTTGTGCCCTGGGTGCTTTGGCAATTTTCATACAAGATAGAATTAGTGAAATGATGCACAACACACTAAAGCAGACCATGCAGCTAAATTTCATCTAAAATTGTGTTTAGAAAACTGTTGACAATATTTTTTTGATAAAATATGTTCAAAAAGATAGAGTTTAGTGATTTTGCAATGCATTGAGCAGTGTTAGAACTTAAAAACCTAGATTCATGCAGTCCACCTGAGTGGACAAGTGAAGAACTCATTGAGAGTTACAAGTAAAAAAAAAGTTCAGTTTTTTTTTTTTATGCCCAAAGGGTAATAAAAGCACTGAGGGAAAAAAATCTTGACTGTGGCTTTCATAATTCATGCATGAAAGGAATATTGTTTGAATAATTTCTTTGCGAAATGTTTTTACTGTGGTCAGAAACGCCCTCGGTTATGCATATAACCCTTGTTCCCTGGAGAAGGAACGAGACACGCGCGTCGAAACGACACTTTGGGGAACGCCTCAGCGTGACGGCTCTGAAGCATGAATGAAACTTAGACCGATCCTGATTGGTGCCACGCCACGACGTAGGCGCCGCCTACCCGGAAGTATAAAGGACGCCTCTCACAACCACGCCAGCCCTTCGCGATGAAGCAAATCGCCCTCAGGCGGGGTAGGCGTGGCGGAGTGACGCAGTGTCTCGTTCCCTTCTCAGGGAACAAGGGTTATATGCATAACCCGAGACGTTCCCTTTCGAGGGAACTCAACACTGCGTCGTAAGAAACGACACTTTGGGGAACGAATACCCACTATGCCACGACGACCCGTGCCTGCCCTAGTGTGAGACTGAATACTCAGGCACACTTAGACGAGAGCACCCTAGCGCCAGGCGTCGCAGGGAGATGTAGACTATAGAAGTTAATGAAAGTGTGTGGGGTAGCCCAGCCGGCTGCCTCGCAGATCTCCTGAAGCGGACCCCATCTGAAGGGCCCGAGAAGAGGCCATGCCCCTAGTGGAATGCGCCCTTAGGGCCACAGGTGAAGGCAATCCGCGCACCTGATAAGCCAAGGCAATAGCCTGGACGATCCAATTACTGACCGTCTGCTTGGTCGCTGGCCGACCTCTCCTAGGAGACCCGAAACACACAAACAACTGTTCCGACTTTCTCCACTGCGAAGACTTCTGTATATAAATTCGCAGTGCCCTAACGGGGCAGAGCAGATGAAGTCTCCTCTTCGGCCGACATGAGGTGGAGGATGAAATGCCTGCACAAACCGTCGGCCGTGCCACATTAGATGGCACCTTAGGCACATAGCCTGGCCTCGGCCGTAAATGGCCTTAACCCCCACCGGGGCAAACTCCAGGCAAGATGGCGTTATAGCCAGTGCCTGGAGATCTCCAACCCTTTTAAGTGAGGTGATAGCCAAAAGCAGCGCCACCTTGAACGACAGAACTCGATCTGTCGCCAACTCGAGTGGCTCGAAGGGGGCCTCAGCCAACCCTTCAAGCACCACCGCCAGATCCCAAGTTGGAACCTCAGGGCGCTGCTGTAGGCCCTCAACCTCCGGGTGCCACGGAGGAATCGTACGACCAATGGGTGCCTCCCCAGAGTCCCCTCACTTATAAGCGCGTGGAATGCCCCAATGGCAGCCACGTACACCCTAAGAGTAGACGGGGTAAGCCCCGCAGAGAAGCGCTCTGGAGGAACTCCAGGACCAAGCCACTGGGCAGCTCACTGGGTCCACCTCACGCCTCCTGCACCAAGTGGAAAAGATATTCCACTTCGAGCCGCATAACCTCCTCGTGGAAGGAGCCCTGAACTGAGTACGGTCTCGACTACCTCTGCCGATAGGCCAGCCTCTAGGTACTGATCCCCCTCAGAGGCCAGACCCAGAGTTTCCACAGCCCGGGCTGGGGATGCAATATTGTGCCCCTGCCTGGGACAGCAGGTCCCTCCTCAAAGGGATCTGCCATGGAAGACCTGCCAGCAGTGCTATGATGTCCGAGAACTATACTCGGCCGCCAGTATGGGGCTACTAGAAGTAGACTGATCCTCCTGCCGGACCTCTCTCCAGAACTCCCGGGAGCAGCGCCACCGGGAAAGGCATACAGACGCAGCCTCGGCCACGCCTGCACCATGGCATCCAACCAGCAGCGGGCTGGAGGCCTGAGGAGAGAACCACAGTGGGCAGTGGACGCCTCGAGACGCGAACAAATCCACTTCCACTGGGCCGAACCTCTCGCATATAGACCTCACCACCTCTGGGTGAAGTCTCCATTCCCGGGCCTCAGCCCCTGCCTCGACAGGGTGTCTGCTCCTGATTCTGGTCCCCGGTATGTGACATCGCCCTGACAGACGATAACTTCCCCTGGGACCACAGGAGGATCTGATGCGCCAATCTGCACAGAGGGCGAGATCTCAGACCCCTGACGGTTTAGGGTACGCTACCACCGACATATTGTCGGAGCGCACCAGAACGTGACAGCCCTCAGGTCCACCAGGAAGCTCCTCAGAGCCCTGAACACCGCCAACATCTCCAGGCAATTTATATGTCTGGAGCGATGATGGTCCTGCCATAGACCTTGGGCAAAGCGGCCGTCCATGACCGCGCCCAGCCCGTATGGGAGGCATCTGTCAAACGGATTTCCGCGACATGTTGCTCCCAGTACTGGTCTCTGGGACAGAAACCAGGGTTTCTCCATATTACTAGGGAACGACAGCATCTGCGCGTAACCCTGATACTCCGGAATGGATTCCCCTCAGGAAAACCCCTGGTTTTCAGCCACCATTGCAGTGGTCTCATGTACAGCAGGCCAAACGGTATTACGTTGGCTGCCGCTGCCATTAGACCCAACAGTCTCTGGAACCGCTTTACGGTGACTTTGGCGGCCTAGTCTTATGCTGAGACCATCGGCTGTATGGACCCGATGCGCGTGTGGGCTTACATCTGTGCCCTCATCGCCGCCGAAGTCTCACACTACCCCAGGAACGTAGTTCTCTGGGAGGGCGCCAACACGCTCTTCTTCGGCGTTGAGTCTCAACCCCAAGCTCTGAATGTGGCCAAGGACGACATCTCGATGCTGACCTGCCACCTCCGAGACTGGGCCAGAATGAGCCAGTCGTCGATATAGTTCAGTACTCGGATGCCCTGGAGTCTCAGTGGAGCCAGAACCGCATCCATGCACTTGGTGAATGTGCGAGGAAAGTGCTAGGGCCGAACGGAAGTACCCGATATTGGAACGCCGCCTCAAAGCGAACCTCAGGAACCTCCTGTGAGAAGGATATATGGGGATATGGAAGTATGCGCCCTTCAGATCTATTGTGACAAACCAGTCCTCGGACCGGATTTGATTCACGATCATAGGTATTGTTAGCATCTTGAACCTGAGCCTCCTCAGAGACCGGTTCAAATACCTTAGATCTAAAACTGGACGCAGACCTCCGCCCTTTGGGAACTATGAAGTACCGGCTGTAGAACCCCGACTCCATTTCTGGCGGAGGAACCCGTTCTATGGCCTCCTTTACCAGCAGGGAGCGTACTTCCAGTTCCATAACCCGGGCCCTTTCTGGGACCACTGCGGTCCAGACCACCCCCCCGAATCTCGGCGGGCTGCGGCCAAACTGCAGTCTGTAACCCTTCTCTATAGTACGCAGGACCCATGGCGAGACATTCCACAGGCGTTTCCACGCCTGGAAATATTCTGCCACGGGAATCAACCTCTCGAGGCCGATCCCGGTCCGCCAAGATCGTTGCCGCCCCCCTGAGACGGCTGCACGGCAGGGGGAAGTCGTGCATGATCCTCGGCGCGCATACGTCCTCGCTGCCCGCCCAAAACCCCTCGGGGTGGGCTGTGATGCAGCTCTCGTATGCTGGAGACCGATGTGGCCCGGCGCCATAGACGGCGGACAAACTACACCGAGTCTCGGGGCTCCGCAGAGAAACCGGCCTCAGCCGTCTCTCTCCGGAGGGCCGCCTAGAGGTCCTATGCCTGCTAGGACCTCTTCCCCAAAGCCTTCTTATTCTGAAGGAGGACCCTCAGGTCCCCTTCCTGCTGCGCCGGCTTTAGGCGAAAACGCCGCCTCTGTTGCCGCTCCTGGGAGGGGCTCTGGAGGCGACGCCACTTTTTGTATCTGTCGATACGTGGAGCTCAATGATGGCTGGGGCTGGTCGGTCCTAAACCCAGCCCCTGTGAACCTGGTGCGGCGAGGGAAACACTGCTGAAACACCGCCGACTGCCTCCTCCCCTCCTGATACCTTTCTACGACCGCACTCACGGCCTCACCGAACAGGCCTGAAGGTGAGAGAGGTGCATCAAGGAGAAAATCCTTCTCTTTCTCTTTATTCCTGCTAAGTTCAGCCACAAGTGCCTCTCCGTGGCTACCAACGCCGCCATGGACCGCCCACCGTGACGTGCCGCTTTCCTTGGTGACCCTGAGTGACAAATCTGTCGCTTCATGGAGCTCGGCCACATCCTCAGATGTGGGACCCCGCCTTCCTCCAGGTCCGCTAACAGATCAGCCTGGTATGCCTGCAATATAGCCATAGTATGTAGGCATGCACCCGCCTGACCTGCTGCCATATATGCTCTGCCCACCATATCTGAAGTTTTTCTATAAGGCTTCGTGGGCAGCACCGGGGTTTTTAGAGACGCCGCCGCCTTGAGAGAGGTAACTGGCCAGTGCCTCCTCTACTCGGCATTCCCTTATAGCCCTCTTCCTCGCACTCCAACACATTACTGTAATCTACGGGTGTTGGTTTGGAAATACGTGAAGAATATGGCCTATTCCAGGACTTACACAACTCGTTGTGCAATTCCGGAAAAAATGGTAAACCCCCTTGTTTGGGCCGTGCTCTGTGCTGCAGGAAGCGCCATCCAGTTTATTTCTTTTACTGTCGCTTCCTGCCGTTCTGATGGCCAGTTAATGTCTAATCTGGCCACCGCACGAGTCACAACCTCTATGAGCTCCTCATACGCGGGCACACGAGGCGACCAGTGAGACCCCATGTCACCCGCCTCAACGCTGAGCACGCCCACGCCCTCAGACGTGACAGCTCCAGCATTGATCCTCTCCCCGTGCCGGAGAAGCGCCGCCTCGCGGCTCCTGCACAGGTGGGATTGGCATCGGAGCTGTCTAACGATGATTGGGAAACAGCCTCAGCTGGCCCAATCCCATCAAACAGCTCCAGCTGCGATCCCCACGATCTCAGCCGCCGCGCCGCCTCGGCGGCCGCGGGACCTGAACCGCGGGGAAAGCGAGCCTGGCCGGCCTGGTCAAACACAGCCAGGCGGGAGCGCAGCACTCTGTCAGGGAGTGCCTCACAGTGCTCACAATCAGCTCCCTCGAGAGCTGACCGAGCGTGCTGTGCCCCCAGGCAGACCACACACAGCGAGTGCGTGTCCCTACCCGTGATGTAACGGGGGCAGGGGTAGACACACTTTTTAAACTGTTCCGCCATTTCACAAAGTTTCTCACACAAGTCTCTCTTTCACACACAGGGCATTTGCTGAAGAGCGAAAAGCTGGCGTGGTTGTGAGAGGCGTCCCTTTATACTTCCGGGTAGGCCGGCACTTACTACGTCGTGACGTAGCACCAATCAGGATCGGTCTAAGTTTCATTCATGCTTCAGAGCCGTCACGCTGAGGGCGTTCCCCAAAGTGTCGTTTTACGACGCAGTGTTGAGTTCCCTCGAAAGGGAACGAGCGCTATCGCCCGAGCTTTTAGCCGGAAGCTACTATTGTCCAGATTCGGACACTACTATTATCTTAAGTTGGACACTCCCCTTTTAGCTTGATTTTAAGTCTGGGATACAGCAGTTGTTATTATTTAACACATTTGGTGTCTGATTTCTACCTTTCAACATAAAATTACTTATTTCGTCTAATTCTTCACAATAAAACCTTAATGTAAAGGCGTTTGTAACACCACCTGCTGGGTGTTTTGTGAAATAGCTTTTCATTTCTTACCAATTTTTATTTCAAATCGTCGGTTTTATACACTCCTATTTGAATATGAAATCATTATAAATTGAGTTTGAGTTTAAGTATAGTTAAACCATAATACTTTTGCTTATGTCAAAAGCAAAATGATGTTATAATGATCTGCAAACAGCGTGAAGTCAAGTGTATTTTTTTACTCAGAGAACTCTAAAACACAAGACATTAATACATTTTAACATCCTATCATTTTTAATATTATATATATTTTGTATTCTAAAATACAAAATATATATAATATTAAATAATATATTGAATATTCTAACACAAACAAAATAAATAATTTTCTTTAATTTCCAATAAGCCAACACATGAAACCATTTCAACCTGGAAAGACTCAAAAGAAAAGCATGATGCAAATAAATTATTTATTAATAGATTAAAAAAGGGTCCTGACAGGGAGAAAGCGTTGTGGGATGCGATGGAGGGCAAGAGTAGATTTAAAGTAGATCTCCCCTAGAGCTGAGACAGAGACATGAGGAGCTGCTGATGCTGAGGACAGAGATGGTCACACTGCTGTAGAGGTGGTAGCAGCGGCATCGAAGAAAAACAGCTGATAACAAAGAGAGAGGGGCTTTAGATTTTGTCAGCTGTATGATAATTTACTAAAAGCTTGAGGTGGAGGGTTGTTTAGGAAGAGAGAGACCGTCGGCTGAGAAGATGCAGCGTGCTGTAGACGAAGGGGAGAAGTCTGGTTGAGTTTACGCTCAGCTTCATTTATGACTGTGGTTTGACTGCAGACAAAAGAAGAAAGTGTTCAGTATCGGCCGGTAGAGTTTAGACTCAGTTGGCTAGAGGACTCCAGTCTTGTCCTAGTCTTGCATAATGGTAATGTTAACTACATTTCAAACTTCTGATTAAAAACATCATATCATAATATTTGAAATTGTGTAGAATGGTTACAGTCAATTATGTAAAGCAAATATGCAAATAAATACTAAACACATCCTTAAAAAGAGATCTGTGGCTGATAATATACTTTATTTCATTTACTTCATTGGAAAACCATTGTAGTGAATTAAGGACTAAACTGTCACCTTTACTGTATCTATTTTTAGATTTGGACAGTCACAGTGCAACTTTCCTTTATGTTATCACACACGTATCACTCAGTGGATTGTCATTTATATTATTGTAGGATTAGAGGCAGATCTTCTATATTAAAATTTTATTTATAACCATACAATGTGTTTCAATATTTAGAAAACAATGTCAATCAAAGTAACTTAATGTGTTGTTAATACACATTTTTGTAATCTCTGATTGAAGTTGCAGTGAGTTTTTCTGTGGTTACCTAGGAGACCGTGGACATTGGGGGACATGAGGTGGCTGTCTATTGTGTAGAAGCCCAGGTAGTCCCTGTGGTACGGCTGCTTCTTCCAAACTTTATGTAGCAGGATTACAAACTTTACAGAGTCTCTTAAACACAGAATACAGGAAACTCACCGGACGAAGCCGGGGTAATCCTGAGCTTGATCTGTACTGGTACATACAGGCAGGTCAAAATTCTCTGTAAAAAAACTGTAGAGTCCCAAACTCATTGGTGCTGGTCTATTATCCACACCCCTCATCTCCCTGGGCCTGGACCATGTTCTGATGGCGGAGGTGTGTTGACACAGTGACACGCGCAGCATAACAATGCTCCACAGGAAAAACTGTTTTCTGCTGAAGGTGATCATAAAGTGATCATGCAGCCTCCATGTGATTATGACGTGTGCATAAACTGGGAAACACAAAGGGGGGTGGCTTTACATGATGTGAGAAAAGGAGAATCTCTGTTTGATTAGTTTTGTTGTTATTCCTTTTAATACCAAATAAAACAGTTTATTTTTGTTATTTTTGCTTAGACTGCTGCTTCCGCTGACACACACTGAGGAGAAGTACGGCCTTTATAATACACTAATGTGTTACCTATTTACTTTCCTGCAGTGGATGGATCCTCATTTCTTTATTGAGCTGCCAGACAGAGGAGATGCTCTTTGCTTCAATATTAACAACAAACCAGGAACTATATTTACTTTAGTCAAAGACTCCAAATCAGGTGTGTTTTAGTTTTTGTTCCCAACTTTAAAACATTTCAGTTTATTTGATTTATGTCAGTCTGGACAAGGCATGGGACGATATTTATTTATTCAAATTTTTTGTGAGGAATAATTCCTTGAGATTAATTCTCACAAAAAATTTTTTTCAAAAAAGTAGTAAGATCCATAAGGAAAGCAAGAGCTGATTTTTTCTATCTATAATTCATAAATCCAATGGAAACTCTAAAACAATATGGAACCAGCTAAAGAAAATGACAGGCAATTACCCTAAAGAACAAGCAGTGTTAGAAATCAAAATAAATGACCAACTAACAAATAATTATCCAGTCATAGCTGAAGCCTTCAATAGCTACTTCATCCACTCTGTAGCCAAAATAGCAAAAGGTTTTACACCAGTAACTACAAGTAGGCCTTTATGTCTGGTTGATACCAGCGCACCAGGTTTCAGTCTAATAAGTGTGACCGAAACAGAGGTATCACAGACCATTAAGTCACTCAGACCCTCCCGATGCAAAGACATCTCTGCTGGTATTCCCAGAACCGCCCCTTCTGGAAATGTGTTGACATTTCCTTCTTGGCTTCAATCCCAGTAGCTAGGATCTCTGATTCAGTGCGGCCACGCATGCACTTTGTCCGGAGATGCCCACAAAGAGTGCGTGGTGCCTTCTTTAGGGTGAGGGCAGAGGAAGAAGATCCTGTTGTGGATAGAACTGGATCAACAAAAGGAACCCCAAAAATGGTTATGTAGTACATCTAGATTAGTTAAAATACATGAGTAAAGAAGCACAACTCAGAAAATATAAATATATATATATATATATCCCAACTCATTGGGAACAGTTCATTTGCTCTATAACTTACTGTAGCACTCACTACAGGTCTATCTATGCATATTTCTTAATTTAAAAAAGCTCCCTTGTAAACAAGCATTTTATAAGCCTCCAGCAGACCCGCCAAGATGTTCATGGCCCTGCAGAATTAGCATCTCTATTGAGTGTGGATGGGATGTAAATGTGTCTGAAAATGCAAACGGTGATGCTAAATCCTAAAGCTTAGACCAGTATTTGAACTTCATGTGAAGATCAGTGCTTGGCCTAGTAACATTACAGCACAGTCAAACACACTCAGAACCCATCTGTGCTTGGCTCTCTATCCTGGGTTTTTGTTAAGTGTTTTGTATCACATTAAAGCTTATGTACAGTTTACTGTGATTTTAATGATTTTGCTGCATTTTTTTCAAAAACCTAGAGTGGGAACAACAGATAAACTAGGTTTTTATGGTCTGCAAAATTAGACATTCATATTAGAAACACATTTTGTGTGCCCTGTCACATTTTAGAAAAACAAAATAAACAAAAAAAAAAGCACATCGCTGCTCCAGAGCTTGTAAACCGGGAGCAGGCATTGTGGGGGCAGGGAGGACTGTATGATTTAGGTTACAGTGGGACCAACAAACATGTGATCCTCACTATAACTTTTGCAAAAAAGAAATGAACATACCTTATCTGTTTAGATTTTTTTGAGACTCTGGTTAGATACACACAGAAACTGATTATCAACGTTAATATAACCTTTACTGTTAGTTGGGTTGAAGAAGAGACAGGGCAGCTCAGAGAGAAAGAGAAAACTGCCAATAGAAACAGTTGTAGAGCTAAATGGGGTGACGGGGTGGGAGGGAGGGGAGGGGTAAGAATGACAAGAGATAACTGAACTACAGGAATGGCTAACCATGAGCACATTTGTGTACTTTAGATTTAATAAAAAAAATGTAATACAACAGCAACTAAATAACACAACTATATACAACAGCAACTAAATAACACATCAACTATATACAACAGCAACTAAATAACACATCAACTTTATACAACATCAACTATATACAACAGCAACTAAATAACACATCAACTTTATACAACATCAACTATATACAACAGCAACTAAATAACACAACTATATACAACATCAACTATATACAACAGCAACTAAATAACACATAAACTATATACAACATCAACTATATACAACAGCAACTAAATAACACATAAACTATATACAACATCAACTATATACAACAGCAACTAAATAACAGAACTATATACAACAGCAACTAAACTCGATCATGAAGCCCATCTTCACCCCATTAAAGCATCTGGGCTGGGTCTGTTCGTACAGAGAGTAGACACGGAGTGAGTGAGAAAGATTTAACACAGCCTTAGTTCAGATCCCCCAGAGTCCCCTATAGATTTACCTGAGACAGGAGACCTGGACTATTAGGGCTACTCCGACCAGCCCTACTACACAAACTGAACCCAGGCCCATCCAAGAGCAGCTGGGCTGGGTGTTTTTCTCCTTAGCCTCCAGGGTCTGACAAGAATCAACAGGAACATGCATATAAGCCTGAGTATAGTTATAAACACAACCACAGATATCATAACCCACTTTAAATTTTAGATTTAAATTTAGCTCCGGGGCCAGTTTAATACCGGGTTTCGGTACCCATCCCTACATATGACACCTGTAGGCAGTAAACAGTGATGCGTTCAGTGACTCACTCTGTCCAGCTTGTGTAGCCCAGCTTGTGTAGGATGGCAGCTTTCAGCTTCAGGTATGAAATCTGCACACATCACAAAATATTCAGATTCATAAGTTCATATTGTGCTTTTACATACCAAATAATGCATTAGTTTACCATTGTCCTGAGCTGCTTCTCCCGCTGAGAGGTTCTCCGGAGCTTCTTCAGCAATGCTTTCCTGTGGTCAGATAGAGCTACATGTAGTCCTACAGCCAGGTTCTCCTGGTCCCTGTTTTGACCCTCATTGGGTCAAAACAGGGACACAATTAATCCCCAGATCATTCTGCAGCTTGAATGACGTTACTTTATTATATTTGAATCAAATATACTCTAGAAGTAATAAAATGTGAATTAGCTACACATACGAACTATCGTTCAATTAAGTTAGCTAATAACAAACTAAAGAAAAAAAGCTAGCAAAAAAAAAAAAATCACTAGATTGTGCTTAAACGGGGCAAGGCAAATAAAAATGCAAGGTGTTAGCTACTACCTACTTACAAATATTTAGTTTTTACTGTAGTGTATGTATTGTATTATGTACTCACATGCAAAATGTAATGTCCAATCTCACTTTTCAAAAACAATCTTTAAAAAAATCACTAGATTGTGCGGGGCAAGGCAAATAAAAATGCAAAAATACAAATATTTCGATTTTTACTCAACTCCGAGGCGGGAATGCCCCCAGCGCGGGAAAAACTAATGCGCATGCGCGTTTCTTCCTGTACGGTGACTCATAGTGTCCAAACAGTATGCAAACACAATCATTCACCAGAATGATATACAAAAGTGGACAGATAAATAATCCACATTTCCTCCCTCAATAAGGCTGCCAGACAGGACTGGGTTTTGGGTTATGTGTTTGTATCACATTAAATGCTAATATGATTTATGCAGTTTACTGAATGATTTTAATACTGTTTGCTGCATGTTTTTCAATACATCCTAGAGTGGGACCAACATGTCCAAATTCGTAGGATCCTTCAAATGCGGCCCACAAATACGTCCTCCTTTTCCCCGAATTGGAAGGATGGGTGTGGTGGATCCTTTCCCGTCCTACCTATCCCTTTTCGGCCGAGCGTAATGGCCAATGGAGCGGTACGGAGAGGAGTATGCTTTAAGATGTAAGTTTTTAAAACAACTGGCTTTTAAAAAACAAAATATATATTTTTCAGTGGTTGTCTAGTTAGGCATTTTGTTTTAGCGTTAAGTATTTTTACATTTGTACGTTTATATGTACAAATAAAACATTACTTTCTGTAAACTAGCTTCTTCCTTACTGCCTGTGTGAATATCCTACACACAGCTAATTTGTTAGTGATTTGAAGCTGTTTTTAACTGTTTCTAGGGACGAAAGAGCAGACAGAAGTTTTTATAAAGCTCCGGGAGAGAACGATGAGCTCTTCACCGAGCAAAGAACTCTGCCACTGTGGGATGGAGGTATAGGAATAAATCTATTTAGAAATCCCATTGTAATATCAAGGCAGTTTTGTTTCTTTTTGTTTTGTGCAGTACATATAACATTTCCTGCAGTCATTAAACAGCTGAAACATTTTCTTACTTCTTGTTTTGTCCTTTGTAGTATTATTCTACACAGTATTTGTTCCACAATTGTCGTTTTGATATCTGTGATTAACACAATTCCAATATTTTCTCTTTTTATCCTACATTAGGATAGTTTTGGAGAAGATGGGTCTGTCTGGTAAAGTGACACCAGCCCAAGCAAAGAAAAAGCACAATTTAAAAAGAAATATAAAGTATGTCCATATATAGAAAATAATATTGTTAGTAACAGTTAAAAAAATCCTAGGTTTAAGCTTACATGTTTTGTGAACAGTTTATATATTTTTACTTGTCTTTAGGAATACAAGTATCCAGGGGGGACAGTGACCAGGAGCTGTTAGACCTCATCAGGAGGACATGAGGCAGCAGAGAGAGGCTGAAGAGAGGAGGGCACAGGCTGAAGAGAGGAGGGCACAGGCTGAAGAGAGAGGAGAGCACAGGCTGAAGAGAGGAGAGCACAGGCTGAAGAGAGGAGGGCACAGGCTGAAGAGAGGAGGGCACAGGAGAGCAGGGAGAGGATGGACAGGCTTTTCTCCATTCTGGAGCATGCATATAAGCCTGAGTCGCCAATTAATTTTTTTCTTGGGGTGGGAGGGATTACATTTTTTCCATTGTTAGCTTCAGTTGTTTGAAATAAACTGTTTGAAATAAATACTATTCATTCATTGTATTTCTTTTTTTATTTTCCATAATTTTCAAAGTAAAAGGAACATTTGTAAAGAAAATTAAGTGTATAATTATTTAATAACATTCAGAAAACAAAATTGAGGTAACAAAATTCAAGAACATACAGAAACTATTTACAGACCTATTTACAGGACAACAGATTTTAACAAATCACTGCAGGATTAATCTGAGTGACCAGGTATTGGACCATTTTATGTTTAATTACAACGGTACAGTACATCAGAATAAGTGTTTAACAGATAAAAGCATTATTCTACCTTAAGACAAATTTAAATATCAAAACTCCAATTATTTTTAATACAAAAACATTATACATATTACATGAATAATTATATACATATTTATATATATATATTATATATATATATATATATATATATATATATATATATATATATATATATATATATATATATATATATATATATATATATATATATATATACCATTATTTAAATAGAGTTTATCTGACAAAACAAGCTAAAGTTTATGCTTGGCTCAATGAATTTGTAGGGGAAATTAGCAGAATACTTAGCAAAGAAAGTATTTAATTGTTTTATAGAATTAAAATAAGGAGAATAACTTTTGTTTGTCCCGCTTCTTGTTTATGCAGAGTGTCACTCTAACTGGCGACAGAATATGAGCAACGGGTAAGGAGGGAACTTGGAAGGTAGGCTGTCCAAATTCACAAACACCGACTTCCGGGTTTTGCGGTCGACGGAGGACCCTCCTCCTTCAGATCATTCTGGGTAGGAAGGATTAAGGAGGTTTGCAGACCTGAATTTGGACACAGCCTATGAGTCACCGTACAGGAAGAAACGCGCATGCGCATTAGTTTTTCCCGCGCTGGGGGCATTCCCGCCTCGGAGTTGAAGTTGAAAAGTGAGTTTGGACATGCCATTTTGCCGGTGAATACATACACTACTGGAAAAATTTATATATTTGCATTTTTATTTACCTTGCCCCGCACAATCTAGTGATTTTTTTAAAGAGTGTTTTTGAAAAGTGAGTTTGGACATTACATTTTGCCGGTGAGTACATAATACAATACATACACAACAGTAAAAACTAAATATTTGTAAGTAGGTAGTAGCTAACACCTTGCATTTTTGCTAGCTTTTTTTCTTTAGTTTGTTATTAGCTAACTTAATTGAACGATAGTTCGTATGTGTAGCTAATTCACATTTTATTACTTCTAGAGTATATTTGATTCAAATATAATAAAGTAACGTCATTCAAGCTGCAGAATGATCTGGGGATTAATTGTGTCCCTGTTTTGACCCAATGAGGGTCAAAACAGGGACCTGGCTGTAGGACTACATGTAGCTCTATCTGACCACAGGAAAGCATTGCTTAAGAAGCTCCGGAGAACCTCTCAGCGGGAGAAGCTGCTCAGGACAATGGTAAACTAATGCAAAAGCTGCCTTCATTTTATGCCTGTGATTTGGTATGTAAAAGCACAATATGAACTTATGAATCTGAATATTTTGTGATGTGTGCAGATTTCATACCTGAAGCTGAAGGCTGCCATCCTACACAAGCTGGACAGAGTGAGTCACTGAACGCATCACTGTTTACTGCCTACAGGTGTCATATGTAGGGATGGGTACCGAAACCCGGTATTAAACTGGCCCCGGAGCTAAATTTAAATCTAAAATTTAAAGTGGGTTATGATATCTGTGGTTGTGTTTATAACTATACTCAGGCTTATATGCATGTTCCTGTTGATTCTTGTCAGACCCTGGAGGCTAAGGAGAAAAACACCCAGCCCAGCTGCTCTTGGATGGGCTTGGGTTCAGTTTGTGTAGTAGGGCTGGTCGGAGTAGCCCTAATAGTCCAGGTCTCCTGTCTCAGGTAAATCTATAGGGGACTCTGGGGGATCTGAACTAAGGCTGTGTTAAATCTTTCTCACACTCACTCCGTGTCTACTCTCTGTACGAACAGACCCAGTGTAATATGAGATGAACAAAAAAATTATGACAAAATGGGATTTAAAATGAGCTAATACACTTAACAGCAGGCCTATGTTACTTTGTAATTTAATTATAAAATGTAAAAGGAAGTAAAGAAAACATTTTCTACAGCACTCTATCCGTGATTATCTCACATAATGGCCTGAAAAATAATGTCATAATTATAGACCTTGAAACTATAGCTTTGTTTTTAAACTTAAACTTAGTTTAAAATGTTATTTTATGCATTTGGTGGTAGAAGGGCAAGTTTAAATGGGGCCCCATTGGGTCTTATTGCCCCCTGACCCCCCCATAGAGTCGACTTGTTCTAGTAAGTAAGTCAATATAAGTTTTTTTAGCATTTACCTCCAAACATGCCACATATATTAACAAAATACAGATCAGGGTCTACACGTTTGTTAAAATGAGCCATAAGGGCACTTTTGGGCAACATGCCAAAGGGCCGGGAGCTCCAGCCTCCATAGCTCCCACCCCTCTGCACGTGCCTGGTTGGAAAAGGAGTCTTTCTAAATCTGCCTCCTGCTTTTGACCACTTTGTCCAGCTGCAAACTTTTGAAATCATAAACACAATAGTTCTGATAAATAAGTAGTTTTGATGAACCATTTAACTGTTGTGGACGAGGCTTGTTTAGTTGAAAAAAACGTGCCGAAGCAAATGAGAAAAAGAAAATGTAATCAGTGTTCGCCAACAGCTGCATATAGTTTATTTCTGTATGTTTTATTTGAAGGTTGTCAACAGACTTCGCCGCACAAAACAGCACCACTGTGAACAGTGCAGAGGGAGCTTCAGCTTATCTGCCAAAATGAAAGCCCACCAGAGGATCCACACTGGAGAGAGGCCTTACGAATGTGACCAATGTGACAAGTGCTTTACTAAAAGTTCAAGTTTGGAGCGACACCAGAGGATCCACACTGGAGAGAGGCCTTACGAATGTGACCAGTGTGACCAACGCTTTAGTGAACGTTCAAATTTTAAGACACACCAGAGGATCCACACTGGAGAGAGGCCTTATGAATGTGACCAGTGTGACCAGTCCTTTAATCAAAGTTCACATTTAAAGTTACACCAGAGGATGCACACTGGAGAGAGGCCTTACGTTTGTGACCAGTGTAACAAGTCCTATATTCAAAGTTCACATTTAAAGTCACACCAGCAGACTCACGCCGGAGAGAGGCCACATCTGGGCTCAGCCTCACCCAGACCTGATGCCAGCGACGTGGGAGTCAACACCGCGGTTAATGATGTTCAGACAGAACCTCCACAACCTGCTTCAGCTGCAGACGATTAAATTATTGTTATATATGTCGATGAAGAAATTGTTGAATAAATATGGATGAGCAATACATAAATTTATGTTTGTTGCTTCAGGTTTTCCAGAGATGATTTTATATTTATCTTTAAATAAAAAAATAATTATATTGTGACAGTTGTTTTCCCTTTGGTATCAAAAATGGTATCAAATATCGATATTTTTGAAGGTATCGTATCGAAGTTAGAAATTCCAGTATCGTGACAACACTACTACGCACCGGTTCCACGTTTCTGCAGCCGCAGCCTCTTCAGCATCTCCTCAAACTTAGCCTGCTTGCTCATGTGGGGCAACTTGATGTGGACTCCGGCGCGTAGCCCGGTGCCCAGGTTGGAGGGGCAGGTCAGGACGTAGCCCAGGTGCTTGTTCCACATGAAGATGTGGCCGCGGTCCTTGAACAGGCTTTCGAAAACGGAACGGATACGTCTGATGCACGGTTAGTTTTCTATTTCCAAGCTTTTATTACAGACACTAACACTCAAACAATGAGCAGCAAACGACTGGACAGCTGCAGTTTATTCAGAACGCTGCTGCTCGGGTCTAACCAAAACCAGAAAGTACAACCACATCAGGCCAGTTTTAAAATTTCTACACTGGCTTCCTGTTGCTCAGAGAATAAACTTTTAAACAGCACTGCTGGTTTACAAGTCTTTTATTGATTTAGTACCAGAATATACACTGCCAGTCCCCCCAAAAAAAGTCACCAGCGAGGATTTAACTAAGCAAATCGGTAGGATTTAAGATCTATCCAAGCCATAATTATTCAATGGGAGGATAGTATTCGGTAAAGTTTGACCAGAAAACTCATTATTGTACACTTGCTGATCCGGGAGGAGTTTTCTTGTTGAATCCTAAAATACCAGTGTGAGGGCTGTGTCTGACCTTTGTGAGGCCGGTGCAGAAGCGGTTGAACACCTCCTCCTTCATGTTGCCTCCTTTCTGCATCGAGATGACTCGCAGATGGTCCTCCTCGTTCACCCAGACCAGGAATGTCTTATTGTCGTTGTGCCCAGATGCCCCTGGCGTTGGGCCAGTCACGGGCCATTTCTGAGGCTAGCAGCAGAGGAGACACTGGTTTGTTAAAAAGGAAGTGGTCGTCGATGAGCTGCTGCTGCTCGGCGTCCGTCATGTTCTTTAGAGCGTAGTACTTCCCGTTAAGGTCTCCAGTTAAAGAGTCGAGGGCTAAAGGTCAGATTAAAACCAGAATTATTTAAATGGCTCTTGCCTTGAGATAAAACTGTCTTTGTATTGTGTGTGGTTATTCAGCCTGCTGCCACCAGAGGAAGCCCACAACCTTATTCTACCGGCTCCCCTCCAGAATAGCTCTGGGCTGGTTTACCTTCATTGGCAGCTTCTCGATGACGCGCCTCTCTCCGCGGCTGCAGTGGGGCGGCATGGTGGTGAAGCCACGGACACTGCGTCCCGTTCGAACTCCGGAGCTCACGACATAGTTGGGGTCGAGGTCATCTCCGCCCTGGAACAGAACAGACATTTTATATTATTATTATTATTGTTATTATTATTATTCCTGACGCTGGGATTTTATTTTTGTGTGCTGTTTAGTCATCTGTTCCTTTTCGAAAGAACACAATAACCAACATGCATTATAGGTTTTGAAAAGAGAGTTTGATTCATGAGCCTTGTTTTCACATTTCTGTTGTACGTTTAACAAGATTTCTCAGTTTTTTAAAATGGATCTGAGCAGGTTTTAAATGGATCTGAATCAAATGTATTTTTTATTGATTAAGCCGTTTTGCTACAAAGATGAATATGACCTGCTCAAATCCAACTAAAACCTGGTTCAAACCCATTTTCATAGAAAAAATAAATGTTTAAGATAAACTAAAAATCTTTCAGGTGTCAGTCTTTTGCCCCCTGAAAGGATTAAGTTTGACTCATGATTCAAGCCAAGTTTACACAATAAGAGTTGCTTATGTTCTGAAAAACCACAAATAAAAATAAAAATGATCCACCACAAACAATTATTGGTTTGCATTTGTTTTCAGACTGTTCTCATGAGGACAGGACTAAACAGCCAAACGTGTCAATATAAATGAACAGTGAGAGTCACCTGGAGGTTGCTGGTGTTGAGGTCAGATTTGTGTTTGTCGGACGGCTTGTATCCTCCATGACGGTCCTTGATGATTGGGTCCAGCAGCTGCTTGAAGACTTCATAGGTTTCTTCGTCTCCAGCGATGCAGCCCACCGACATGATGAAGGGGTGGCCTGCACAGAGAGCCACTGTCAGCACCGGACTCACTTTCCCTTTGACCCACAAGACTATAGCACACTGTAACTTCCACAGAGAACATGAACTGGAGAACTGGAGTTGTATTTAAAGTAACTTTATGGTTTGTAGGAGTAACTTTTGAACTCTGATAACGGACGCCTCTTTTATACTCTTAAGTGCTTAGGCTTCCATATTGTATAAAGGCTGCTGAGCTTTATCCCCTGGCAAGGTCACAGCGCGAAAGCTCTCAATGGCTCCTGAGAGGAGCTCTACTTGCGTCTCTACTTCCTCCGCAAACTGAGAAGAGCCAGAGCCCCACCCCCCATCATGTACACCTTCTACAGAGGCACCATCGAGAGCATTCTGTCGAGCTGCATCACTGTGTGGTATGGCGCCTGCAACGCGTCCTGCCGAAAGACTCTGCAACGCATAGTGAGAACAGCTGAGAAGATCATTGGTGTCTCTATCCCCTCCCTCCAGGACATTTATGGAACACGTCTCACCCGCAAAGCCCTCTGCATCACAGGTGATCCCACTCACCCACTCACTGTCCTGCTGCTGATGAAGTCATAGTTCAGTTGTACAAGTTAAATTCAACAGACATGCGTTCATCCAGATGTGTGGAAAATAGAAAACAATTGATATCTAAAGTCTAAATCTTAAGTTAGAGACCTGGCTTTAGCATACGTTATAATAATAAATGACCCAAATAAATCCAGCAGTCTGGAATCTGAGAAACAAATTAATCAAAAGACTTCTGGATTATTGCATTTCAGACAAAATGTCAACATTAGAATGAGAACCAAGAAAACTGTGAATAAATGGATCCTTCTTTACCCAAACACATATTTCCATATTGTATAGCATTGTTATCTTTGGTGAATATCACTGTTATATATATATAGTACGTGCACAAAGAGATGGCTGGATGCAGGTAAGGCTGCTACAGAGCTAATGTGGCTTGAAGAAGCAAATTCAGTTTTATTTCTGTTACAACTTTATAACAAATACAGATTTTTATCCACTTATGGCAAATAAACACAAACCTCAGAGCAGTAAAACTGGAACAGATATAAATGCTTAAACACAAATACATATGATATAAAATATAAAACAATCCATCAGCTCTAAAATACTGAAATGGCAACGAATATTTAGGTCTTTAAACGTTTTGCAGTAAAACCAGCAATCCAATAAAATACTAACAATAATATTTCTTCATGGATTAAACCTTCAGTCATTGCCCTCTTTTAATATGCTTATTGCTTACCATCTTACAACTTGTATAGCATTGTTATCTTTGGTGAATATCACTGTTATATATATATAGTACGTGCACAAAGAGATGGCTGGATGCAGGTAAGGCTGCTACAGAGCTAATGTGGCTTGAAGAAGGCATCAGTGTGAGTTATAGGAGTGGCACAGTGCCAAGGTACATAATGGCATGACCACAATGGGACAACATAATCAGAGCGATTATTCAGCTTCATCTTTCAAGGTGAACCTAGTATAAAAAAGAGAAATAAAATGTTTACCAGAATAAGTACAGTGAGGCATGGAGAAGTTAGTTACAAGTTAGCTCTTACCACTGGCTAACACCAGACATCAGGTCAAAGTCATCCAACTTGATTGGCACCTGTATAAAGAGAAATGTCATTCATTCATTCATTTCTACCGCTTAGTCCTGTTAGGGGTCGCGGGTGACTGGAGCCGATCCCAGCAGCTTTGGGCCTGAGGCGGGGTACACCCTGGACAGTGGCCAGTTAGTCGCAGGGCTAACATTTAGAGACAGACAGTGACAAACAACCATTCACTCTTACATTCATTCACTAGGGACACTTTAGATTTGCCAATTAACCTGTACAGGCATGTGTTTGGACGGTGGGAGGAAGCCGGAGTACCCGGAGAGAACCCACAGTAACATGTGGAGGACATGCAGACTCCTCACAGAAAGACTGGAGTCGGCCAAGAATGTTTTTTGAGTCAGCCGGGTTTTGAACTCACGACCTTCTTGCTGTGAGGCAGGAGTGCTAACCACTCTGCCACGAAATGTCATTTGTCTCATTTGTCTTCACATACATTGTTCCCGTACCTGTCCAATGATATCAGGACCTCTGAATGAAGAGCTGTTCTTCACTGATACACTGAGGCATCTATGTTTGGTCCCCTCCAAAGGCATATCATACTCAAACCTTAAACAATTTTGACAAAGTTCAGATTACATATAAACACATTCTGCAACTTCCACATGAAGAATTAATGGAATTACCTCTCATTAAACTTTGGGTTAAGGGCTTTCTTCTTTACAGCTGTCTTCCGTTTTGTAGTTTTATTTTTATCTGGCAGCAGCATGAGGGACACATAGCTGTCTACACCGTCCTTACTTTGAGACAGCAAGTCCCTTTAAATAAAATGTATATAAAACATTTTAAAGCTAAACGTAACACATCTGATCCAGTCTGTTATTTTTGTATCTATTTAATATAATATTTATCAATCTGACTCATTTAAGAAAGCTAACCTGCATTCATCAACTATGATGATGAGTTTCCTCTCTTTTGCTGCGTATTGTAAAGACAGCTTCACCTGCCCATTTCCAGAGGCAGTGGGTAGTGTCCCAGCGGTCATCAAATCCACCATTTTTGAATCCAGAATCTAGATCGATAATTCAGTTTTAAAGTAAAGCGTATACAACAATGCTTAATGTAGACAAGTCTTCTACCTTGAGTTCTGCTCTCAAAAGAATCTGGCTTTTAGGTGATGCTCCATCGAGAGGAAACCATTGATCTAGGACCAGCTGTGGCGCTGAGAGCAGTCCCCTGACAGGAACCACTACAGATCCCATTGGCTGGTCCCAGCCACTAGACAACTGCAATAAAGAAGTAATAAATCTGCTTAGCATGCACAAATGTAATTGTATTTGAATATAAATACCAAGACTTACCTTCACCACCAGCATGTCATGTTTAGGGTCTTTAATTAGAAAGTAAAAAGACTCACTCCACTGGGGACTGGTTGTACGCTCACACAACTTAAAGATAAAATGTATCATTGTAAATAAAAGTAGGAGGAATATTCTTTGTTAAAATAGAGTTTTAACCCAAAAGAGGACTTACTTTGGTTTTGTGTGATGTTTGTCCAAGAACAAGCTCAGCCCCAGCTCTGGGCTCCTTTCCACTTTTCTTCAGCTAATAAAGGAGAGAATAGCATTTAAGATGTATTATATTAGGAGTAATATTATAAACCTTAAATCAATGTCATCTGACACTTACAGGCAATGAATGTGCTCTCTCTATGAGGACAAAGAGCACAGCAGCAGAAGGGATATGTTTGTTCTGATAAGACTGCACAGACTGAAGCTGCAGAATCTGCCAAACAGAGTACTTTCTTATAAGATGTGTTTAATTTACTCGACATGCTGGAATGCAACTAGACAACATTATTAAAAGTGCTCAAACAATGTCTGATTACTAAAAGCAAACCTGGTCAAGTCGAACTGGATTAGACACTGTAGGAACCCATTCTAAGATCAAATGAATGCGCCCAGACTTTACATCATTGAGAGTGTACCACTAGAAAAGAGAATCAATCATGTAACAAAACAATGCTAAACTATTTGTAAAATATGAAAAAAGGACTAAAATACAGCAAATAAATGATGAATGATTAACTAACTAACCTGGTCTGTGTACTGGGATCTGATGATCTCTTTCAAGTTGATACTAAATCTGTGAACATAAAAACAATTTTTACTTCTCAGAAATAAATACAGGTTTTTCAACTTTTTGGATTAAGTGCAGTATTATCATGGTACAGTATATGTTGAGCCTAAAGTTAGGACCTTTTAATTTAGTATAAGGAATAAATAAACAGGTTACCGATTAAACAACACAACTATGTAGGACACACACCTGCCAAGGAAGTCATCTGAGTCCAAGTCCTTATCAAAGGACTCAACCTGAATTTCCTGCACACTCTGAGCTTTTAAAACCAACTGCACAGAACATAGATGCATTTAAATACAAAACAAAATACAAACAATAAAAGTCTGTAATAACTCTGACACCTCATACCTCATACATTTCATTCCAGGTGGGATTAAGAGTTTCTTTGATTACATGACTCTTGAATGTTTCCCTTCCTATGGTAATGTTTACGTAGGGGTCACTCTTGCCCTTAACCATGCCCCCCATCATATTATCCTTGGCCTCCAGATTCCGAGCCTCCAAAAGGTGAATCCATTAGCATGCCCTGGAGGATGACCACATATGTTTTAATGTTATGAACCACACAAAAAGTGCTTGGTAGTGTGGAGCTAAAAGGCTGACACATGTTGAACTATAAACCATTTAATAATAAACACTTGCTGTAGTCAAGACAATGATCTAATCTGACCTGTGTGGCAAAGTCCTGGCTGGGAGTAGTGTTTGGAGGAAGAACTTCAGCTGCGTGCTTTTGGGATTCAGCAGGAAGGCCAGTCACAGTGGCATGTGCAAGGTTGTCAAGCCCAGTACTATACTCAAGGAGACGCACACATATACAGCTTTACGTTTAGTAAAAGAACCAACTCCAAAGAATATAACATGAGTTACATCATTGACAGTGGATGCTCACCTTTTGGTCGTCTCTGTTGTTGGTTTAAAGTCTTTTGTGGCTGCTGGGCCTGACTGAATGTGAGGCTCTTCTGAATATGCACGTTCTTCCACCAACTGAACAAATTAGCCTCCAGGTTACAATTAAAACACAAAGTAACAAGAAGCCATTTTGTTTTTATGACTCACTGCAGCAGAAGGATGAGTATCAGGTGTGCTGTGAATAGCAGCTGGTTCAACAGCAGAAGACCTTTCAGCATCTGCTTCAACAGCTGCCTCTGAGTGTTCAGGTTGGGTTGATTCTGTGACAGATCTGACAAATCACAATGTTTTATGATCAAAATCTATTATTTGCCTTTTATTGCAAACTGATGCAAAAGAAAACCTTAATCTCTGTGCAACGTGCACTTTCTGTATCACAATTGTAGCCAATAATGGAGGCTCTTGTTTACTTGGATTGGTGCTTCCCATTTACTTAAGCTGTACTGTGTTTATTATTGCAACATCAACATTTGCAATATCCATATGACAGACTGTTTCAACTGCAGTACTGCTTTTACTATAACCACGAGAGATTCAATCATTGCACATTATATCATTCATTCATCTTGTGCCACTTATACTTATTTTTATATAAACTTTCCTCTATATATGCAGGTGAAAGTTTGGTAGGGGAATATTGAACATTATGCATGTTAGCATGTTTCCTTATGCCTTGCTGACCTAATTATTAACTCATTATTTGAAAAAACTCAAGTAGGAAATACATACTCAGCAGTTGGCGTCTCTGGGTGTGTTTTCTTTTCACTGGCTCCTTTGAATGACTTTTCAGTGGGAAATACCGTTTCTTCTTTCTTTGGACCAATTACAGATGGCTGTGGCACGTTAATCATCTTTGAATCCAGGATCTGTTAAGCACATAAAGCATGATAAACAATAATCATCTAAGTTTAACCTCGATACTAAATCCTTTTATGAGTATCCTACCTTGAGTTCAGCACGCAGCAGGATTTTACTCTCAGGTAAAGCTCCATCCAGAGGCATCCACTGGTCCAAAACTAGCTGTGGTTCAGACAGCAGGTTTCTCACAGGAACAACCAGAGAGCCAAGGGGCTGGTCGCATGAACTGGACAGCTATGATAGTGCATAAAATGAATCAGTCAGATAATGAATGGCTTTTTACACTTACCAACACTTACCAAACCACCAAACCACTGACCTTTACAATCAGCATTTCTTCTGTTGGATTACAAACAAGGAAATAGAAGGCCTCTTTCCACTCAGGGGCTCTGGAGCGATCACACACCTTCAAAGAAACCAGTTCAGTTTTAGTGGGAATAATTATGATGGTGCTATTTTTAAAAATACCATTAGGGGGCAACAGAGATCCTTATTCCTAATTAGTACATCCTGCATTTGCATGGTGTAATTGCATACCTTGGTTTTGTGGCTTGTGTTACCACATACAAGCTCAGCCCCAGCTTTGGGCTCATTTCCACTTTTCTTAAACTAGAAGAACATACACAAACAAATCATAAATAATTCACACCTCTTCTGCAAACAGCATCAATATAAAAAAACAAAAAATAAAGTGCTTCTAAAATATGTCGACAGAGAAAAACAATAACAACCATTAGATACTTGGTCAGTGGAGAAAATTACAAGGTACTCACTGGCAATGAGTGAGCGCTGTCGACATAAACAAACAGCAGAGCAGCAGTGGGAACAGCCTTGTTTTTGTAGGACTGGAGAGACTGCAGCTGCATTACCTGTAAGAGGGAATGAAAAATGCATTGCAGTGACTCAGCACTAGTCATGAGAGATGGAGATCTACATGGAGAACAGGAGAGTGCACTTACTCTCTCCAGTGCACCATTATGGGAAACGGTTGGTATCCATTCCAATATCAGACGGACACTACCAGATTTAATATCATTCAAGGTGTACCACTGAAAAAGAGATAAAGACACTATAGCTTTGGGCACAATTTGAGCTACACAATGAATCTAAGGCTTACCCGGTCTGTGTACTGGGACCTGATTATATCTGCCACACTGACTTTGAACCTGTTTGGATAAAATTATATCCTTTACAATCATACAATCAAAGAGCATAAAAACATACTGTTTAAATGTTTTGGGAACAATAAAGGATTAGGAAGAAGCCTCACCTGCCCAAGAAGTCATCTTTGTCCATATCTTTGTCAAATAGCTCAACCAGCACCTCCTGTCCTGACTTGGGTTTTAGCACCATCTGTTGAATTCATTTTAATGACTTTTCTTTAGAAAACACCGAGACAACATGCATAACTCCCACCTGTACTACACACCTCATACATTTCATTCCAGAAAGGGTCGAGATTTTCCTTGACCACATTACTCTTGAACACAAACTCTCCGATACTGATCTTGGCATAAGGGTCACTTTTGCCTTTCCCCATTCCCATCACTTTATCCTTGGCCTGCAGACTCTGAGCCTCCAATAGAATAATTCTTAGCATCCCCTACAGAAAAGAAAGGGGTGACTTCAGTGATTGCAAGAAAAGTTTTATCATTTATTTTAAATCCTACAGGTGTCAGTAAGTTAGTTAGTACAGTACACACCTCACTGGCAAAGCTGAGCTCTGGGGATGTGTGAGGTGGGAGTATAATGGCAGGGCTAGGTGACTCTTCATGCTTCTCTTCAGTAATTTTAGTTGTTACTTCTGGTACCTTCACATCATCCTTGTGCAAAGTTGCCGAAGAAACAAGGGTCTCAACACTAGGCACATTGACTGAGCTTGACCTAAAAGTAATATGGAAACAGGATTTGAAAGTGAAGAAATTTGCAGTTTTAGGTGTAATTGTTTCATCTAACCTCAGTCCTGGGTCAGTCTCGTGTTGTTTCAGAACCGTTGAGGGAACAGATACAGGTGTGACCTTCACTGTCTCTTTGGACACTGGACATTTGGTGGGAATCAACATCTAAATACATCGTCACAAACAGAAAGAATTATAACAGACACTTAATAAAAAAAGAAGTACACACATTTTAGAAACAGATACAGTTAGTACTTTATAACAACAAAGTGTGAACACATATAGTGAGATATCTTCTCCAAACCTTGAGTTCAGCACGTAGAAGAACCTGACTCTCAGGTGAGGCTCCATCCAGATGAAACCACTGATCCAAGGCCAGCTGTGGCTCTGAGAGCAGCTCTCTAAGTGGAATGACGAGTGAACCAATTGGCAAAATCCAGCTGTGGGACAGCTACAGAACAACAATTGAGAGTTTAATAATCACTCAGATAAGCCCATGCTGGAGTATAAAACAACAGGCTCACTTTAACTGCAAGAATCTCTTCTCTGGGATCACGAACCAGGAAACAGAATGCCTCATTCCACTTTGGAGACGTAGTGCGATCACACACCTTCAGAAATGTACGGGACATTTAACATTATACAGTGCATCTGTACACTATTATATATTATGCTACAGATACAAGTTCAAAAGGCCTGTATTTGTGTCTTACTGTTGTTTTACGGGACTGTTTTTCAAGTGTAATTTCAGCTCCCACTTTTGGTTCTTTTCCACTCTTCTTTACCTGAAAAGCAAAACATTGTAGTGGAAACAATATTTCAAGTAACACAATGTAAGTGTTTTCCTCATTTGTTGGAGTCTGAAAACCAATAAAATAATAGCCTCAAATTCTAAAACTTTAGCTCAACTCCCATGCTAACACAAATTTATTCCACAACTTGCATTTCTAAGATATTTAGAAGGTCGCTCCGCTTAGATATTTATTGAGAGGTAAGAGACCTATGTGAGTTTGTAGAAGAATTGACCTCATTGTGTCTTTTAGTGTACACACAAAAAGTTACAGTGTTGCTTTAAAAAAAACTGTAGATAAAAGAAAAACTCACAGGTAAGCTATCTGCTTGTTCAATGAAGACAAAAAGTAGGCCTGCAGAGGGAATTGTCTTGTTTTGGTAGGACTGCCTTGAGTTGAACTGAAGAACCTGACAAGAACAAAATCAAAGTTATAAATTGTTAGCACAATGACGAGTTTAACAGCAATCCTAATCCTTGAGTTTTCTCACCTGGTCGACTTTGTCTGACTCAGAGGATGTTGGTACCCATTCCAGCACCAGATGGACTCGGCCAGACTTAACATCACTTAGAGTATACCACTATGAAACAAACAATAAACAACAAATCTTAATATCTATCTAAATAAATAATTCAAAATATTAATATTTTGTCAGAGTTATTCACCTGATCAATGTACTGAGATTTAATAATGTCCTGAAGATTTATTTTCAACCTATATTTAAGGATAAGAAGGATTAGAACAAAGAACAAAAGACACTGAATGAACATAAACAGAAATTAAAGTATGGTCTATTCATATAGATACCTTCCCATGAAATCATCCTTTACATCCATGTCTTTATCAAACACCTCCAGCTGCAGCTCCTGACCAGGAAGCTGCGTTAAAATCACCTGATTCAAGACAAGAGGGAAATAAGGACTTAATAAACAAATGAATGATATTATAAGATTTAGTGTTGAAATAATAGATTACCTCAAACATCTCATTCCAGCTGGGGTTAAGGTTAGTTTTGATGACCTGACTTGTAAATGTTTCACCTCCAATATTGATTTTGACATAGGGGTCACTTTTGCCTTTGACCATGCCCCCCATCAGGTTATCTTTGGGAACAAGGTTCTGCCCTGCCAACAGGTGAATTCTTAGCAGCCCCTAAAAAATTGAAAGATAAAAATAAGTCCTAGATTTGTTATATGTATTTACAATATAACATGTGAGGTATTTAATATGTATTTTCAAAACAACCTCTGTGGCAAAGCTTGAATGTGGAGCGGACTGCTGGGGAAGTTGTTTGGAAGATCCATGCTCAAGTTTGGATGAGACTTCAGATGAAATATGTTCTTCATCTAACCATAAGACCTATTGGACAAAATGCCATTAGACATTGCCAGTCAAGATGAATTATTAAACACTACATGTATAACTAATAGCTTGGTCAATTATAGAATTTAAAAGGATTTGATTGGTCTAACCCTGAGAACTGAGTTGATGTAGATGCGACTGGCTGGTCCAGAATTCTCCAACTGGAACCACTGGTCCAGAGAAAGGTTAGTATTGGACAGCAGACGAGATAATGGGATGGTTAGACTGCCCAATGTCTGCACACGGTCGGCATCCTTCACCTAAATAAGATAATAACATTCAGTTTATACATTAAAATGCCGGTCAAGTTGTGTGGTAAAATACGACTAGAATGATTTGTTACCTGAATGGATATGTCTTGTTTGTGTGGATCATGGATGAAAAAGGTAAAAGCATCCTCCCACTCAGGATTAACAGTGGTGTAACAAGTCTATAGTAACGCAAAGAAAACAGGGAATAATATTTGTGAGACCTCCTTGGTAAAAATAAAACATCTGTATTATTTCTGGCTGTACCTTGCTCTCTCGAGTTATGTCCTGAACAGACAGCTGCACCATTGGATTGGGCTCTTTATTTCCTTTTTTCTTCTAAAATAGATTAAAATATTAATTTTCAAAATAAATAAAATATATCTGCTTATCTTACAACATGTGGTTCATGTAAAAAGAAGAGTTACCATGGTAGCAGAGTAAACTGACATAAACAGGAAGTATAAGGCAGCGCTAAAGCAAACCACAGTGCCAGTGAGTTTCAGCACAGTATTATGTTCCCTTTTTGTGCATAGAACTTGTGTAGAAATTTGAATAGCATGAATTGTGTAAACTGACTAATTGTTTTCTGCTGCATTAATGAGCTAAAGTTAGTTACAGGGCACCATGTGTTAGGAATGTTAAACAGATGACAATTACAGCTCTGTCTGAATATAACCACAAGCAGGAAGCAAGCCTGCGCTGAGCATGAATGTGGGCTCAGGGGGTAGAGACATTTGACTCACAGGAAGTGCCTCAGCCTTGTCCAGATACACAACCAAAATGGCAGACGAGGGTTGATCCGCAGTCTTACTTGTCATAGTCTTATTCCTGTTCAGGACCTGGTACAGAGATTTGAACAGGTTTGAAGTTGTTGTTTTACATTAACATCGAGTGTAAGACAACTTGCAGTATGGCCGTAATCTTCAGTGGCTAATGTAAAATTCACTTGGACGCACCTGCTCCAATCGATCAGTGTTAGGCAGCAAAGACAACCACTCCAGCCTGAAGTGAATGCGTCCTGATGTAGTATCTTTAAGAGTGTACCACTGGCGAGACAGTCATGCACGCTTATTTCAATGCAGGATTTTAATGTGTGATTATAAATAGAAGTAAAGAACTTTTTTCTTACATTATCAACAGCTATGAATTTCTTCACAGTACCCAAATCCAGTTCGGTCCTGGAAAATCATATTTAACAGGATGTATATTAAAAAAAACTAAATATATCCCAGCAATAAATAGAAAACAAATCCTGAGAACATAAAAACAAGGAAAGATGGATTAGCTACCTTCCCAAAAAGTCATCCTTATCTGTATCTTTGTCATATACTTCCACCTCCAGCACTTGACCAGGCACTTCATGAACAATAACCTGATGTATCAAACACACAAAAGAAAAGAAACAGTGTTAAAAACATGAAAAGCATGTATACTCCCGATGACCCGCTGGAACTGTATACCCTCAGCAATAATGGTAAAGGGAAAAACAAAGAGGCTTCATAGATCTGTGCATGTAGAATGTCAAAGACTCAGGGCACAAACCTATTCTAACTTCTGCTTACCTCATACATCTCTTCCCATTTTGGAGAGTCTGTGTTGTCATAGTGTTTGGAGGTAAAGGTCTGTGGACCAACCCTCAGTATTGCATATGGGTCAGACAGGCCAGATATGACCCCTTTTACGTAATTATCCTTGGCAGCTAGATTCTGTGCCTCGAGTAGATGGATGCGTACAACTCCCTAAGAAAGAAAACAATAAATAACTGCATTTAAACACTAATAAATACATTGTGGACAATAGTGGAAGGTATATAATGCAGTTTTCTAATCAAACCATATGTTTTTTTTTATACACAAGTACACAATTTTATACCCGTGGCAAAGGAGAGCGTAGCTGGGCCACATGAAGACCAGGAACAAGGGGGACAACCAGGCGATTAGGGTAGAACCAAAAAGGAAGCAATGGCATCCATAATCATGCTGTCTGACATGACACTGAGGAAAAAAAGAATACACAAGTTGATTATCTACTGAGTAAATGTCTTTTCACTTTACTGATTTAATATAGCAGCTATTTTAATCTTGTGGCCAAAGATTTCTGCATGACTCACTTCAGTCCGGGAATATCCAGCAAATTAGTCAATCCAGTCCAATTGATGTCGAGTTTCTGTTAAGAGATGAGACACAAGAACCTGCTGAATGCAGCAAATCAATCATGACTGATGGGAAATCAATTAAAAGCGTATTGGACAAAACACCCACAATATCAAGTTACTTTATAGAATGGGGGTTGAGGTCAAGAAATGGTACAGCAAAGAAAATATGAGCAAATGAACCTACAGGCCTCTGGATGAAAAACATTGTGACTGCACCCACAATGGGCACATCGCCAATCAGTGGCTCCAAAATCACCCTCATCATCCCATGAAGCTAAAAACAAAAAACAGAGAGACAAAATAATACTGGAGAGTATGGTACATGGTCATACGGCAACACTGTCAAAGTGGTATACCTGTATTCCCTTGACTCCAGCTTTGCAGAAGTACCTCTTTACCTCAACATTGATCTCAACATCGCCAACATAGCTGAGGATATAAATGACAACAATATTTATATAATATATGTTAGGAATAATTATTAACAAAATAAAAAAATGCCTTTACCTAATATATAGATCCAGCAGGACTTGTCCTTTGTCATTCTCTGTGTGTGCCTTGATTCCTACAACCTTCATGGCCTGGTGTCAATAACATTGGTATTACCATGGTGACTAGCATCATTTGTGTTGGATTATAAAGCAGTGGCATGGTCAAGGTGAAGGCATACCTTATCTCCGAAGTCCACCTTTGTGAAGCTAAGGGTCTGAAGGTGAGTGCTTGAGGCTCGGATGGAAGGAGCAATGGTTTCCACCAAAAGCTTTTCCAGATACTGCCCAACAAATGGCCAGACCTGCTGCAGCACCTGGACACAGCAAAATAAATAAAGTTTTAACTGGCAAAGTACATTACATACAGTCATTCCAGTCAAGTCTCAAGTTTTTTTATTCTTTTGCATTGTCACACGTACTGAAAAACTAAGTGTGTTTGTGAGTCATATTTACATAACAGTCTTGTGTTAAAATGACCTTTTCTTTCCATTTCATTAAACCTACTTCACTCTGTGGACTATATAAGGGACACTGGTTGGTGGTGTGCTTGAGTTACTGGGAAAAAAAAGGATTGGTCTAAGTCTGGCATAACTGGAGTGTGAGTCACCCTCTGCTTCTGTGGAAAACAAACCTTCAATTACAAGGAAATCTGCTAATCTCCCTTCAGTTACTGTTTTCAACCCTCTGCTTTATCTTAACTGTTCCAGATCTCATGGTCTTGTTAGCCTAAATACTTTTATTACTGCATAAAAACATGTCCCTAGTTTGTGTGGGCTCAAAGGGCACAAGGGGAGGGCTGACAATAGCTGCAGTTTTATTTATTTGGGAGGACAGAGAAGCCCCTCCCCCCCTCCTGTGCCTGCCATGAAATGGAATAGTTGAGTTATCTGGCAAAAGGCCTGCTCTCTGCAGTACAGACAGAATGGCTACTCTGGCGGAGGTGTGGCCTGGTCAGCAATATGGCAGCAGACAGCAGTGCTAACGTCAGCTAGCAGCAGCCACACAACCAAGTGTCAGTCAGCACAACAGCTGGGCCACTGAACAAATGGACGTGTTTGCTGTAGGCTCAATAAAGAAGCTCATTTAATGTCTGCTCTGAAGAATAACATAGTGAATAGGTCACAAAAACAAAAGAAGCCCTACCTTATTTAGCCATTCAACCTTCTCCACATCAGGAAAGTTTACCTGAAGGAATTAACAACAACATGGAAACAAGATGAAACTGTGTTCAGCACAACAGGAAAGTGATTCAGCTGCAACAGGACTGGCACTGGGGGCTAGTCCTTTTCAAGGACAGAAGATGCATTGTTAACAAAAGAAATTACCAAGCCTAATTTACCAAGTATTAACATCAACATAAAGGAATTGCTACATCAAGCTGGGCTACATATGTTCTTGAAACCTTCCTGAGGATGTTGCATGCTTTTACCTCCAAAACAAAGTATTTTATTCAAACTGAACATGCTCCCTTTGAATAACGGCTAATAACATTTGGGTGTGGCTAGACAATGATTTGGTTTGAGCAATTCCATTTTAGGAGCATGTGCATGCATTGCTCCTGTAAACAACAGTGTATCTCAGGGACTTAGTTGAAGTTGCGCAGTGGATTTAGGGTTTTGTTGCTCATAAAAATGGAATTGCCCAATCATGATAAGGAGAGATGTTTTAAAGATAAAGTTAAATGTTTATTTCCAGTTAGTTTATTATTTTTAAATATATGCATGCTTCACTGCAGCCTAAACTTGGAACATAAAAAAGTTGCCCACATGACAGTTCTGTGCATCTTAAAGCACACATTACAAAATAATAATATTACTGGGCAATATAAAGGTGTCTTGTGACCTGATAACTTCAAATACAAACGTGTATGTCCATGGGTGCCTGTTTGTGGAACAGGTATATCATAATTGATTAATAACTCATCATTTCCTACCCATGCTGGTAGTTCTCGCTTTATTTTGGACACTTTCGTGGACATCAGCTCATCCTCCTCCTCCTCGTTGAGCTGTTGTATGGCTGACTTCAGGCGTGCTTCCTTCGCTTCTCGGGCATGTTTCCATCCCGTGTACACCATCATACCGAACACCAGCAAACTCGTGCTGACCCGGTAGTACCCGGCCAGGTAAACGGGCAGCAGGGCGCCCAAACACTTACCAAAAGTCCAGAGCACCGCGACTGCATTTATTCCTTTTGCTTTGGGAGTTCCTGGGTCTTCATTATTCAACGCTTTCATTGCAGTGTCACTCGCGCTCAAACACTCGGTGCCCTTGGTTTCATTCGGCTTACATTTGTCGCCTTGCATTTTTTCCATTTTAAGACTCGTATTAACAGATTGTCTAAAATCTCGGCAATAACTTATAATTAGCGGTAACAATTACTTGTATAAAGTTTTCATTCTTGACGTCGAATAGGCTGGATAACGTTTACGCGTAATCGCTGTACCACTTTTGTTTCCCCAGGCTTCTTTCTAAAAGAATATTCTCTGTATAAAAAACGTATTGTAGGTTTGTTAAAAGCGCAAGGTGATGAATCTTGCAGGTCTGGGAGGAAGAAGTCGACAGTGCTCCTGAGCCTGTCCCGTTATGTGAACGTAAAACACGCCCCCTAGAACCAAATATGCATCTTTGACTTTCTGTGCTGTAGACGGAGCAATCACATTTTAGGAGCCCCCGCATTTGCTATTCAAATGCAACAGCTTGATTATTACTCCAGTTGTTTGCAAGAAAATAAAAGGGTCCTGCTACAAACTGACTACTGTATGGTTGATGGAAAATGTCTTATAACGTTAATTAACACACCACGTGGTACTTTGTTTAGAAACCACACACTGATACTGCTGCACTGAAGCGAGGGATTAAATACAGGTTTACACAATGTGACTCCACCCAAGAAACTCGAGCAAAGGAGGCTGTCCTTAGTTAGGCTATAGCATAGGCCTACTCATCCCACAAAAAGCGCATTTTCAAGAAGCATTGTTGTTGGTAACTTTTCTTCATGGGCAACAGTATTAACAGTAACAAGGTGATAAGTAGGAAGCTTAAAAAATGGCAAAACACAATATTGAGTGGTTGTTAGGTACTATTTTCTGAAATACACTATGTATGTATCACAGTCAGACAGCAATTTACAAAAGTATAAACAACTGGTTTCAGTGTTGAGGTCCCCATGGAAACAACATATCAATGCTTCATCATTAAAGTGAATAATATATTGTGTATGACAAACTGTCAGTTCAGGCCATCCTTAAAATGTTATTGACTCCAGCAGGAGAAGGGTCTGTTTGCTACTACAAGGCACTGGGCAAATGAGTCCTAATCCTGCCCTCTGGTGGTGATGTGTCTGAAGTAGCCTACTGTCTCAATGTAGTTTTGACACAATGTTGGGACACTGGTTAACTCTTTTTTTATTTTACACTAAAATCTACATAAGGGTGGTCCTGTCTTTATTGTGAGTCAGTGAGGCAGAGTGGTGATCCTCATGCTTTGGCTGGCAATAGGGTAGGACACCATTGGAGTGGTGGCATGACTCATGGTGATGCCAGGCAGAGGCTGCGTCATAGACACCGCAACTGGGGCCACTGATACAGCTACAGGTGCCATAGAGACTGGAGGAGCCATTCCTTGGGCAATAGTCTGTGCAAGAGCAGCAGAGAGCGGTGTGATCTCTGGGTTCAGGTGTGGTGGAGGAGCTGTGGGAGGTGCAGCATTAGAGGGGGGTGCTGTTGGGGCGCCAGTGGGTGCCACCAGGTCCTGCTGTGTCACAGGGCGAGGCTGCAGTCCAGCACTGCTCAGGGTGGTGTGTGTCTGAGCAATGCTATGATTGTAGGAGCTTACTGCACCAACAGGGGGCGCCAGAGTCTGCTCAGTAGGAGCAGGAGTAGAGGACAGCGTCATCACTTTGGCTTGATTTCGAAACTGTGCGTTCTGCTCCAGGAGAACTTCATTTGTGGCAATAAGATTTGAAACCTAAGAAGCACATAAGAACATTTGTTATCTTAAGCATAAATTAAATACTCTTCCACAGTCCAGATGGTTTCTTCCCTTTAACTTTTATTAAAATATGGACTGAGAATCTTTAAAGACATGCATAGTTGTTGTGGTCTAGTTTTGACTTATCTAAATAGATACTTAAGGTTACTGCTACACCACAGAGTTATCAAGCTTTCTGTATCACCTCACTTCGTAATTATAAAGCTTTTTTGTTCCAGCAATAGCGTTTAAAAAAAAAATATTTATTTACTCCGAATTAAATAATCAAAATTTATTGTCAATTACTAACCTGCTTCTTCAACTCCTCCACTCTCTTTCTCAGCAGTGAATTCTCCTCCTCGAGAAACCTGTACTCCAGTGAACGTTGAGGTAGGGTGGCCTGCAATCCCAGCTCATAATGTCCAGTTCCACTGACATCTGTCAGACGCAATCCCTCCAACCGCCGGCGCTTTAACTGCAGTGTTGTGTGATCCATAGATGCTTCCAGAGACCCAGTATCAAAGAGGCTGCTTTCAAGCAGAGGGTCATAGACTGAGCATGAGCTCCTGTCATAACGCCGTTGTCCTGAAGAGGCCAAAGACAAACACCCACTGATTCCTCCACCACCGACTCCAACTCCTGCCATAACTGGCATATCTCTACAGCCACCAAGACTGGGGCAGCCCATGCTCATTATGTTATTTCCAGTTCCTCCAACCAGTCCTTGCATACCCCCACAGACTCCCCCTCCACCTCCTCCCATAACTCCCCCTCCATTCACCATAACACTGGCACCTGGCCCCAGTGTACTTCCCACTCTGTTGGATTCATACTCATAGTCTTTTTTGACATGGCGAAATTTACATTTGTTGCCCCTCTGGCACTCCCCCTTCAGAAAGTCTCTGCAGATTGGGACCTCTCCTCGGCTATGGGGGAGATCCATTGGGGACAGGCCCAGTCGTGCTGCTACCTTTCCTCTTAGACCAAAAGGTAGCTCTCCTGTTTTCTTGTAATAATCCTCATCCTCTTTAGAGCCATGAACAAAACGGCAGTTGGAGCGCAGGCACTCTTTATTCTGATGGTCATGGCAGAAGATAAACTCATTCTTCTGCACTCCTGGGTCTGGTACTTTATTGAAGTCTGGGTGCCTGAACCGACAGCGCTTCCCTCGCTTGCACACATTGCGTATGAAGTCTCTACAGACACCATCCATAGCCTGTCCTGTACCTTGCCCACCACTTCCGCCATTTCCACAATTGTTCCCGTTTCCAAGAGCCCCACCACCACCCATTCCCCCAGAGCCAGAGATGTTTCCTACACCTGCTCCTGAACCCCCTCTGCCTTCTGAAGAGCCACCTGACCCAGGTCCACCTTCGTCTCCCAGAGTTCCTCCACTCCCACTGCCACCTGACAGGTAGGAACTGTCACGGTCAGGCATGGCGCTTGGCCCAACACCAGGAGAAAACTGGACTCATGTGTATTAGTGGGATGGACGTGACCTGCCAAACAGTCACAAGGACAAATAAAGTAGGTTATCAGCTATTAATATTGTAACAATACACACCACCTAAACTGTTGGACTTCTGCTTTGTGATCTTTAGATTCATGCTGCAGTTTTTATCTCAAAAGCTGTTACTCTGATATCATTATACCATATAAAAATAGATTTTTACTAGTACCAAGATAGGTTGGCATAGAAGTGTTTTTAGAGTTTTATTGTTAAACAATTTTGGACTTCCTAAAATACTGCATATAATATAAACTATAATAGCTGGTATCTTAAATGAAAATATAATGCGTATTGGCATCAAGAAAAGACAAAAGAAAAAAGAAAGATAACAATACCACGTGACCAAAGGAAAGTAGCTTTGAAACAGTCTTACAATAAACGCTTTGTCTGTCATGCAAACATGAAATTCGGACAAAAATCAAAATTTTAATATCACACTGCCTGGTAGAAAAGTCTAAAGTGGTGTGTCTTCGTCCTTGCACCTTTGCTAATGTTAGCCAGCGAATGTCAGAGGCTAGATGCTAATGTTGTCTTACCCGAGCGCAATTGCAAAGATGGCAAAAAACGAGAAAGTAGACTCCACTGGATAAAGCACTCGCTCTTAATAACTTAAACCTTTCCCATTGTATTCTATATAATAGCGTAAATATTGCTTGCGCTCTTAAGGTCTATCTGTGAGAAACCAGCGCTGTTTGTTGATATTTTTTACTTTCCTTTGATGGACGTTTAATGTAACCACGAAGAAGACGCATCTTTCCGTTTTGTGTCTCGGTGAGCACTGCCCCCTAGTGATGATTTCCTTAAAACGCACATTGTAGTGTTTTTTTTAGCATTTCCCCAAACTCTTTAACGTAGCTGAGGTACAAGGCCAAGGGATACCCCAAAGGACTGTGGACAGTAGATTCCGCTTCAATATTGTTCGAGGCAACAACTATAATAAGCACGTTTAAATAAAGTAGCATCAGAGGCCTGCTGTCTATTGGTGACGTATAGACTGAATTGGTGTATATATGAGCACACAAGGAAATAAGCTGCTAGACTAAAGGTAACACCAAAAACCTGTTTCACTCCTTGCAAGCTGTTACCCAAAAAATGGATACCTGTATGCTCCTCTTGCTCTGCTTATCTTACACTTTGGCCGCTGGATCAGAGGAGACTAGAAACTACTATGATGCTCTCAATGTTGAGCCAACAGCAACTGACAGACAGATAAAGAAGGCTTTCCGTTCACTGGCTTTAAAGTACCACCCTGATAAGAACAAGAGCACCGAGGCTGAGAAGACCTTTAGGGAGATTGCAGAAGGTAACATATGTTCAATCTGCCTTGTGTTTGTGTCGTCATTAAATATTTGTAAACCTGCATAAACTCACTCTATGATCAGTTATAAATGAAAACAATAAAACAAAAATGGTGTGGCAGGGCTGACTATAAAACACTGAGCTTTGATGTGTCCAAATGAAAACCCTGTAAAAGTGTTTAAATAAAAAAATGTATTTTTCACAGAAAGTAGTTAATAATGCTATACTTTTTCTTTCCATCAGCCTACAAAGTGCTCTCCAACAAAGAGGACAGAGAACTTTATGACAAGATTAGGGCATAATGCCTTTGTAGAAAATGGAGCGTCCAGTGACCCAGAGGAGGAACAAGGGAGAAGCTTTGATGACGTATTCCAATTCTTTGAGGATGACTTCATGTGGAGCTTCCCAGACGAAAATGCTGAACATTACACATTTCATGCTCAAGAATTCACCTATATTTTTTCTGATGGCGATGAATATGAGGAAGACTACTATTTTTAAAACTATATACAAATGTTATGTTTTGATGCCTTTATTTATAATAAAGTATAAGTTTACTCCTGTGTCCTGTAATGATTGTCCCTTTTATAGACTTTCTTATGAGACATGAGTGGTTGTTTACAGCTTTGTGAGGACATTGAGTTGACAGTTTAGACCGTTATTCTTTTCCTTTGTGGGTGTGTCCTTATAGAGTTACTGACTAACAGACCATTTACTCATCTTTTTCCCTGCACCAGCAGTTTTTGTTTGGAACCATTTTACTACTTTTCTTACAGCACTAGTGAGCACTTTAGCCTAGAGGATATCCTGTGCTTCCTCAGCAATTGGAGCAAGAGCCCTCTAAAGCCACCAATAGACAAGAATTTACAGCTTCATTCACTTTTAGCAAGAAGCTCTTCCAAAATCATCAGCGCTGAGTGGAAAAAAATAACAATCAAACCTAAAAATGATGGTGAGTCTGTCTTTACATTTGATATTTCTATTTAACACTTAAGATCACGTGACACAGCTGTTCACATGCAGCTTCACAGAATGGAATCTGATACCTTTTTTCTTGCTGAGAAGTTGGTATTGTAGCATTGATAAAAACATAATATTAACACTTGTTTTTCAGGAGGAAGTAAGAGACAGGGCATTAGTTTTGAGTGTGCACTCTAATAGCATCAAGGTTACAGAAGTGGTAATAGACGGAGACAACATTACTTTTGTAATTGTATCACAAAAGGTGAGAAAACGGAGGTGTTTGATGATTTTATATATATATATACATATACTATATGTAAAAAGGGACTATTTAAAAGGGACTATTTGTGCTACAGCTCTCTGGGACTGGGGAGTATTATGTGGCCCGGACCTATGAGGATTTTGAGTGGCTCCTGCATCATTTGTTTTCTCAGGAGGATGTGCCTGGTATACAGGGAGTCATAGTGAGTAAACATTTATCTAATCTCATGATCTCCAAATCTTTTTAAAGCAAATACAAACTCTATATAATAAAAATAATAATCATTAAATCATTCATAACTACAAACTCTGGTGATAGTTAAAGTGTTTTATATCAAACATTTATTCAAACATTTAGTCCCAACATCAGTTCCTTCTTAGTGTAGATTTTAGTTTGTAACTTTATTCTCTATTTACCACACCCTTTGAGTCAAAATGATACACCCAGTTTACAGTGACAGTTTTTTTTCTCTCACAGGCAAATACAGTGTTAAGACAGAGGTTACTTTATATTTACTAGTACATCTCACAAACCAACACAATGATGCTGACTTTATTGGATTATTCAGTCATGGATCAGACAACAAAGTGTATCTTAGAATATCATAGTCAGAAACATAATGCAAAATAATGTGGTCTAATTTCTTTCCCAAGTTTCCTCCTCTTCCAGCGAAAGCTCAGACGAATGCTTCTGCCAAGGTCATAAAACAGCTCGGTGAGTTTTTATTTTAGAGCTCTTTTTGTAAAATGGCACAGTTTCTTGATCAAATTATTGCGCTGTCCAGGCATTCTTGCTTTGGGGGAATGGAAGACTTATGGTGCTGCTTTGGAAATATTTCTCCAACAAATTGCAGCTCACAACATACTGAGCAAAAACAAAGCTGTGGAAGTCTTCCTTACCAGCGCAGAAGTAAGTTCATTTTACAACATGAATGGAAATCACAACAATCTCTTCAGGATGCCTTCACATCTGCCTAACTTATCCATAAGAAGGCATGGTATTTGTTATATTTGAATATTAACTGAAATATATATTCACTGCCATGATAAAGTGTTGAACATGGTGGTTTCTTGTTCCTCACACAGTGCTTCCTGTCCGTATGATCCATGTAACTGTCAGTATTTGGTTTTAAAAGTATTTGGTTTGTGTGTTGTTTATAGCCTCCAGGGAGACAGAGGATCAAGAAAAACATATTTAACCGTCTGGGTCAAGCTGTGGAGGAAATGAGAAAGGAAGGCTACAAGGTGCAACAACATTATTGATAAAGTCAGAGTTCATAGCCTTTACTATGTACTAATATTTTATCACCTTCAGGATGTGGATGAGTTCTTTCAAACTGAACGTGATCTCAACCAAACTCTAACCTGCTCTACCAAAAATGTAGCCGAGGTGAGCAGCCTCCTGTTATTTCTCACATGTGCTTATAAATGTACTAAGACATTATCATCAATCCCTCTTGCAGAAATTTCTGGATGTGGTGCTTACTGAGCAAAGTAAGAAAAGTCCATAATCTTCTAAGGCACTCTGTCAGTTGTATTCTAGCAGCGAGGATCCTGTGTGTCAATATAATTTGTATGCTTGTTTGTAGAAATATCTGTGGCCTGTGGGCACTTCTCAACAGCTCTGCAAGTGTGCGTGGAATCAGGAGATGACCCCGACAAACAGGCCTTCTCCAAGTGAGATTATATTAGGCCAAGTAAAAAACAGGCTGTATTGCTCTATAAAAATGCTCTTGTGACAATCTGGACTTTGTTTTTCTCTAGGATTTGTATGAAACTCTCTGAAGTCTTTGACTCAATGAAAGTGAGTGTAACCTTTTACACTGAGAATATTATTACATTCCATCTCACTGAGACTTGAAGAAAACAGTGTGTTTGCTTTTGGACAGAAACACATGATGAGTGTCTCGGAGAATAACATGGGCACTCTTGGTCTGGGGCTAGATCTGGAGTCACGCTACCAGGAGGCAGAGAAGGTCTGGAAACAAATGCACATCTCTTTATGTCATAATGGAAGACATTTAAATATATTTCAAAATGTTTTTTTTATATAACAAAATGCTGTTTCTCTTAGTGGCTTTTTTTTTTCTCCCACTTCTAAACTTATTTATGCCCAATACAGGAAATGCTCTTCCGGCGAACTTGTAAACTGGTGGAGTTAGAGACGGCCAAGAGGAACGCAGAAAGAGCTAAACCTGTAAAGAAGGCAGCTGTAAGTCTAAACAACACATACTGTATGTATCAGATGTGTTTCTTTCTTACTTTTAACCAGCAGAGGTCAGTCATGTACCGCTTAGAAAAATCCACTGTTCATAACTAACATAAACAAAAAATACCATAGCATAAACCTAAAAGAAAGTGATTTGATTAATATAATCCAATAATCCACATAATGATGATCTGTATCTTCACCAGATGGAGGAGGTGAAGAAAGCCACAGAGACAGAGTTTAATCACATCAGTGGAGTAGCTAAGCAGGAGGTAAACTCTCTTCCACAGTATTTGCTGACATGTACATTAACATACTGCAGGTATTAATCTGTGTGTCTCCAGATTGCTCACTTTAAGGATGCTCGTGTGGAGATGTTGCAGCACGCTCTGGTTCTTTGGTGTGAGAAGCAGGTTCTTACAGCCAGAAAGACTGTTGACCAGTTTAACCTGCACCTGGAAGCCTTCAGAGGCATGGCGTAATGACAATAGTAATGTATAGACACATACATTTGCTAGAATTTAGAAAATAGATTGTAAGAAAAAAATTATAATTCTTTTTAAATCAAGCATACCGTTTTGTGAAAGTTTAAGTACCCAGCAGAGGTACATTTTCAGTCCTTTAGATGTTGGTTAGTAAACTATGTACTTCTCTGTGAGTACTGTATCAGCCAGGGTCACACCAAATAAAGTATGATAAATTGATTCCCAGAGTACCTGCCTGCCTTTGTGTGTTTTTACTACTGGATCATTAATCAGTTGGTTTGACTTTTACAGCAAGGACACAACTGTGAGGTCTGATAGCGCTTTCTTTATTTAGAAGCATATGCATTGTTTGATTTGGCCCAATAATACAAATAGTTGCCATGAAAGGATTCTGAACTGCCGTATTCCAACCCATACCTTTAGTTCCTGCCACAGACTTCAGGTCCATATTTCCATTTCTGCTCAACTGTTCAGGCATTGTCATCTGTCGGGGGAATAAACAGGAGTGGTTCCCATTTGAGCCAATCTTTATGAGTAAAGCGTATGAAAAGGAGGTTTAGGTTTAATAGCAGAGGTCAAATTACAAGATTTTTTGGATGAGGCTCTTTTGTAGCCTACTGCAATAACAAAACATAGATATTGGTCAAACATCAATCCTTACATGCATTTGTGACTTTAATCATCTCATCTACATATTCCATTCACAAATATACATTTTATAAATTAGAAATATATATATATATATATTGAATATTTCCCCATATAAAAGTTCATTTTGCATATAAGCACATCTTCAGTTGTATATTATGTCCTTTAAACACACAAATTATTCTGCCCATCTTTCTTTTTCTGCACCATTTAATATTGTTGAGTCAATAAGATTCCATTTCTCTTTCTAGTATACACATTTCTTGGTCATTAAATATTACTCTGTCACTGAGATGTTTTTTGTCTTTATGGTTTATTGGTTTTAATGAGACAAATGCTAAAAGCTTTCATCCAGGCCATAATTGTGGACTTTAAGCAACACAATAAACATGCTGAAGTGAAACCAGAGTTCTGCAGTATGACTATATTTTTAGCTGTGATGCTGTTTTTGACTCCATCTGTAAGGGAGGCTGCCGCGTTTAACACACACATAAGCACGTACACACTCACTTAAACGAGAGCCCTTCACAGCCGCTGAGAGCGTGACCCAGATCAAGGACAGGGAGATCATGGCAACGCCGTGTGTATTACTAAAAGTGTGTTTGACAGTGTGCATCCTATTGATAACATGCACAACCAATCTATCAAAAAGCTCTTTAATCGAGTAAAGGAAGCACTCGAAACGGCAACATGGGTTGTCACAAAAACCTGTTTGTCAAGTGCAGTGCAGGCAGTAGCTGCTCGATTATAGTCTGACATCGATATCAAGTAGAAGAGAAAGATGTGATACTGTTTGAAGGAGTCATGGCATATGTCTGTTTTTTAAGATACACTATGTCCATGCCTACGTTAGAATAGGTCATATGCATTTTACAAACATGCATTTCATTGTACTCACACTGATGATGTGCTCTTTAAACACATCATCAATATAACCTTGGGCTATAATGGTTGGGCCTGATATATGAATAGTAAAATAAAATATACACCCACTTGAGCGTGTTGTCTGACCATTTAAAATGCAGCCTTGTCTGTCTCTGACGGGTCTCTGGTTTTCCTCATCAGAGGCCTACACTGCTCTTTTTCATTATGTCACCCATCTATAAAAAATATTTGTGCTTCTGAGAGCACAAAATTTGACATTGGAAATTTTAACTTTTCTCTTTATTTAGTTTTTCCGATGAGGACTTTGACACCCCTGCCAACTATAAGGGGTCTGACACTTATGTGCTGTGTCCATCATAGGGACTTCCTCTGCTCTTTCACAAATTAGTGTTGCAGCTGAGTTGTGGCTGCTGGCACCTCATTAAATCGTATCACCGCTGTATACAGATTATGACTCATTAAAAGTTTGTAGGCTGTAGAGTGAGACAGGGTAGGCTGGAGAGTCAAATGACATATTGCAAATGTTTGTAGTTTAGGTAGATGATGAAAATCAAGGTTTTTAACCCTAAAACTAACTGTGTTATGCCAGTGCTGCACTGAGGGTTAGCCCATACATACTGTATCAGTGTGCTCCCTTTGCACAGGGGGATTACAGCACTGAAAAGCATTAGACTTGCTAATGCAGCCCATTTCCCTGTTCACTACTGAAAGAAGTCATAAATATTAATGCAGTCATCCCCAGGACCCCTCCCTTCAGCTGCTTGTCAAGCATTTCAGGGATTGTGTATGATTGTACATTGTTAATTAGGTTTGCAGGAATAACCTACAGACAGGCTGACATGCAGAGGTGGCACTTTTAATGCTCAACACAAGATGTGTCAGAGTTCAACAAGTATCTGCCCTTTGTTAAATATTCACCATAAAATAAAGATGAAAACGTAACAGTATATCTTCTGCAATAGAGTCCACACACATATCCACACTGTTACTGCATCCATTAAAGTAAAATCAATTATTTATTAATTTTTCCAGCTCAGCTTTGACCAGAGCAGTGCGTCAACAGTACACAGTTACAGTCTCCATTCTAGAGGTCATTTAGTCACATGTTGCCATGTTTATATTTTTATAGAGTCCCCATGAAAGGCAACGTGTCAGACAGCTCACAGTGTACTTGACATGTGCTGAAAAGAAGAGGCAACAACACCATGCAACTGGTTTGAAGTATTAGGTGGAACAAATCAACACATTGACTATACTCACTTCTGTTTATTTCTCTACAGACCGATGTGCTTTAAGTAGAGTAGAAATAGGTGCATGAGTAGAAATATAATTTGTATTTCTATTTACTAAACTAGTTTGTCATTATGCACAATATCATACTCATTGTCAAATTTTAATATAATGCAATTTGAAAGGGCTTTTAACGTTTTATGAAGCGTTTACAATTTAATATGAAACTATAACGAAGGCTCTTTAAAGCTGCTTTAAACTGCTCATGAAGCTTAGCACACACCACAGGTTGTTCAAGGACGCCTCAGCAGGGCTTTCTTTCAGTGGGTCTCAACTAGAGCCTTTTTGTTGAAAGGCAAAGTTTGTGCGCACTATGCCACCTTGTCGTTCCAAACAAACATACAAGGTCACAGTGACCAGATGGAAACTGTCCCAGGACCTGCAGGAAGCAGAGGTGGAACATCTGTTGCACGGGTGCATCCAAACCCACTGTGGAGTATCTCTTCATCTTCTCTGCTGTTGTCTCATACACAGATGGGCTCTTCAATGTCTCCTGATACCACTGCTGTTCACTTTCACTTTGGTGATAATATAGATACATGAGGCTCATAAGGGTTTACACAGTAAGAGTTCAAAGAGGCCCCACAAATGCCTCCCAAAGAAGATCAAGCTTTCCAAATTTATTTATATTTTCACATTTACTGTTTTGGGCGTAATGGAAAAATATAAAACTTGAACTCATTTGCTTCCTAGTTATTACTGTCTCTAAAAAAAGATCTCAAACTGTCAAATAAATGTGGCTGATGAATGTTTTATGTTACAGATGCATTTGGGACATTTTTATTTTACTTCCATTGGGGGCATACATGCAAATAAATGACAACGTGTGCATAAACATGATGGAAACACAATACTTTATGAGTTTATCATTATCATAGGGCTTTATAAAGTGCCATAAACACCTTCAAAGAAGAGTCAGCAGTCTATCTCTATAGTCTGCCCTTCCTGCTTACAGACTGTGTCATTTATCATCACATATTGTACACAGTGTTAATAGAGGACATCCTGCTCAGCACAGTTTATTTATATTATTCCAGAGCTTAGGCAGTGCCTTGTTGAGCTTTTAAAGGGACATTAGCTTCTATGAATGGCCGAGCCTAGACAGGAATATTAGCATCAGAAGATAAGAATGAGTGTAAATGAAGATGAGAAATTCAAAACTGTAAAACATCACTTGATCCTATTATATCTAAAGACAGACAGATTGATTATATTTCTGTTGAAGTCAGGGCTGAGTTAATAATAAACAGTGAAGAAGACAAGAACAGTGCTGTGAACTGTGCTCCATATTAGTGCTGTGCCCTGTAGGAGCCATTTAGTGAAATAAGCTGGTGGGTGTTGAAAAGCCGAGGAGAGCTGTGGTCAGGCCTTATCCGCAGTCAGGGAATAGGGCATACCTAGCCACGCTTATGGAGGCAGTTTGTACGATCTAACATTGTCAGTAGATAAAATGGCCTCACCAACACAGTATGGTAGAATAAATCTATTTCAAGATTTTAAATTCTCAAGGGATCTTCTTTGAAGCATAACTGCTGTATTTTTTTATGACAGAAAGAAGAGAAAGGGTCCTTATTAACTCAAGGAAATGTCTGCTTTTTGAAACAAACAAAAAAAGATCTTACATAAAGTGGATTATTATTGAGGGGCTCTATGAGGGTTTTTCATGAAAAATAACTCAAATAAATTGACAGCAGAGGCGTAGTCAAAAACAAACTAAGACAGATGTACATCTGATCTCTGTACATCAAATTAGCCAGTTCAGCTCATCATCAATATAATTGAATAAATTAATTTAAAAAGAGAATCTTTTGGTATTGCATTGTATCACTCCTTATAAACCATCATCTGCTTTTTTAATTGTTAGATGTTGATCTTATGGGAAGCCATTGAAGAATGGGTAGAATGGCACATTGTATGAATTACAACAATAACTCCCTGTGGTACTTTCAGATGTTCTTTTATTCATAAAGGTTAGGAATATTAAAGAATGAGACAGTTAAATGTACAGAGGTCTCCCAGGAGCATGTTGCCTGTAAAAAACCTGCACAAGGCATGTGTCAGGGAAGATGCTTCTGTTTCTAACTTATGCTTTACATTTGAGTTGAGCAGCTTCACATAAAAAAATGCTTAGGGCATAATTTAGTACAGGAAATGGAAACATCTTATTTATTATTGTGGAGGATAAGAAATGCTTTTAGCAAAGGTGTCGAGAAGTACCATTTATAAACGCATTAAACGTTTACCATTAGGTGTGTGCTCGGTCTTTGTCGGATTCTTATTTTTAAGTAACTCATCACTGACAAAAAATACAATACAGTGAAGAATGACGAGAAGAATGAAGGGACTAAGAGACACAATGGTAAAAAGGAATCAAAGAAAATGCTCACTCTGCCTTCTTTATAAAAAAATGATTAGACAATATATAAAAAAATGTTTTTTTAATTTACAGCCAGATAAAATTGGCGAATAAAAGTGCAATAAGAAGGAATGGAAGTAAGTCTTGTCTAGATACACATTGAGCAGAGATGAACCTCTCTCTAATTATCAAATACAAAAACTATGATGAGTATACTTGCAAAGAATACATTTCTGTCAGAAATCTGTCAGCTAAAAAGAGTCATACAGTTCATACATTCATTAGGGAACTACTTCAAAGACCAACTATCATCTCAACTGCAGAAATGCACCCACAGCTCCTTAATTGGCTAAGATGAATATGAATGAGGAGATGAATGTAGTATAGGAGAAATTATTGTTGATAAAGGCAGCATCTTGGCCTTTGACTGATTCTTTGGAGGCAATAAGTGGAACCACTCAGGTAACACAGAAGGAGCACATGACAGGTCACTCCAATAACATGTACACTTCTCAGGGTGTGTCTGTGCGCAGCATGTTTAAGTCTTCACCTGCAGGCCTACGCGTTGTTTGGTGATGATAAAGCACAAGCGGTCAGGGGTGTCGGAGCAGATTTTCCCAGTCGTCTAGTCATCAGTTCCGGTAATTATGTGTCTAGTCGTCACACTTTTACAAATTGGTATAATGATGTGTATATAGATTGTGAGCTGCATATATTGATGTTAGTAGTAACTCTAGTGTTATGTCACTTAAAACCTACTTATTACAAAAAGCCTTTAAATAAATGCATAATACACACTGGTTTTACAAGCTGAATGCTAATGCTCTGTTTCTGAAGTTTAAAAGCCTTTTGTTTCCATCTCCCACCAGGACTTCAGGGATAAACATGGAGAGAAGAAACTGTCTACAAAACATTGACAACACTGTGTGTTCTGAATTTTAAATGATGGTCAGTACTTAATCTAGCTATTTAAATTTTGGCCTATACCTTACCATTAACCACCATATTATTAGCTTCTCTCAGTAATCTTTTACCTTTTAATATGCAACCTCAGATAATAAAAAAAAGTGTGAGCTGTGACCTTTGCTGTGGCAAGAAAAACTGAATGCAATGACTACTATAACATATTGAAATCACGGTTTGATATTGGCAATAAATCACAAGCTAAACCCATTCATTCCTCCATAAACCTTTAACCAATACAACCTTTTTATGAAGCAAGCCAATGAGACCCATTGTTACTTAAACCAAGCTGAGGGGTTGAGATCAAAGGTCAACATTTTAGATTAACTTGACGTGCCACTTGCCACATTAAAAATAAATGACAGCTTTGATTTTATTACTTTTTTTTAAAATAATCTGTCATTAATGAGGGGCTACAACAGGCTGTACCCGCTCAGTGCTTCATTACAGGACTAATGCAGCATCCCCTGTTCCTACAGCTGTGGGATCATTTACCACCTCTACCTTGTGCTGTTTCTCATTTACCCCAGGCCACTCAGTCCCAGTAATCAGCCACTGTTTCTCTGCCATCTGGGGGCTTTCGAGTGTGCTGCCTTGGATCCCTGCAGAGACAGACTTGGTCTCAGTCAGAGCTCAAGACTCTGCATGGACACCTCCACTTCATCACCACAGTGTGTTCAAATCCTCTTCATCAGGGAGTTAATGTCCATATCTGCTGGAAGGAGGTAACATAGGAATGCAGCCAGCAATTATTCTTACTGCATTTATTTTTATTTACATTTATGCATACTAAAGATTTTTATGGGACTTATAACAAAATATATGCTTTGAGATTGAAAAAAAATATTCATGAGGCTGATGATTTATTGGCCTGTTAGTAAAGCTTGTTTTGATGAGAACTGGTACAATAAAGCAGTAAATATTGTAGTTCTAACAAGCATTTTACCATTATCATTTTGGCATATTGACACCTCTTCCGTCTCAAAGAAATACAGCTAATATTTTAGGGCTTTACTGATTCATCTTTGAAGTCCTGCTTTGAAATTTACAATTTCTTTAACGTTAAAGTACATTTTATATACCAACTACTAGCTGACAATTCCTCCATCCATGGGACAGCATCTGTTAGGGCAGTGGCAGTGTGATCTTGACATGTCATCCACTGTAGCAGGGTTACAGACATGGGAGTGTCTTTTCTGTATGAGCAAGACATGTCAGCACTGTGTCACACATTTCCCTGGGGTGCTTTTGGAAAAGGAGACAGAAAACGACACTAAAACATCCATGTCCATGTTGTACTTTTCTATTAAGTACAACAATAGGGAAACGTGGGAGGCCACAATTTAGAAATGAGAGAGTTAATTAAATTCTATTGTGTATGTAATTAGCGAGTGAGAGTTACAGCTCTGGGATGAATATTAGCAACTGATGTGCATTGTTTTTTCAGGAGGCTTTAAGGCTGTCAGAGATTATGTCTCTTTCCAGCTTTACATATGTACTCTACATTCAGCCAATGTCAGCATTGAGCTTTGAACAATATAACACTCTATCACAGGATCTATGACTAACTAACTCAGCACTGCAGAAAGAATGTCCTCTAGGACCTACATTCAAATGTAGGTGTAACGTTTTTGCATCATTTTTCACCCTATCGTTTTTTTCCCCTCTTACTGCACTGTAAAGCCAATTAGTCAGATGGATGTGCAGCATTATCTTGAGTCTGGCTCATCTCCAGCTCCACCACTGTCCAAAATGCTCAGATAAAATCAGTAATAAAGAAGCTACTGTGATGATAGTTCTGCCACCACAGCAGCTACAGATGAAGAAACAAAGGTTACTTACTATACAGTGCACTGCCTTTATATACTCTAATCTGATCATAATGATTTGTTCCATTTAAAACAGGAGTCCTATTGAGTCACAAAACAACTGCTCCTGTAGCTTCTAGAAACTCTACAGAGAAATCTCTGTAAAAATGACATCTTCTCTATGTTCCTATATTTTTATTTCAGCGCTGCAGACATTTGCCCTCGTCTCACACTAAAAAGACAATATAAGATATTTCAAATCTACATTTACAAAACACATACTGTGTCTATCTGCCTTACATTTGGAGATGGGCATAAACTACAATAACCACTTAATATTAGCAATGTTTTCTATATGAACAAAATATATATTTTCTTGTTAATGTTTAGACTTCCATCAATATTGTTTTTTACATCTTTCTTAATACACAGTCTTTTTTTATCACTCGTTTTTATCACTCATGTTAACGAGTGCTTGTTAGGATCCCTGTTCTGGCTGGTTTGCTTGGTAAAGGTAAATGCAGTGTCTGGGACCCGTGCCCTAAAAATAACAATGATATGTAACAGATGTATGAAATCAGTTGTGTAAGAAGACATAGTCATTAAAATGGTCTCACACTGTGCTTTCAGAATGATAAACAGAAGTGTTATATTTTTATTTATTCATTTAGGAGCTTAGCGTCAGAAGGTGTTTACTAACTTACTGAAGATATTTTTAACAGATACTACATTTTAAATGTATTACATAAATGAATTTAATGTTTCCAAACGATTATTATTCTTAAAACAAATCTGTTCCGTTTGGTGATTAAATCCATAGATCTACTAAATCCATAGACTATGGAAGAGGCCACACCACCACACTCTCTACATATGTGACACGCCGGGACATGGTGACGGTCTTTGTCTCTTTAAACCACGGCCCATTCCCCCTCAGCTGCACGTCACGGACATGTAGGACAGATGTTCACTTCCAGGAACGCCCCAATGGAGCATGGGAACTCGTGTGGAGGCTCGCTTATTGGGCTCATGCCGGTGTTCTCACACATCCACCATGTTGATACACATTGCCGGGCCACTCACCCGTGAGACTGTGGCAGGGGGGTTGTGTGTAGGTGCCCTCTTCCACGTCCTATTGATGTCATGAAGAGCCCAGGCTAGAGGTCAGCCCTTCAGATGTGGAGAGGTCAAAACTCAGCTCATGAATATGGAAGCACAAGACTCAGGGGACCATCTGCTCGCCTCTATAGGAATCCAAACAAATGAGCCTGCTGAGAGGCTGCAGAATTAGTGTAATTAATGTGGCTTTCCCAGGGCTTCGAGGAGTGTTACTCCCGGCTGTCTGCAGGTGGGTCACATCCAAATGAGCTTCAATACCCTCTACTCAAAACCCAATGCACGAACACCACTGTAAATTCACATGACGTTTGTAGAGATGCATGTGCTTAATATCACAAGTATACAAAGAACATAAAAAACGTTAACTAGCCAGTCCCTTTTATCGCTATCATGATAATACATCATGACAAGAATAAGAGAATGAGACTGAGACATTTTGTGTGTCTAAGAAAATGATTGTTTTGTCGTTTTTACATCTTATTCACTCACTCACTTATTTTCTATTGTTTATTAACATTAACATAATTGTTAAAATAAAGCAAATAGCGTTCATCAACTACAGTGTTCAATTCTCCAAAAAAGTGAAGGTTCAAGATTAAATAATTAAATAATTACGTATATATACAAACCTAATTCCAAAAAGTGTAAAATGTAAATAATCTCATTAAACTACATTTTATGAACAATAGACCATAAACAACATGTCAGGACATTTTGTTTCATTAAAAAGATTATACAGTATTTAAAAAGACAGGGGCAACAAAAGGCTGGAAAATTAAGTAACAGCTGAAGGAGCATTTCTTCTCAGGTGTTCCCGATCCATGCTGTCTTTTCCAGAACAGAATCAAGCCTGTTTTTAATGCAGTGCCGCTCAAGGGCCCAAAGATCACAATCCTATATCTGATCTTTGGCCTTGTCCCTTGTCACAGGGATCCCTCCAGATTCTCTCAATCTGTTGATCATAGTATGTTCTGTAGAATTGGGTTTGTAGTTTTGTATATGTAAGGCCTTCTTGTGTTTCAACAGTTTAATTGACGTGTCTGTCCTCCAGCTGTCAAAATATCTAAATTTACAATTAATTTCCTTGGAATAGAAATATTTGTATGCTTTTTCTGTGAGCTTTTACTCTTTCACCCACAGAAGTAATGACTGAGACACAGAACGTCTAAGAAGAATAAATATTTTCATCATGTAGGCCGGTTGTTGTGTTCAAGGGTCAACCTCTCCCTGTCTTTCTGCACCTCCCCACAGCCACCATTACAAAAAAGAGTGAGTAAAGTATATATTTTTTAAAAGTTTAATAAAAAGACCATGGTTCCAGAGTCGTGTGATTTTTGTCAAGTGCGTTAAACATGTGCAGATTACAAAGAAATATTTGTTTTTTTAAACCAGTCAATATTTCAGATTACTGGTAATATTTATGCAGGCTTTTATGTGCAAAGCTTTTCTTTACTGTTGGGATGTTTTTCAGCAAAGATTAGATTTAGATCTTGTTGTACATATTTTTTGAGGTAATATGTTATTCCTTCTCATTACTGCTTTGGTTAATGACTGTAATTTCACACCAGCTTTTGTAAATAAAAAAAAAAAAAAAAAAAAGATTTCCATATATTTATTTCTAATTAAATGCATTTATTGAAATAAAACATTTAAACTTGTTTCCCCTTACCTTAGTTGGTGTGTGAAAGGCATACGTATAGGTGGGTAGAGCCCGGAGCTTGGCTGTCAGACAGAGTGGCACTAAAGACTCAGGGCATGAATAAATCACCCCAGTTTGACCCATTTAAATACCAAATGGAAGCACACTCTCCACTGGGGAACCACGGACATGCTTGAACACGTTTACATCTATGACAGAGAAAGGATGCCATCGGCAGACACAGTGACCAGGGGAGGCACAGCGCACTGCTTCTGGCGTGAATGCATTGCCATTGGCTTAGTTCACGATGAACACAAAAGTCCCAGACTAGCCTAAGGTGCACAGTAATCTAATGATGCTGTAACCCTGCTGTGAACTCAACTATTCTCAACTGTAGAGTCAAAAGAAATTCTCAGTCATGTCTATCATTTTCATTTTGGTTCTCTGCATCCCACACCATCATCTTTCAGTCTCCATCTTTGATTTGTTCTGGAGCAAAAGTACCAGTAAATGTCACATGATTATCAGGTTTGTGGTGGACTCTAGTCTAAGAGCTTTTTTTATATGACCAGGGTATTAGGATTATGCACACAAATCGACACTGGTAACTCTGGTTTATGGTCAGGTTTTTTTGATGATAAAAGGTGAGCAGGATTACCCAGCACTGAGAAACCTCATGTGATCCTGCCCGTGATCAATCATTGTTTGTGCTTCTGGGAAAGAAAACAGGGTTGTGCAGTTACTATGGCAATGACACACATGCACAGGCTATTTATTTGATTGTGGGACTTTTAATTCCAGATGTAACATGGAGTAAAATAACAAATTCACTCTGGCACTGGACGATAGTAGTAGTAGGAGACAGTGTTGGTTATTTCCAGTGGGATCAGTTCTCACTTAAGTGCAGTTGTGCCAGTTTTTGACATTTATGGACCGAAATTTCATAAAACACAGGCTACATTACAAAAGGATCTTGAGAGGATGAAGAGCCATCTTTGTTGGTTTAACCTAATGATGCTCTTTTTGAAATCCCCTGGGACGCAGGGCCTCGCAGCAATCATTAGTCCTGAAGCTGACATAGAGCCACTGGCATTTTACATTTATATTCTTGAGACAAAATAGTTCCTTTTTGCTGAGTAAACTGTTCTCAACATGCTTTGTACATGAATGTAGCTGAGGGCAAATATTGATTTGGTATTTAAGAGGCTTGTACCGTCACTCTATTTCCATTAGTCTGACTCTGAGCAAATTGGTCAGTTAGTTTGTGTAAAATGATTCTTTTAGGTACATTCAGGTGGAGAGTGTGTCCTTGGCTAGACTCAGCCACTCTTTCTCCAAATCTCATTTCTTCTCAAGCATCAGTTTGATTTGTAAGGGCTAATAGCATGCCCACCGCTTTTGCGCTCTTTAACTCTCCATCTATAAATATTAGTCAGCCAGGAAATGGAGCTAAATTATCCCATTCAGAAAGTGACTTTAACGGTCCAAAGATTTATCCTTTAGGGGTATGTTCTGTCATGCTGTGCACACATGTAACAACGTGTTGGACAACAGTCATCAAATATTAATTTATAGACAAGTTCCACTCAAATGCAGACAAAGAAGTGTTTTATAGCAAAGTCAACTAAAAGAGGCCACCCAGCCCCCTCCTACCCCAAAATAATTCCCCTCGAGAACCGACTCCATCGACACCCAGCCCATCCGTCTACATAGGTTGGAAAAGAAGGCGGGGTTCAAGAGGTAGAAAATTCCATCACTCCCTTTCATGCAAATCCTCTTTCCCCAAGCCTCTTATTACTCTAATATGTTTTTACTCACCTGGCTGATTTCCATGTATCTCAACCACAACTTGTCATACTACGGCCACAGGGATGAAAGTGCTCTGCTTGAGCACCATACCTCTGACAACATCTCATCTCACCATGACAGGAAAAGAACAACACTTCCTCTTAATAAATGCTTTGATATTTTCAAGTTGACGCACCAGAGCTGAGAACAAAAAGGTGGAGTTTTCTGAACAAAGAAAAGGTGCAGGGTAAAGTGCTTTTTAAAGACAGCTGCGCTCTCAATCTGCCTCCATTGAAAGTGTGAAAAAGCTGCTGATTCTTTACAAAGAGACCTACTGGGCAGAAGGCCGAACATTATCTCCAGGATTATTTGCTCCCGTTCGCAGCTGTAGCACTATCTCTGTCAGCGGCATCAGTATAAAAACACATTTGAACTCAGACAGAGCATGTTGCTAACAAAGAGCAGTTGTCTTTGTTCGGCTGGTGCAGGAGGGGAGGAGGGACACATGGATAAGGATGGAGGATGGGGCCAGACACTCACTTCCCAATTCTCTGAACACAAAACAGCCTGAGAAGCAAAATTTCTTCTGCTTATAAACACAAAATTCTCACCCTTGGGTTTTAACTGGGGTCTTAAAACTTGCTGTGCTTACTGTACATCTGACGGCTGTACATATAGCAGAAAAGCCACACTAAAATATGTTATAAGTCATTACAGGCACCATATAGTACTGATAATACTAGTTTAGCTCAAACCAGTGACAAAATAGGCATATTAATCAGCTGACTTTGGATCCATTGGAGGGCATTGCTTTGACTTTTGTTACCACGGTGATTTGCAAAGATGTGTTGTGTTGCTATAACTGACAGAAAACACATATTCTTTCATTAGCTTTCCAACCCCTTATCATTAAAGTTGTAGTATGTATATAACTACATGACCAATCAAATATATTTTTAAAATATAAGACAAATATATAAAAAAGCTGACTAATATATTGGCTTTTCTTTTCCTCAACAGCAAAACAGGAAGCCACAAAGAGGTTAAACTGTACTTCAAATTTAGGCCTTTTATTTTTGGTACATTTTGCCTATTGTAGCGTTGACCTAAAACATTTTGACATTTCCACAGATGGGGTCTGTGTCTAATTACACAATGATTTAAACACCTTGATTCATGTCTTCACTGAAAACAATTAAAAAGAAGACATTTGTAACAATGTGTAATCAATGATAAAAAATGTTTTTAACATATTTGCCACTGACTATAAGCAGAAAAAAGTCATTATTGTGGTTAAGTGAATGAGTACAATCAAGTATCCCCTAAAGTCACAGGCATTGTTTTGAAAACTGTTTTAGATTGAGGCCAAAACTAATTGAGCAAGGTCCGTGTTTGAGAAATCCAAATAAAAACCAATCCCCAAGAGCCTCGGCTAAATTGCTTTGCTCAGGAGCAATTATAAGAGGATCTGTTGATTTTGTTGTTAAGTGGCTGTTATTGGCTGCAGAGTGGCAGCCTCTAATGTGGAGTGAAATGTGAAGTGACATGTGTAACAAGCATCAGGACCCGGTCACCTCTGAGGCTATTAAAACCACTTCAGATGAGACATTTCATACTTACAATTCACCTTGAGACGGACGCTGAGATGGGATGTGAACAAGAAATACTAATGCAGCGATATGAACACCAATTATTGTGGAGGTTGAAGAGAAAATACTTTTGCAGGGATAAGATTTGCAGAATATGAGAACACACCACCTGTTCACTCTGTAGCAATGTAACATAACAACCTCACAATAAGTTTGACCTTTGAGAGGCACGTAATATTCTTCTGTTTGGACCATGAGAGACTGTGGAACCAGTGTGGATAGTTTGGTGATGTCTTTTCTTTGATCTGAAGAATATGTGGTTTTGTTTGTTTTATAAGCAAATGTTTTCTTTTTTAGTTTTTCTGTCACTGGTGGTTTTGTCGTGGGTATAGAAGTATGTTTGTGTGTGATTGTTTTTCTGTCAGGTGGAGGTGACTGCGTCATTGTGGTCTCAGTTGAAATCTCCAGCTGGAGTGGACCACTAATAATGACATTCTGCCATTTCACTTAGTCATTTTGTCGTATGGTATATAATAAATGTTTGGCCACCTCTTAACTTTGATCACTGGACACTTACAGTGATGGCCAAACGATGAGTGCAGTACAGGGCTGGTGAAAGGTAAAGAGTGGGACATACGTTTCTGTGTGACTGCTTCTCCCTGATGGCCACGTGTGATCGGAGATCTAATAAACCTCGGATATGCTGCATCGCCTTTCCTGGGAGGGAGTTGTCGCCATGGAAACGGTGCCACAAGCACTGCAGGTTAATGGGGGAAAATATGATTGCCGGTTTCAACTAAACACACAGAGCAGCTACTGAAGCAACTTGCTTTTCGTCTGCAGAGAATTGATTGTTCTAAATTACTGGACATGATTTTACGATTACAAATATATTTTTATATCCATGTGTATGTCAGTTAGCAGTAAAAATAAACTTACTGGAAATAATAGTGATGCCAAAGACTAAATACATACTTTATGAATCAGGGTCATACACTGTTTAAGTTTCTTATTAGGGCATGGTGTCTGCGATGCCATACAAGATGGACTGTTTGCATCATGGGTGACTTTGAAGTCCAAACATAGCAGCAGTTATTTTAAGCATAAAGCCTGCCATTCCAAGGCCTTCTTATATGATATGTAGAGGACAATGAGTTTACCCAGTGTAAACTGCCTTGAAAGTGTCAGCACATGTGTAATTTTATCTGATTTGCTTGAGGTCTGCAGTGATAATCTGTACGTACCATCTGTCTGGGACAGTCTACAGTACATCACCTCAGAGAAATGATGCCTTTTCTGTGAATGAATGAACAGACAGTCAGGCAGCTCTCAAAGCACAGCTCAAACACAAAATGATGAAATGCTGTCATTTTGCTGCTCCCCTCTGAGGGTAGGAGGGAAGCGACACATAAGTGACAGGCCTCAGACAAGCATGAGTGCATGTGTGCCTGTTGTCAGCCGCTGACATGTGCTGATCTAAGCTTAGTTAGTCATATCGTCTCAAGTATGTACAGTTTCTTGTCCAGAAATATGGGGCATTTGTGGTAATATTAACTGTGATTGACTTCTTGAATCTGTTATTATTTAAAGGAACCCACTTTTTAATGGAGTTGTACAGGACCACCACTGTTGCATTTAAATCAGACAGAAGGCAGACATCTAGTGTCATGAGAAGATTCGACCATGCCACTTAAATTTAAAGTGATTCAAGATTGTGTGGGTGAGATTGAGACGCAAAAGATCTAATATCAATTTTATATAAAAATGTTATTAATTATTTATTAAGAAGGCATTCAATTTATATCATTGGGTCCATGACACAGACATGTCTGGTTATCTTCAAAATGTCCGGTTATTCTTTTTCATGCTTAACACAATAAATAAACTTCAAAGTAGATCTGTCTAGAAACAAATATTTGTCCTCTCGCACAATAAATTATGCCAGTGTGGTGTGTTCATATCCAGTGCCAGTGGATTCTCTGCTGTGCACGTTGCAGCTCGTGCCGGTGGGGTGGGACTTGTGAGTGGTGCTGATGATAGAACAGATGGTGAGGTTTCTCGTGTTCAGGCTGCTCCTGTCGATGTTAGTTGCGCCGAGTCCAGCTGACCTGCGCCAGAGCAGAAGAGGCTGCTCCCATGTGCGCAGCAGTCTCTCCATCACTGAGCACGACCACATACATTATGATATTATTTATTCATTTGTCCTAGATTTGGTTCATACTGTGGTGATTATTTAGTACTTTGTGCGAAGCGTCCAGGAGCTGCGGATTTACTGCGAGGGTCACACATCGTAGCCCGAGGCAGCCTTGCGTACGGAGGACTACAGAGGTGAGACCCATGTGCTCCATTTATGCATGTTTATGCTTCTCTTCTTAACATAAGTCTTTACTAGAATTATCTACAGTGTATACATTTTGTTTGGGAAGAGTAGATGAAGTCATCATTTCACGCTTTAGAAAAGGTCCTCACCAAAAGAGGGAACAATACGCGCACGTTCCCTCTGCCTTTTGGTTGAGCGGCTGTTACTATAAAGCTCTGATTTGACATCGGCTTCAGTAACACTACATACTGTATTTTGTAACAGTGCATTTCAGTGAGCGCAGGACGTGCAGCAATAGCATTCAGTCGGTTTGCGTTTAGCTCAAGAAGACAAATAGGTGAGAACGCAGAGGTCTGCAGTATCTCCCAAAATTTTGCATTTTATTGTGTCAATGACATTGACAAATATAAATTGATTTATTACCATTGAGGGGCACGTGCAGCAGTTATTAACCAGTGCAAAGAAAGCACTTTGATCGCGCATTGATTTAAATTCATCCTGGTAGCAGCCCAGGCATCTCACTGCAAGGGCTTTAACTACACTATACGGTTTAACTGCGGTACACACAGTGCAGAGCCTAAAGCAGTGGGGAATAGCATTGACTATTTGTTTTCTTATAGCTAGTTGTTTGTCTTAATCACACAAGGGTCAGTAAGAAGGCAAAATATCCAGTGAAACAGAATCTCTATTACTACTGCAGAAGTTTGAGAGACCCATGCTTGTTAGGGTGACCTTTCTCTAATGAGCTGTTGCTACAACTGCAGTACACTACCACCTGTTACTGACAGGCTTGTAGAGTTTTTATATTACTTTACTTTAATACTTTTTTATTTTTATATGGCATGCACACTTTTCTTTTACTTTTTGCACTTTACATGTCTAAGAGCTGGTGTACAAGTGAATTTCCCTTCTGTGGTGTCAATAAAGTCCTATACTTCACATCCTTGAACTATAGATCCAGATGCACACAAGGGTTAAAGGGACATCACCATCTCTCAGCTGCTAATGAGCAGCCTAGAAACATGCTGAATCAAAGTTAGAGATGTTTGTTGGTGCAGGCTGGAGCCATTGTCAGCGTGTGGCTCACTGCCTCTTTAAATGCATGTGCTTAAGCCTGTGGTTAACAGCAGTGGAGGTGGGGCAGAGGTCCAACAGTGTGACCCCACTTTATCTGAAAGATGTCTTGTTTCTCTGAGCCTCTTCAAAAACAAGATGGCTTTATAAGTGCTTCTATTTGTTCTTCAAATTGAGTAAATTGTTCTGCTTTAATTTAAATAATGGGTTTATGTAAATTATGATTGTTAGAATATTGTTAATTTAAATGTCAAATTCAAGTTCATCTGCCTCAAGGCACAAATGCAAGATTGATCAATACTGTCACAACGTCGACTTTTTAGATTTTGCCATTGCAAGAATGAATGGGGGGAGCAACAGAGATGAAAAATGATTTCAATCTATATTCTCAATCCCACAGGGAAATAAACTAGTGTATAAGTCACCACAAATAGAACATAATTTACCCTGGTGTAATTTATTCATGTACAAAACAAAATAATAAAATGCAGCGTACGTTTTACAAACCTCCATCTCAGTTTCAATTGAGTTCAGAGGTCTCCTTTTGTAGCTCTCAGTGTGAAGCAGGGCCCTTGATGCTGGACCTCTCTAGTTCTCTCTTGTGTTTGTCTGAGTGGATGTGCACACTAGGCCTTCTCCACTACACCTCTGCCATCAGCAGCTGCACACAGCCCTGAGTGATGTGAAGGGAGACACTTGCATACTAATGGAGCGGGAACAGGATGTCTCTCAGGCAGCAAGAACAGAGACATCCAGCTGCATTACTTAGTTTTGATTTAGAGATTTGTATTGAACTGATAGCTTTGTTGTTAAAGTAGGATCTCAACCCCAACGCAGCAAAAGCATTGATAAACCATACGCATGTCAGTATTTTATCTGTTAGCTCTCTTTGGCATCTTCTTGTAATGGTCCTTATGCCTCTTCATAGTCGTCTTTTTATTTGGTTTCAAAACAGGCATGGTGGTGGCATACCTGTTGCTATGACAATATGTCTGCAAGCTTGTTGTCCTGGTTCAGAAACAGTGCTTACTATTTGCACCATGTAAAAAAGCTATTACAGAAAGCTAGAAGGCTAGAAGACATTTACACTTTAAGTACAGCGGCACAAAATATCATAAATATCATATACTGTTGTCATCATGCACAGTTTTCATAAAGCAAAGACTAACTAAACTGAAATAATGTTATGGTAGTATTATTGCCAGGCATTAACACTTCAAGTTTTTACATTGTGGTGTGGCCAAATACAAACACTTAGTGACACCAAGATTACAAGTAGAAAGGTCATGTTAGAGTTATTTCCTTATACATTTCTTTATACAAAAATGTTTAGAGAAATATATATATTAATAAAATATAGTGATATGGTTGTTGCAATGTTCAACAGCTATCACATAATGCCATATTTTTCTGACATGGTGTAACATACATTCAAGTTGTGTTGTAGACTTTAGAACTAGAGTATTTCATTTATTTATTTTTATTATTTTTAAAATAATTTTAATAAATTTCTTTAATTATTTTTGCCTTATTTAGCAATTGTTACTCCATACTCTCTATCTAAAATACTAGCCTGTTCTTAGCGGTGAGTGTCTGAATTTAAAACCTGGGGCCAATGACACACTGGAGGTTCATGATATTGGCATGTGCATGTGTGTCTTTTCTATGGGCACTGTGGACTTAGATTAAAACCTCATAAGGATTGCTTGAGCAAAGAGAGTAAATCCGTTCAGCTGGAGGCTTCCGAGACAGTCAGCTGGATAAGACTGAGCTGTTGAGGGATTTTTGTGCCTTCTTTTCTGTGCCTGTCAGTGCATGCATGCCACAGTGAGTCAAACCGGCGGCGTGGTTTGTAAAAATGTGGTTAACTGTATTTATGCAGGTATCTTCTGTGTAGCGCCACTGCCTATGCCCACAGGTGAAGAAGAAAATTCTAAGACAAACAGTGTAGGGACAGTACTGGTACTTACTGTATTTTGGCAAAGAGAGGACTAATCTAATCACTTCTGCGGCCTCGTGAACAAGAGTTTACAGAAGTACTTTTACATTAAAGCACCTGGGTACAGCACAATGCCATAACCATAACCACACTACTCAATGTTAAAAAAAGAATGTCATACGTCAATGTCAATGTCAAGCTCCAAAGGGGAATTTGATGTTTTTTAGATTGAACAAATACATATATTACATGCTGGCCAGTGGGTCTGATAATGGCAATAAATATCATGTGTGGAACTGTTGAAAAACAACAACAATGTCTTTCAGTCATGTAGGATGTTTGTGAATTGTGATTACAAACTAGTCCCATTAGCACAGAAGAGCATATGTGCTCACCAGAGCTTCCACAGGTCACAGTGTGAGATATGTGGGAGCGGATGTGGACCCCTGCAGCACTTCCAGGCTGCAAGAAACCTGTGCCAGGTGTCTGTGTTTTATGACATCATTATGAAAGCAGCAATTTGTGCGCTTGTCTCCTCCAATTTAATGAATGAATAATGCAACTCATGCAGGAGAAGCGAGCACAGAGAAATGTATGTACACAGTCATGCTATATCTACAGGATACAAAAACAAAATGAAAGACAAGTTAAATAGGTTCTGGTGGACCTAATGAACAATGACAGGTCACTGCACAAACCACAGACCACCTGATACCAGCACAGCTTAACTTTTGCACAAAGATGGATGTACTGTCATACCATGAAACATTATGCTTTTAGAATAACCTTTCCAATTTGTCCACTGCTTGCATTTTACAATTGCACATGCAAATATAGTCTAGCTAAGTGCTGTTTTTGACAGCTCCATGACAACCACTTGGAAACAAATGTGCACTCCAAAAGAGAAAATGGATGAAGATGTCATTTTATTAAACTAAAGAGTTGAAGATTTATGTTTAAAATGATGTGTGTCCATAGTGTATTTATTTTTACATACATTTTTGAAGATGTTTAATGCAACTAAAAGAAAATGTTTAAGCAAAAGCATTTTGACTCAGTTTTCAAGGTGAAAACGTTTCGTCTCTAATTCCAAGAGACTTTATCAATTCTGAGATCAACTTGTAGGAGAGCTGAGCTTATATCTCTAGAAGGAGGGGTTCAAGATGACCTGGATGACCGAGAACCGTCACAGACATGTTTAATACAACTGGTTGATTGGTCTGTCGGTCCCATGCACTCTTGATTAGACCAAAACTTACATGACGGGCAGAGTGCTAGCACTTTAAAAACTCTGCCTGTGTATGAGTGCTTCTCCTGGGGCAGTATTATAAGCAGTAAGTGATTAACAGTGAGGAGCTCAAATTGTCTGTATATTAAGCCTGTTGTGTAATGGGCTCACAGCCAGAGTGGCTTGCTGTGCCCACTCTTCACTGTTTGAGCGAATTGCTGATACCAAGCTGGAATTTGAGTAAAGATAAAACATATTACAACATATTAGGGAACCAAATACAGGAGAATGTCAGATTAACATTAACATTATTGACAGACTCATTCTCCTTTCATTCTCTAAACCTCTGCAGGTCACACTTTGGAAATCTGCTTGCCTCACTTTTTTTTTTTTTTGTCTTTTTCCAGGTATAATCTGCCACCTTGGGCTGTGGAACTGAAACAAAATAAGCTTATCTCAGAGGAGCTTTGGAGCAGATATTCCTCTTGCATTCTTTCTGCAAATAACTTGTCACCACTCAGAAAAAGTAGACTAATGCCAACAACATTTCCCAAAAAGCTTTTAATGCTTGCTCTCATCTAAGCTTCCTGTGAGCAGAGTGAGCAAACAACATGGCGCTCAGATCTCTGCGTTGGCCGCCCTTAATCTGGTATCAAGTGGGGTTATGTTTTAGCTTTTTGGCACCAGTCTATGTCAAAGAATGTCCACGCTATGTGTGTGTGAGATCCGCCCCTGGTTCACCCCTCAGTCCACCTACAAGGAGGCAGTTACAGTGGACTGCAATGACTTAAGGCTGACTCGTATACCTACAAACCTGTCTATAAATACACAGGTCTTACTTCTCCAGAGCAATGCCATCTCACACACCAACAGAGAGCTGGAGGCACTGCTTAACTTAACCGAGCTGGACCTATCCCAGAACAACTTTAGTACAGTGGAAGCATTGGGACTCACAGGCATGAACCACCTGACGACTCTGCATTTGGAGGAGAACCAGATCACTCAACTGCCCGACAACTGCCTCAGAAATCTCTCCAACCTTCAAGAGCTCTACATAAACCACAACCAGATCAGCTCCATCTCCACTAAGGCTTTCGGAGGTCTGCACAGCCTATTACGTCTTCATCTCAACTCCAACAAGCTACGTATCATAGACAGTCACTGGTTTGAAGAAACACCTAACCTAGAAATCCTCATGATTGGAGAGAACCCAGTGATTGGACTTCTTGACATGAACTTTAAACCTCTGGGAAGTCTGCGGAGCTTGGTTTTGGCTGGAATGGACCTCACTGATGTTCCAGCCGATGCATTTGTTGGTTTGGAAACCCTTGAGAGCATTTCATTTTATGATAACAAACTGGTAAGAATCCCTCAACTGTCTCTTCAGAAAGTTCCCAACTTAAAGTTTTTAGATCTTAATAAAAACCCTGTTCAGAAAATCCAAGAAGGAGACTTTCGGAACATGCTGCATCTGAAGGAGTTGGGAATCAACAACATGATGGAGTTGGTATCCATTGATCGCTATGCTCTGGACAACCTTCCAGAGTTGACCAAGCTGGAGGCCACTAACAACCCTAAGCTCTCGTATGTCCATAGGCTGGCCTTCAGGGACCTACCGTCTTTGGAGAGCTTAATGCTAAACAGTAACGCCCTCACTGCCCTTTACCAGAATAGTGTGGAAGTATTGCCCAACTGCGGGAGATCAGTGTTCATAGCAACCCACTGCGCTGCGACTGTGTCATTCAGTGGATGAGCTCCAACAGGACCACTGTTCGCTTCATGGAGCCCCTGTCCATGCTTTGCACCTCACCCCCAGAACTCAGGGGACAGAGACTGCGAGAGTTAAAGCTGCTTGAGTTCACAGAGCAGTGCCTCCCGCTCGTTTCACACGATACCTTCCCAAGCCATTTGAACCTGGAGCTGGGCATGAGTGTTAGTCTAGATTGCCGCGCCATGGGTGAACCTGAACCAGAGATTTACTGGGTGACCCCTCTGGGGAATAAAATCACTGCAGACACTGTGTCAGAGCGCTACCACTTAAGCAGTGAGGGGACATTACGGCTGTCTCATGTGCAGGTAGAGGATTCAGGGCGTTATACCTGTGTGGCACAGAACACAGAAGGAGCAGACACAAGGGTCACTACAATCCGCGTAAATGGGACTTTACTTGAAAGTGCACAGGTGATGAAAATCTATGTCAAACAAACTGAGTCCCATTCTATCCTTGTCTCTTGGAAGGTCAATTCTAATGTTTTGTCGTCCAATCTGAAGTGGGCATCAGCAACCATGAAGATCGACAACCCCCACATCACGTATACAGCCCGGGTTCCGGTGGATGTCCATGAGTACAACCTCACACATCTCCAACCTGCCACCGAGTATGAAGTCTGCCTTACAGTTTCCAACATCCACCTGCAGACACACAAGTCCTGTGTAAACGTGACCACTCGGAGCACCACCTTTGCACTGGACCTTTCTGAACAGCACCCTAGCGCTGCTGTACTGGCTGTCATGGCAACCATGCTGGCCTTTATTAGTCTGGCCACAGTGGGGATTTACACAGCTCGCAGATGGAGGAGAAAAAATTACCACCAATCTCTGAAGAAGTACATGTTGAAGACATCATCCATCCCTCTGAACGAGCTCTACCCACCGCTCATCAACCTGTGGGAGGCTGATGCAGAGAAGGACAAGGATTTTGGGTTGGACGGAAAACCTTCTCCTGTAGATACCACACGTAGCTATTACATGTGGTAAAGATTTAGCTTGAGGCCTGGCTGCCTCTCAAGCAGCACAAAGAGACACACTTTTGTTATTTTAATGCAAAAGTCCAAGTTGCAAATGTTTTTGTATTCTCAGCTTTGCTAAAAGAAGGCAGAGTAATCAAGGACATGACTTTTTATTAGTATAGCGTATCGCCTTTGTTTTTATTATTTCTTGTGTTTAGTACTCTCCAAGATGGCAGCAGTACTAAGCCTCCAAGTTTTCTTATTTGCTATGCTGTTTTTGTGGTGCAATTTTAAATCACGTTTGTTAAGGTAATTGATAATACAGCAGCAGGCCCTACGGCTCCTCTTGCTACTTTAGTAGAGATGAATGTTTCTTTTTTGTTAGAATTTAATTTTAAAGCTGACAGCGGAAGTTTAGATGAATTAAACTGTCTACTGAATGTTAGCTATTGTGCAGTAATGTTGTATCAACTATACCATGAAATTTTCTCATTTAAACTTTAAGAGGAATAGGACTTTAGTTTTCTTATTAACATGTTGTTAAAAGATAGAGAAACACTTTGTTATTTTTCATTAAGGTGCACTTAGAAAATGTATTATACTACGTTGTTTAACTTACATATTTAGCTAAGGTTTTTGTTATAGCTTAGTTTAATACTGCAATATGTAAAATAAATAAATTTTTGACTTTTTAGGAGGAATGTGCTTTTTTTTCTTCCCTCAGAATGGCAAAATCTATTTATTAAAGAGATCTTTATCTATTAATCTTTAGCGGTCAATTTAAAACAACAATACCAAATCAACTTGTCACTGTCCTTCTCAAAAGAGTTATACCTCTACATCTACTTAATACAGTCTGATAGAAAGTATAACACGCTGTAAAATCACAAATAATAAATACCAATTTGAGGTCTGAACACTAATGGGCGCTTACTGTAATGTACTGCCCTCTAGAGGCCAACTATGTTGCACTCAATATAAAGGCGAAACAAAGCACAGTTTTAGATTTAAATTGTTTTTAATCATAGTTAATTAGAAAAATACCAAAAAGTATATGATTCAAAAGAAACTTAAGACTTTTCAAAGGTATGATATTATACAGTGTTATCAAAAAATGTACAGTATGTAATTTAACATTAATTGTATTAAAACACAGTACAGAGCACAGCTTATGAATGCCAGTCTTTCAAGTCACAAATACATGAAAAATTCATGAAGCAACAAAATTAAAGGGTTCAGAGAAAATCCTGAACATATTAAAATCTCTAACTGCATGTTCCTGTTGCTCCTATGAAGCACAGCGAAATCCTAGATTGGAAGAGGAACTGTCCGGAGTGTTTTGACTTCTGGCTGCACATCTATATCGATAGCAATAAGACTGAAGGAAAGAAAATGCTTGTTTGCAAAGAATCAAATACAATGAAGTAAATACTGTATGCATATACTGAATGTATATATATAGAGGTTGTTATCTATATAATTTACAGTATTTTGTTTATGAAACTAGCAGAGCTCTTTTTTAATCACATTTTCATGACACCCAATTGTGAAGTTCAGAATCCAATTGTATGCTTTGACAACAGAAAGCCTAAATAATTTCCAATGGCAGGATTATAAGAGGCTATATTTTGAGTGGGTTCTCCCCATCCCATAATTGTCAACATCACATTGTGAGCAATTAAATCTACATACAATACAAGCAAGTTGCAACACTGGCCACTGAAATTTACTCCTAAAAATATTTATCTGCCTCACTCAAGTACCGCCAAACATCACTGCCATCTGAAACTCTCCACTTCTCTTTGTGCCACTTACCTTGTGACACATGTAAGAGCCGCCTTTCTTGACCTTGTCTGTGCCCGATGGGGGCCCCTTCTAAAAAGAGAGAGAATATATGACAGTAATAAATAATAAAATAAAATAAAAAAACCTTAACAAGGAAAAGGATTTAAAAATACATGGATTACTCTTACTGGGTTATATTGTCTGTCTGCTGTGTGATGCACAGTCCACCAATCCAGAGTCCATTCCCATGCGTTTCCCACCATGTCATAAAGACCAAAACCATTGGCGGGAAAGGACTTCACCTGCAGGACAATAGAAAATATTTACACATTACGAAGATACACATTTAGTGGTATTTTCCTGAAATAATCAATAGTGTCACTGTTGTAATGCAACTGTCTTATTCGGGATGAAAGAGACATTAGTTAAAATAGTAGTAACATTTTACTGAAGCAGCTTAGTTAAAACATTAACAAACAACTCAGATAGGGTTTAAAGCTTTCACTGTAAAGGATAAAATACTATCTAATGCTTCACGAGAACTAAGGCTTTAAGATCTAGCACATTAAACAGTTAAAGTTATTATAAAAACAGACTACACTCTAGGTTTCTTACTGGAGATGTTTGAATGAATCCATCTTCTTTTGTGTTGTGTGTAGGAAAATTCCCTTGCCAGAGGTTGGCATAATGTTGCCCATTTGGATTCAGCTTGTTACCCCAAGGGTAAAGTCTGTGTGTATAAGCAGGACACAGTAATATAAATGAATACATACGTTAAATTTATGCAGTGGCTACACAGGTAAATATTTTACCTGTCCTTTAGACCAGCTTTGCAAGCATACTCCCATTCTGCCTCAGTGGGAAGTCTCTTGTTTAGCCAGGAGCAATATGCAACAGCATCTTTCCAGGAAACATGCAGAACTGGGTGATCCAGCCTTCAACAAACAGCTTTTGGTTAACTACTTAAAACATTCATAGCTGTGCACAATTATTATTTCTATAAGCATTCTATAGACCCTACGACACAGTAAGTACAGATCTGTATACCTTACTGTAATGTTTGAGTCTGGACCCTCAGGATGCCTCCAATAGGCCCCTTTGACCGGAAGCCACCAGGGGGCAGCAGCCACCTGACAACATACAATAATTTAGTACACTTACTTTGAAGATTTTGTTTATTTTAATTCAACTTCACTCACACACACCCAAGCAAATTATCAGAACTCAACTTTCTGAGCTATTGTGGGAAAATAACTTTGCTAGACACATGATCCAAAATTACACTTTAAGTCCACCACAAAGCCAAATGTGTATATGTATGTGTGTGTGTACACACACACACACACACACACACACACACACACACACACACACACACACACACACACACACACACACACACACACACACACACACACACATACACACACACACACACACACCTTTGTGGTGGACTTAAAGCGTAATTTTGGATCATGTGTCTTGCAAAGTACTAGACATGAGTAATAAGAGTTGTGAGGCTAGTTCTTGGACTATATTTCTGAAGAACGCTGTACAAATATTACCCATTAGACCTTTAAATAGATCATAATGATCAAGTAGATCAAAAAAGTAAATCAATAAATCAAAAACAAGATAAAAACTTACTGCTTGGGTAATTTCTTTTTTTACAGTCTCACTTAAAATTCCCTCAAATACAAACGAGTCTCCAAATTTCTCTGCCTAAAAGACACACAAAGATAAAACAGTAGCTTATTATTAGAGACAATGTCTTTGACAAACACAGGGCAGTTTAACAGAACATTTAAAATAAATTAAATTTCATTATTAAACTGATCAATCCAACAACTCAGCTTATGGTGCAATGTATAACAAGTGTATACCCAGTACCTCCGTTACATAACCTGTAGCATTGACAAAGAATTCAAACTGCCTGTTAGTGACTTCTTGGATGTCCATGTAGAAGGAGTTGACATGCACTGGCCTCTGAGGACCCTCACCATCTGCAGGAATGCCAGGGTTGTCAGTTCCCATTAAAAAGTCTCCTCCAGAAATCAGCACCATCTGCACAGCCGTTTCAAGAAATTTGATAAATCATTACCAGGATTAAGAGTCTTAAAATAACCTTAGTTCCATAAATAAATAGGCTTAGCAGTTATGTAAATAAATAAAGTTAAAGTTTGTTAAAGCCAACAATGCATCAGTAACTAGAAATGAATAACGTACACTTGCACAACATTGTCATGTAAATATATCCAGCAATAGCTAATGTACACATTCATAATGATTGTAATACTGTCATAATATTTGACAATAGATTCTGAAAGCCTGGCAAACAGGGTCTGTTCCTAAAATACACTAGGTCTATTCAATCCAAATCTCTGTATCATAATCTCTGTACAGCTTCTCAGTCATCCAGGTCATCTTGAAAAAAAGGTTAAAGTAAGAGACTTTATCAATTCTCTTGGAATTAGAGACAAAACGTCTTCACCTTGAAAACTGAGTCCAGATGCTTTAACTTTAACATTTTTTTCATAGCATAATCAGGAAACACAATCTTCAATTGGTATTAGTATCTACATTGGGCCTAAAATAACTGACTGAGAGCAACCTTTGAGGGACGCCAAGAGGTAAACAGTAATGAGGGTTAACTGCAAGCACAACAATGGAAAACAAAAGTAGAGTAAAAAAAGTAAAACAAACATAAGGAGCACTGGTCAAAGGGAGAAATGCTAAAATAGCATTTCCAAAACATGTATCTTCCCTAGTGAAAAAGATATGAACTAAGACACTTTCACCACAAAGCCACAAAATTGCAACATAGCCTATAGCTTAAAAGATATTTTGATGGTTTCTTGACACGAAACAAAGAATAATCACTCTATGATAGACACCAACTCTGAATGACGGGGCAGACAACCATCTCATGAAAACCACTATCTCACCATCAGACAGAGATGTAACAGTCCCATGTGAGTTAACAGCTGCACAGATGCAGACAGAATTTAATTTAGCTGATATAATCAAGTCCACTTACCTGGCTACCATGTCTTCTGATTTCCCTTAGTCTCTGTCAGTATGCCATTTACGCCTTCAGAGTATTTGACAGCTGGATGCAATGATTCCCCGTTTTCCTCCTCCACAGTAGGCTCCAGGCCAGCAGCTCTTTTCAGCTTTTCACAGCCGCAGCTTGCTGTTTCGGTCGGAGCTCCATTTTCTGACTTTGTCCCGTACGAACTCTGAAGGCACAGCGCAGTCTGTGCACAACTCAACACCAAAAACAAAGAAAATGTGCGTACCATTTCTACAGAACACAGCTCAGCGTCTGCCCATATTACAACACTTCCGCATTGTCACGTGGTCTGTCAGCTGCGTAATAAATGTAACTCTTTCGTGGCCAGAGACGAAAGATAACTTTATTCTCTAAAAGCCAATTTGGTGATATACTGATAGCATTTTTGTATTGATTAAACTATAATTATGGGATTAGATGGGCCTGAAATTATGTTTGGTTTTAATACAGATAATCAAAATTAAATAACTGATTTTTAGGCTGATTATTTCAGATTTTTACATTAGCAGAAAAACAAATCTAAACTTTATTCAGAGCACAATTTGGTTTCCTTGTTGACAGGATAGATGTAGATGGACATCATTTCCCAGATATCAACAGTCCAAGCGCTAGAGCAGCAGCAGGAGTGGCAGTGAGCCAGTGAGGCAGCCACTGTGACTGCGCTGTGCCGCCTGTTTCAGTGAGCAGTGCCGAGGAGCAGCGACAGACAGCGGGCTGAGAGAGCTGTCAACGCTGGAAAAATACAGCCACTGACCACCGTTGGACAGGACTCACACACTGGAACAAAAAAGCTATGACCGTGTCGTAGCGGCTCCGCTCAAGGCTGAACATCCGAGACTTTTACGACGAGCGAGGTAAAGTTGGGCTCACAACTTAATTCTCCATTATCTTATGCGTGGGATAAGGATTTAGAGTTTTTCCCTGTCTTGAAACGGCAAGCTAACTTCCCTTGTTTTCATAAACTGCACTTAAATACAGATTAAACCAGTCCTCCAGTGTTACTTTGTGGAGGGTTGTGAGATAGTGTGATTGCGGACGAATACATTTTCTTTTGCTTTCATACTCAGATGCAGGCCTATTACACGAATGATGCCGTTTTCTTTATTAAAACAAACAAACAAACAAATAACGACTTTTTATGGCTCATGCAGATTCTGTCTCTCTGTGCGCCAAAAAAAATAGCCACAGTTACTGCTTTGCTTATTCAACATTTCCTCGCTGCCAGTGACAGATACAGTCTTTGTGTTGAGTGGGCCTGACTTTTCTTTCCCACACTGTCCACTTCTGAGACCTGTTGCAGGTGCATTAGGCTTGTTGTATTCGGCTTCTAATCATTAACCAAACCACATTAACCCATCAACTTTCTCCACAACACAGTAACTGGCTCTATACAGTATAGGCTACAACAAATAAAAGCATTTCCTGCAGACGTTATGTAAATGTATGCAACTTTACAGCAATATTATCTAGTAGACCCACCTCATGAGGAGCCCACTCTGGGTACATAATGTAGTCGCTGCCTTGGACTGAAAGGTACTGAGCACTCTTTAATGATCAGAGTTAATTGTATAGTTGTGGCTCCCTAAATACTCTATATGTGCAGTATGTTTGGCTGCTTTTTACTTTAATTTTCCTCAGTTTTTGGGGAAGTAAGATTTTAATATTATTTAGTTGTTTAACTCACTTTTTCTATCTTTCCTGTGTCCTAGGTGTTCCTAGTGCATGTGAGAGATGTCAGATAAAATGTCCAGCTTCCTGCACATTGGGGACATCTGCTCCTTGTATGCAGAGGGCTCCACCAACGGTTTTATCAGCACCCTTGGGTATGTCCACCTTCCTGTCAGATGGTTACATGTGTGGGTTTTCTTCACTCTTTCCTCTGCTGCAGCAACCACCTTCTTTGCTTTTCATTTTGTGTGTTTTCGTTTTATTAATCCACGGCGATCATTTCCCACTATCGAAGATTAAATGGATGAAGTTGTACAGTGTGAAAAGGGGATGCCTCTAAAGTGGAGCTCTGTCTTTCCCTGGCACCGATATTGATAAGGTTTTTAGAAAAGGAAGTAAATGGTGGCAAATGCTGTCTTGATGATTAAGTGTTTGTGTTTTAAGCAGAAATGGGTGTGAGGGCAGATACAGACAAAGAAACACAGTAAACAGCACTTACCACTAATGGCAGAACTGTTTACAAGCCTCACCCACACACTTGCATCAAAACTGTGTTGCTGCCTTATATCTCAGCTCATCTTCGACAACAATAACAGTATAAGGGTGACTATAGAGAGAGACCAAGAATAGTAACCCACAACAGCATTTGATATTTTCTTTATTGTGGTTATGATGATGATGACACACATGTAAATATTATTTTGTCCGTAAACAAGATAATTGTTTGCAAAATTGTTTTCTGGTAATTTTATCTATCAGTGTTTTAAAGGAATAAGTCATTCATTTTAGCTGGATGTTAACTAATGCAGTAACTCTACCGCCAACAACAAACCAAATCAAACATAATCTACTTTGCTAAAAAAAACTTTTTTATGACCACTACAGCTGCTAACAAATTATCACCAGGGTTTAAAACCTTGTCTAAGTCACTTCGTTGACAATTTTGAGTTATTACTACTGATCGGAGAAAAAATGAAGGGATACAAAAAACATTCTTGTCTATAGTTTAAATCAGTATTTAGGGGAAAGCTGGCATGATGACCAGTATCAGTAATGTTACCAGACCTTTCTCTGGACTGCCTCCCACTATTGCTCATGAAAAATGGAATGATCCACGGCAGGGCCTGAGTCACTACACTGTGGCCTTTCTCGAGCTCTTCCCACATACTGTCACTCACAGTGATGCACAGCTCAAATCTGCTAAAGCCGTTTTGGCCTGGAGCCATTATGTCCATAGAACATTTAACCCATCTTTCATCTAGTGATTAAAGCCAGCATCTTGTTATAAGGCACTAAGTGGAGAATTAACCAAGTGTGTATTTTCCATAGTTCCATATATTCCATTTCGGACTCTAGTGTGCTAGTGGGCAATTCATTTTCAAGATTGTAAAGAAAATGTAAAAGTCATCCTGCCTTAGCGAAAGTTTAAAAGGGCAGATTCTTGTCTATAAAATGGACTTTAGGAGGGAGCATGCCAGTGACACTGACATAGAAGATTGGAATTTCTTTTTTGATATTTCCAAACATTAGTTTGGCTTAAAAATGAATTGAGCAATTCTTCCTGCTTCACCTGTTTGTGTAAAGTTGTCATTTCCAGTATTTGACACCGTGTCTTTTTATTTTATTTGTGAAAGAGCAACACAGAAACATTGTCCAGACTTGTATGTGAAACCGCCTCATCTGTATATCATCCTTTGATGCTTTTTAGTCACACTTGTTCTCGGTGTACAGAGCGGGCAGATCTGTTTGGACAACGGTAGACATTTCCTGGGAAAAAAACCCAAATAGATCTGGGACTTGGCCAGTTTCCAGTCAAATGTTATTCTAAGGTTGTAAAAGCTAAGTTTGTCACCATAAATTCCAGACAGCTCACAGGCCATGTAATGCACAACTATTTCATTACTTTGTCAAGTGGTAGATTGTCTAAGTGCCATCAATGAAAACAGGAAGCACTTGGTTTGTAAACACCCAAGTCCATTCGTTACATGTGCTTGTTGTATAGCACAATACCTTCAAATCAATAATGCTGGAATCAAAAGCATTTGTCATCTATAATCAATCTACCACTGCTTTTTAAAGACATATTATGACAATTATCTTCATGATATAATACTCTCTATCTTTATTCCCAGCTTGGTAGATGACCGCTGTGTGGTCCAACCTGATGCAGGTGACCTCAACAACCCCCCAAAAAAGTTCAGAGGTAAGAGCTAACTCCCTACTCGTCCTTCCCCGAACGCCTGACATCACTGACAACTGCTTTTATTAAGAGCTCTGTGAGACGCACTGCTGAATGTGTTTTGTTGTGTTTCTTTGATGATAGCCACAAACTCTTGGCCTGCTGCACATCAAACAGCGCTGCTTTTGGCAGTCCTAATGGTGTGTGTGACTTGCTTCAGAACCTTTTGTGGAGGGAAAGGCCAATAGAACAAACTGAGGCTGATTTGCAGGAGATCAGCACACTTAAAAATGCTTTGCAAACAAAAGCCTGGAGATGAGTGAAGCTGCTATTTTTAGCTCTTATACAGGAAGTAGAACTCATGACCCTGTGCTCTCAGGCTTTCATCTCTGGGGGGAAGATTGCCTGACAATGTAGAAAGTACATAGTGCTTGTGTAATACATTCTTGTGCAAAGCAAGGTCTACAACATTTTTTCCTATTATGAGCCAGATGTTTGTTAGATGAAATAAGCTCAAATTGTGTGGATAAGGACACTCCTAATATGCAATGTTCTCCCTCAAAATCTTAAAAGTCTAAGGGGCCCATCGAGGACTAGCACAATAGATTTTGCTTTTTTTATTTATATGGTAGCATTACCTTTACTCAAAGAATAGTTTGCCTTTACTTCTTTTATACTTTATTCTGGACATTCCTGGTACACACTTGCATTGAGTATATTTGGATCTGCTCTCTGAAGAGTAGACTGAAGCTTGTGCTAAGTAAAAGTACTTTGCCGCAAGTGATTCATTAGCTTTTCCGTGGCTCTCTGCTGTCCTGAGACAGGCTACCACCCCTACAGACCTCACTTTCACCACATAGGGGCAGACTGTTGACTGATAGCCCCAGCTCCTGGAGCAGAATGAAAAACAAGTCCATCCCAGTCACTGTGAATTACTGGTAGCAATTTTATCTATTGCATGGAGTTTGGGCTGCTTATTGTCTGTGTTGTAGAATATAATTTAGTGAATAATCTCAATCACCACAATGTTAAAATCAGTGCCCAATCAAAAACATGTGGCAGAATTTCATTATCTATTCAAGTACAAGTGCACTTAAAGCTGTGAATAAACAATGGGATGTCATTTTGTGTCTGTATAATACAAATGAGTGACTTCTGAGACTCCCACTGTCAGCTGGTAATGACTAGAAGTGTCTTTTATGTCACTGTGGCAGTCTACTCTGTATAAGGGTATTTCTTTAGTTTAGATGTGGGTGCAAAAGCTGTTTTATTGTGGAGTAAATGAATAATAGACAGCCTGTAAGCGCTGTAAGAGACCCTTTGCCCCTTGGAAGAAAAGGGTAATACAAATCTAATCTATTTTCATATTATTATTATTATTATTATTATTATTATTATTATTATTATTATTATTATATTGTGATGGATACATTAAAAAAATATCCACTGTATAACAGATAGATAAATCACATGGCCAACTAGACATAGGTATCTTAGTGACACTGACAAATCACTTCTGATTTTAATTCTAAGTTGATAAAATGTCATAAAGGAGGTGTTTCCATGTTTTGTTAATATTTGAAACCTCGTGTTTTATTTGGAACTTAGGGAGCTGTCAGTGTTCCTTATCCTCAGCTGTTACACTGAGCCTTTGTTGTAGTCAGAAGTGCACAAGGCCAGGGGCCATGTCCGCAGGGCCTGATGCTGTCATGGCTAAGGAATGTTTAACATTTTCTTGCAATGTCAACACACGGTTTGTGGTATTTTTATTTTTGCTATTAAAATTAACTACCCTCTATGATAGTCCGTGATAGGCTGGTGATGTATATAAGTCTGCAGTCTTTTACATTTTGACAAATGAATATTTATTTAGTTCCCAGTGTTGGATTGTTGGGCCTGATTGTCTTATTTTACTGGTGTACTGAAGTTTCAGTGTAAATTGAATAGTGTAGCATTCTCGGGTGACACTTTATTTTGCATCTACTTCCTTTTGTAACATGTAACTACAAAGTACATACATACTCTAACCCTACCCTTCCTACAATATTTAAGTATGCATAAGTCTATTATGTATGTGTTATTACAGTTGTAATAACACATACATAACACAATGTATCAAGTGTAGTGTAAAATAAAGTGTTGCCTGTTCTTGTTTTTGTGTTCACACAACTTCAGTGTTTTGTCTATTGATTAGACTTTAACTTAAAATTAAGTTAGGCACTTAAATGCAAAACCGTTTCCTCATTCTTATTTTCTTGCTCAGATTTGAGTTTGTCTGCTCTGGTTTACTCATTTCTGTTCCACTATAGCAAAAAACAAAAAAACAAAAAACAAAACATTCTCATATTATATATATATATATATATATATATATATATATATATATATATATATATATATATATATATATATATATATATATATATAGGGAAAGTGTACTTAACCTTCTAACATTAGCACCGACAAATAATTTAGATTACATTGTTTTTTTCACACAGAACCCTTTTAACAGTAATAATTTATGAAAAAAATCTGAAACAAAACATGAGTTAGTGACCCCTTTACAAAATCAATCAATCTTGAGTTGTCTATAATGCATTAGTGACATGAAAGAATCATTAGTGATCTTGTTCTGTTATACGTGCAAATGCAGCTAAACCGTTGAAGCGTGTAAACCTCAGGGAGTTTGAGCATTAACTACATCTTAATATGTGTATAATAATGATTGTCTCCTGGCTGCCCAAACTGCTGTTGCCAATAGAGACGCACTACAGACTTGTTGGGTGGTTGGACTAGGATAAACACCAGTAAGTGCTCTGTTCAGCCCCCGCCTGGGCTAATAACCACATCCCAAATATTACTTTCCTGTCACTGAGAGTAGAGTTGCAGCAGGAAGTAGTCATGGGAAGCTGTTGTCAGCATGTGTTGTCTTACATTCTCCCCAAGTGTTAAATGCTTTCCTTATCACATCTGCAACAGGATAAGAACGATGAACAGGGCATTATTACAGACAGAACTGGAGTGACTGGAATGACTACTTATTTATTTCTGAATATAATTGTAATGTTCAGAAAGATGCATTATTACTTCAAGTAGACCTCTATGACTGTATGTATGTAAGTCTATTTAACAGTTTACAGCACCTAAAGCCTATATAAAGCACTGTGACTTTTCAAAGTGTGCTCTTTATGGTATTCTTCGGAGTGTTAAACATGCTCTATATCTTAAAAGGGGTAAATAATTACTAGAAATAAACAGCAATAACAGCATAACACTTCATTTGAAGGTATAATTATGTATAAGAAATACAAAATTTGGTTGATTTTAAACCCATTTAATGATAGTTAATAATGTTGACACTGTGACAAATGTTCACAGAGACTTTGAGCATGTCCTGTTTCTTTCCACACCTTCTGTGTCATGTCATAAACACTAGAGCCATATAAATATCACTTTCACGTGATATATAATTCATGTATCGTTAATGCACACTGCCTCTTTTCAACTGGTACACTGATCATTCACTTCTCTGACAAGTCGTGTGTACTTTACAAAACATTTCAGACCTCATTAAAATCAATCAAAGTCAGAATAATATTTTACATCAATGTAAAAATGTTTACTCTCTCCCTAATTCATCTTAAAAATGAAAGTGCTTTCTGAAGCTTTCTTGATTCGATCTAATTCTCAATGTTTTGATTAGATTTTTTGTTTAATCCAAGTGTATATGAAAACGTAAAAAATAGCTTTGTTTATGAACTTCAAAAGAAATTGGATGTTAGTGAGAGGGGAGTCAAGGTTGTAAAGTACTATCTCAAAGCCGAAGGAATGTTAACAAATCTTTGGGTTGTTGTGCCCTCCAGACATCTCACAGCACTTCTCCTGCTCACTGACCCCAAAAGGAATTCTGCCAAATTACAAAACCCAAATGTTTTCTCTCCCAGCTGACTGTGATTGAAGGCATGCGCTTCAGTCTGGCCCAATCATCTGTCATGCACTGCTGTTACAAGCTGTATTGTGTATTTAAAGTGTGATAAAGTATCTGTGTCAGGTTGTAGGGAGGTCTCTTGTCATATTGTGGAATCATAAAAACACACAGTTAATATTTACAGTGTTTTTGGTCTTACTAAAGACTGCTCTTACACTCTTTCTGTACTGCTTGTATATTGCATTGCATTTCCTGTTCAATATCTGATGCAGCAGAGAACGAGATCAACCAGATTGAGATCATTAACAAAGAGAAGACTTAGGGTTGACAGAATATAAAGAGGGCAAAAGGGAGTCCCCACCCTCTCCTCATCCTGCTCCCCTTGGCCTTATTTGGTCATGTTACTGCAGCCATAGCAGGAGCACAGAGGGAGAGAAGAAAGGATGGACAGATCGTTCTTTAAGCTCATCTTTTAACTCTCTCTAGCAAGTTTTGGTTTGGAGGGAGGTGAGGTCAGAAAAAAGCCAGAAATTCAGGGAGGGGTATTAGCAAAGAAGTTTCAAAACAGTTTGTGATGGATTCATTCTGTTCTGGCTAAGAATGACAGTGTAAGTGTCTGTGATGCAGTGTGTTACAGAGAAGGAGGAAAGAGGAAGTGTTATAACTGTGTGAATGCAAATCAAGGATCCCTCATGGGTAGGGCTCCAGCATATCTATGAAAATGAGTGGCACAACAGAGTGGTTTCATTGTTTCCCGGGTAACATACTGTTGTCACAGCTCAAAACCAGCCATAAAAAACTCTACTGTGCATGCAAAATTGTCAAAACTTAACATTGTGTGTAATATGATGACTTGCAGTAGCTCTACACACATGTTTTCTTAACCACTCTTAAGCAGGGTGCTGTGATGTCTTTTGATCTTTTTTCAGGACAGAGATAACAATGTGTTTGCAGTGCAGATAGACAGACACACACACGCACACATGCACACACACACAAACACACACAAACACATGGACAGATGAGCTCTGTGACACATCAAAACAGCATTAGGAATATAAAATGTAATACAATGACCTGTGATTCACATATTGGGCTTTTGCAGCTAGAGCCCCAAAACGGTGGAACTCCCAGCCTGAGTTTAGTTCCTCTTTTTATTCTGTGAAGCAGTAATATTCATTCATTCAAATTATTTCTCAGCAACAATGACCAGGGTACTCCAGGCTCATTTAGTTGCTGGGCTGGACACAGACAAACCATTATCCACTCTCACATTCATTCATTTTTTACCTATACATGCATTTCTTTGGGCGATGGGAGGAAGCCAGAGTACCTGGAGAGAACCCACAGTAACACAACATGCAGACTCCTCACAGAAACCCACTACCTTCTTGTTGTGAGGCTGGAGTGGTTTAACCAATCTGCCACTGTGCACCCCTTACTTTGAAAACTGCAAACAAATAAATAAACAAATACAATGGTTGTTAAAAAAAAAAGATAATGTTTAATTTGCAAGAGATTTGTCCACAGTAATAAGAATACATGTTCCTTTGTTAAATCTGTTAAAAACATTGAAGATGCATGTAAATTGCAGTGATGTTATATTTTTTGTATATTATTTAGGGCGTGCCAGATCTGTGCTTCTCTTCATTTTATTTGCTTGTTTGTGCAGACTGTCTCTTTAGACTGTGTCCCATGAACCGTTACTCAGCCCAGAAGCAGTTCTGGAAAGCAGCGAAACCTGGAGGAAACACAGACACAGTGCTCCTCAACAAGCTCCATGTGAGTGAAGTGGCAGCATCTTCACTTCCCTGCTGTCTCCACAGAAAAACACTCAGCCCACACACTTCTCCACTTAGACAAGACATCAGTCATTGCAAATCTATCTTGATGTGTGTTCTATGTGAATTTGATGCAGGAGATCTTTGTTAAATTACACACTTCCAGATTTCTTTTACCCCTGCTGTCCTTCGTTTCTGTCCTGTGCAAATTTTATTCTTTCTTCATTACCCTTTAAAACAAATGCTTATCTGGCCACAATGTCATAAAACTGTAGCTTGTAATCTCCTCTTTCTTTCCATGGCATTGCAAGTGCAGGTTTTTGGTTAAAGCACAACTTTTGAAGCACATACAATATATTATGGCTTACAACTCTAAACTGTTGTAAGCCAAGTTAACAACTCGGATTAAGTCCCTTTGAATCATTTTATCTCGCATCAGTGGACATTGCTTTCTCACTGTGTCACTCAGTGTGTGACCTCTCTTATTTCTGCATTTTCTCATAGCATGCAGCTGACTTGGAGAAAAAGCAAAATGACTCTGAAAGCAAAAAGCTTCTTGGAAGTGTAATACAATATGGCAACGTCATCCAGGTATGTTGTTGTAAAATGGTATTCCAGTGATCCTGTCTTATAAATCAACACATACAGTAAATATGCTCAGAACATACTGCACTTTAATAAATGCTCAGAGGTTACATAAAGTACAATGCAATGGAGTTTGTACAATGTATACATTTTTGCTACAAAAAGCCACATATGAATTGACACTTAAGTTGTAACAGATTTTGCTGAGACTATATAACTATGACTAATGTTATACTTAGATAGTATAGACAGTGATTTTAGCTTTTTATTTTTTCTTGTTTTCAGCTCCTCCACCTGAAAAGCAACAAGTACCTGACGGTGAACAAGCGTCTGCCAGCTCTTTTGGAGAAAAATGCCATGAGAGTGATGCTGGACACAGCTGGAAATGAAGGCTCTTGGTTCTACATCCAACCTTTTTACAAGCTTCGTTCTATTGGGGACAGCGTGAGTCGATATTTGCTGTGAGAGAGCTGATTCAAAGCTTAATGATTACCTTATAAACTTACATTTATAAAGATGCCACAGATATTAAAGGCAGCACCACTTGCATGGATCACAAAGCTTCTGTTGGCCAAGTGTCTTTTCTGTGGCAGCTGCCAAGGACAAAATGACAGAAACCTGGCTTCTCCGCTAAGCTCCTAATCACCAAGCCATGGACAAACTTTAACTAAAGTGGTTTTCTTAGTTGCTAAAAATAACCAGAGGGCAGTATCATTCAATGGGATCAATGATCTGTGGCTATAAATATAAATACAAAATGTTAGGTTTTCAGAGTTTGTTGACTCTAGGGGTCAAATCAAACAACTAAAGGTTGCATCATTTTAAGGGTTAGGGTCGAAGCCTCTGTTCTGCATGATTATTAACCTATATAGATGTATATGTATAACTCCAGCCACAGTTTATCTGTGCCGTTCCCAAGCCCTGAAAATGGAGAGGCTTGCAGCAGGAAGGGCATCCCTCGTAAAAAAAATAAACATTGGAAAATTACAAAGAGAAAAAAATAAATAAAAGTGTGTATATATAAACACATAACAAGATTTTTGAAACTATTTGACTGAATCATCTCATTTTAAAAAACAGTGGCTAAACCATACCCTTGTTCCTCTACACTTGTCTTTTATTTTTCTTGATGTAAGCCTAATTTTTATTTATTATTATATTTGTGTTTTTATGACAGGTTGTGATCGGGGACAAAGTGGTTCTGAACCCTGTAAATGCTGGCCAGCCGTTGCATGCCAGCACACACCAGCTTGTGGATAACCCTGGCTGCAATGAGGTTTGTCAGAGGCTTCCCCGTTGGCACTGAGGGACATTTTCTATTAACGACAGTAGCAAAGCTTATAAGGTTTAAATAGCTCAGTAAGCTTGTTGTTGTGTAACATTTCTCCCAAGGTTAAACTAATATTGACTCTTTTTCAGGTGAACTCCGTTAACTGTAACACCAGCTGGAAGATAGTTTTGTTCATGAAATGGAGCGACAATCAAGAAATCATCCTTAAAGGGGTCTGTGCATTCATACCTGTTTGTTTGAGGCTGTAATGACAAAAATAGCTGGTATAAAGTCCTATATATGTTTTAATTAATGTAAGGTCACATCCAACTAAGTGTAACTGTTGGTCTTCACAGTGTGCCCTTTCTAGGCCTGGTTTGTTCATAATATAAGTAATGTTTAACCATTTTTGTTTTCAGGGCGATGTGGTCCGCTTGTTTCACGCTGAGCAAGAGAAATTCCTCACATGTGACGACCACCGCAAAAAACAATATGTTTTTCTGCGTACCACAGGACGGCAGTCAGCCACTTCTGCAACCAGTAGCAAAGCATTATGGGAGATTGAGGCAAGAATAGCTCTTTATAATGGGTCTTTTCTGCATGTATGATATAATGAAGTTAGTTTTGCATGTTTGTTTGTGACGTCAGGTGGTGCAGCATGATCCATGTCGAGGAGGAGCAGGCTACTGGAACAGTCTGTTTAGGTTCAAACATTTGGCCACTGGACACTACCTGGCTGCAGAGGTGGGTGTAATATGCACATACTTACACAATAATAATATTATAGTTGATTATTTGAGATCACCATCAGCACCTCAGAGCCTTCAATGAAATAAAAGAATACAAACTATTAAATAACAACCATTTATCTGTTAAGATAAATAAGTATACGTAAATGGTATTTGTTTTTTGCAGGTGAATCCAGAATATGAAGAGGAAGTGGAGTCTCGCTCGTCTGTAAGAGACACATTGTTGAGATTTGTTTACCATAAATAATATAAGACCCAACTTTGATTAGACTTTGAGGCCATTATGTCCGTTGAGTTTTGTCCCAGCAGCAGCTCACCAGCAGATGGCAGTCTTTACTTGTAACTCTACTATGGTCCACAGCTGAAGACCACAGTTGACTGCTGCTGTCAATTTGTAGTTTACAAAGTCAGTTGGAGGCAGTAAACTGGCTTTTTGTTATTTATTCACCATGCCATGATATAATAATAATGATGATGATGATGATGATGATAATAATTGATAATACTACATTACAATTTATATTGCAATTTCTTTCCTATCCCAAGAAACTCAAAGCGCTCACATTAATCATTCACTCCACTGTAGCCGCAGTTGCCCTGGGGCAGACTGACAGAGACGTGGCACCCATTTTGTGCCTACGGCCTTTCTGAACACCACCTAACATACTTACACATTCATACAGGCAAGGTGGGCTAAGTATCTTGCTCAAGGAGGACACAACAACTGTATGAACTGGGGAGAGCGGGAATCAAACTGCTAACCTTCTGGTTATAGGTCACAATTGCAGTTGTGCTCATAGGTTTATATTCCCTGGCAGAATTTGTGATTTGTTTTGGACATTTCTCAGAGAATTTGAATAAAAACACAAAAAAAAATTATTTCACTCACAGTTAGTGGTTATGTGAAAGCATTTATTGTCAAACAATTGTGTTTACTCTTTTTAAATCCTAATGACAACAGAAACTACCCTATTCTCACCTGTTTCTGTCAACTTGTGTGCATGTTAACAGGCCAAAATCACCAGGGTATATAAACTTTTGATCTGTTACTGTTGTCAATATGATTTAAAAAGAGTAAACAAAATTGTTTGCCAATAAATGGCTTCACCCAACCACTAAAAGCAAGTGAAAGCAAAGTTTTTGTGTTATCATATTCTCTGACCAATGGCTAAAACCAATCACAAATTCTGCCAGGGTATGTTCAGGGTATGTAAACTTATAGGCACAACTGTATAAACTGCCATTTTGCTGATACCAAGTGCCTTAGCTGATTGCCCTAAATTATTTATTCAATGATGCTGTTCAGTCCTAAGTTGTCTTTGGTGACTTTTATTGACTTATTCAATCAGGACATTTTACTGGAAAATCAAATGAAACTCATTAAACCTAAGCAAGATACATAATTGTTTTGAGAAAGGGTATTACATTAATTACTCTCTCAATATTATCTGTTTCTCCAGATGGACTCAGAGCTGGAAGTCCTTCGAGTCCGTTTAAGAAATATCCAGGACAAAGTCATGTACACACTAGTGTCTGTTCCTGAGGGGAACGATATATCGTCCATATTTGAGCTTGACCCCACTACGCTCAGAGGGGGGGACTCACTGGTGCCCAGGTAGGAAGTGAGGCTTGTCAGACTGGCTCAGACATGTAGCTAATGACAACAGTACAGTTAAAAGCACAGTTTCAAATAAAAAAAACAACAGGCAGCCTTAAAACACTTACATGTTGCAGAAGCTCTAAAAATGAATATGTGCATGCTATGTTTTGCTAAGTTATTGCACAATAATATTGTTATTCTGGGCTGATACATTCTTTTGTGTGTGATAAAATATGTCTGACTATGTGTTGATGGGATTGATTGCTTACTTGTCTATTGACATTCTCACAGGAAGAGCTTAGTCAGTGAAAACAAACATGTCAAAACCTTTCACAAAAGTCTTGACAAACAGTGTAGGAGGGTGAATTACATAACAATTATATGATGCAGCCTACAGAAGTTTTGTGCTACTTTTTACACTGGAAGGTGATTATTTGCAATCTTTTATCTAATCTGCACAAATGAAGAAGGGAATTATGAAAAGTAAAAATTATACATTTAATTTCTGAAGTTTAATGTCACTGAACTGCCCATCTTTACAAGTCTGCATTTTAAACAATATACTATGTCACTAGAATAGTAAGCCCCACAGCAATGAGTTTTGTTCAAATGTTTTTTTTAGAAATTCGTATGTGCGCCTCAGACACCTGTGCACAAACACATGGGTCCACAGCACAAACCAACCCATCGACAAGGACGAAGAAAAGCCGGTTATGCTGAGAGTGAGTGAAGGTTTTTTGCACCAAAGTGGAGCAGAATAAAAATATGTATTTATGTATTATCTTCTATATGCAGTCATTTAAACCATAACTCAATGTTAAGACACAATTCAATTACCGTACCATACAATGATAACGCACTTCCACACTTTATTTTCTGTTATCTTCTGTTAAGATTGGCACATCTGCACAGAAAGAGGACAAAGAAGCGTTTGCCATTGTGCCAGTGTCTCCCGCAGAAGTCAGAGACCTGGACTTTGCTAATGATGCCAGCAAAGTGCTCGCATCCATTGCTGGCAAGCTGGAAAGGGGGACCATCACACAGAATGAGAGGAGGTAAAGTGGGTCAATATCACACATTTATAAAGACAAGAGTTAATTATGTGATAATGCTTATGTATGTGTGTGTTACATTTTAACCAGAGCAGTTACCAAACTCTTAGAGGATTTGGTGTTTTTTGTCGTGGACATTCCCAACAATGGACAAGATGTTTTAGAAATCATGGTCAACAAACCAAACAGGGAAAGACAGAAACTCATGAGAGAACAGAATATTCTCAAACAGGTAATATGTAAAAAGTGGGTTATTCTGTTTGAAATATATTTGATGGTGCTCCAACTTAAAAGACAAATGCTTAAACACCCCTTGTGTGCAGATCTTCAAGCTGCTGCAGGCTCCTTTCACAGACAGTGGAGATGGGCCCATGCTGCAACTAGAGGAGCTTGCTGACCAGCGACATGCACCATTTAGACACATCTGTCGTTTGTGTTACTGTTCTACGCCACTCTCAGCAGGACTACCGCAAGAACCAGGTACTTTTCTGTCAGTCTTGCCAGTCACAATTGAGATCCTGTAAACTTAATACAGAACATCATTGCCTTCCCTGGCTTAGAGTGAAAATATCACACAAACTTAACTTAACTCTTATCTCTTTTAATGCAAGAAGACAGTAGGAAAGTGCAATTAGAAAAATGTGCAAAAGGGGCTAGACGACACCCCCTTAAAACACTGTAATAGAATAGATAGGGCATTATCTAACATCTGTGAGGAAGGATCATTTTGAAGTCTAACAAGAAAATGACACAATTTGGAATAGTCGGTAGACAAGGGGAAATATCTGTCCCCAGTAGTCTCAGGCATATGAACCTTTTTAGAAGAAAGTGTGCTGTAACTGATCCATGAAGTTACAAAGCCTCCTCCTGATCTCTGTCACTGAATACAGCTATTCTAATCCTAAAAATGTTATGTGTTATCTTCACAGAGATCATGGCAGGAAAATGTGACAATTTTGTTGCCATCTTGTAGCAGCTTGTGTGTGCGTACAGACTGTCTGTGTCTGTCTCTGTCCCACAGGAGTACATTGCCAAACAGTTCCGCTTCATGCAGAAACAGATCGGCTATGACGTCCTGGCAGAGGACACAATCACAGCTCTGCTTCATAACAACCGCAAGCTGCTCGAGAAACACATCACTGCTGCTGAGATTGACACTTTTGTTAGTCTGGTCCGCAAGAACCGTGAGCCCAGGTTTGTGCATGCCTGTCATCTGTCTGAACTACGGCTGCACACAGGACGGATCAAACATCAAAGCATCACCTAGAGTTGACTTCTACAGTCACTCTCAATACATGAATTTTACATTTTTATGTTTTTGCATCTTATGTTTTGTGCAGGTTCCTGGACTATCTGTCAGACTTGTGTGTGTCAATGAATAAGTCCATTCCTGTTACGCAAGAGCTCATTTGTAATGCTGTCTTGGAGCTAGCAAATGCAGACATCCTTATAGAAACTAAGTAAGTCTAGATTTTTTGAAACAAATAGCTATACTCTAACACATTTTTTTATTTACCTACTAAATTGCTTTTTGCAGACTGGTCCTATCCAGATTTGAGATCCAAGGGGCACATCTTGGGGAAAACTCAGAGGAGTCTGAGGAGGATGAGGAGGAGGTGTGGCTGTTCTGGAAAGATAGCAAAAAAGTGATCCGCAGTAAGAGCATCAGGGAGCTGGCTCAGGATGCTAAAGAGGGCCAGAAGGAGGATCAGGAAGTCATCAGTTACTACAGGTAGCTACTCCATTCAATTTGTTCAACTTTGTGACTAGTAATGTGCTTTGTGAAGTGGTTACAGAAACGAATATCGAAAGTGTGTATTAAAAGAACTGAGTAAATATCTATGTTGAGTGGGGAAAATGAGATAGGCAGCTTCTTGCTTTGCGATAATGAGACTTTTTATCTGCGCTTAAGGTACCAGCTGAACCTGTTTGCCAGGATGTGCTTGGATCGACAGTACCTGGCCATCAATAAGATCTCTGGGCAGCTGGATGTGGACCTGATCTTGAGATGCATGTCTGATGAAGACTTACCCTACGACCTGCGAGCCTCTTTCTGTCGTATGATGCTACACATGCATGTTGACCGTGACCCCCAAGAACAGGTCACGCCTGTAAAATATGCACGACTCTGGTCCGAAATCCCCTCACAGATCGCTATAGATGAGTGAGTGAAGGGTCTCTTTTGAGAAGACAACCTGATAAAAAGTACCTTAAGTGAAGCCTAATTGTTTTATTTTCTCAAATTTAGTTATGATAATGATGGAACATCTAAAGATGAAATCAAGGAGAGATTCTCACAAACTATGGAGTTTGTTGAGAATTACCTGAGAGACGTTGTGTGCCAGAGCTTCCCCTTTGCAGATAAAGAGAAGAACAAGCTGACATTTGAGGTCAGAGACACACAGTCTGTGTCTATAATAATTCTAACCATTGTCATGTCAATGGCGAGCTTAATTTGCTTATTAATTAATTTCAGGTTGTGAATCTGGCCAGAAACTTGATTTATTTTGGCTTCTACAACTTTAGTGACCTGCTGAGACTCACCAAGATTCTGCTGGCTATACTTGACTGTGTCCATGTGAGCACTATGTTCCCCTTCAACAAAATGCAAAAGGTTGAAGAGGGTAAAGGTATGAACCCCCACTCTTTTTAGTACTGAAGGACTACTGTAGAACCTGAAAAACCTGCTTTTCTGTGACTTTATTTGCAGGCAGTAGTAATGTGATGCGATCTATTCATGGTGTTGGAGAGCTCATGTCCCAGGTGGTCCTCAGAGGAGGAGGCTTTCTCCCCACAACTTCCAACAGTAGCTCCAGTAGAGACATAGTCAAGACCCAAACTGAACCTGAGAAGCAGGACATTCTGGTTATGGACACCAAGCTCAAGATCATCGAGATCCTACAGGCAAGATCCTTTATAAAACACTTGCTGTAAAATAGAGCTTATAAAACTGAAGTGCATTCATTTACATATGCTGCTCTCTTCTTACAGTTCATTTTGAATGTACGGCTTGACTACAGGATCTCATGTTTGCTGTCCATCTTTAAGAGGGAGTTTGATGAGAGTAATTCCCAGAGTGAATTCTCTGTATCTGGGGCAGTGGAAGGTCCAAACAATATGCCAGGTCAGTTTTACCATAAGCTACTAAATGTGAACATACGGTAACATCCTTGACATAACTGTTGGACAGTGTTAACAGTACATTTTTGCTTGCAGGTGCTCTGGACTTTGAGCACATAGAGGAGCAGGCAGAGGGTATATTTGGGGGAAGGTAATATATTTATTTGAAACAGAATCTGCATTAGATATTATGTGCATTAATTTACCTTTTGTCCTGTTTACTTTTAGCGAAGAAAACACACCACTGGACTTGGACGATCATGGCGGCCGTACTTTTCTCAGGGTTCTTCTCCACTTAACCATGCACGACTATCCTCCTCTTGTGTCCAGAGCGTTGCATCTGCTATTCAGGCATTTTAGCCAGAGACAGGAGGTTCTGCAGGCATTTAAACAGGTACCTCACTGTTCAAAAGACCACAGTGTACACTAGCTCTTTAAGGTTTGTTGACTTATACTTTCATGTATTATTTTTTCAGGTCCAACTGCTTGTCACAAGCCAAGATGTGGACAATTACAAACAAATCAAGTCTGACCTGGACCAGCTGCGCTCTATTGTAGAAAAGTCTGAGCTGTGGGTGTACAAGAGGCAAGGACCTGACGAAGGCATGGATGCGGGGGGCGCGTCCATCGAGCATAAGAAGGTACAGCTTTGGACACAAGACGAGCCCCTCAATGATATTTAAATGTATTTTTAGTAAGGTCACCTTAACTCAGTCTAACACACTGCAATTGTCTCCTCTTTAGGGGGACTCTGGGGGCTCTGATAAACCAAAGAAAGCAGAGAGCACCAGCAGTTACAATTACAGAGTGGTGAAAGAGGTAGTTCAATTTTAATATGATTTCCTAATAGTAATTTTGTTTTGTTGACCTTGCATTTTATTGTTTGTGTCAGATTTTGCTGCGGCTTAGCAAGTTGTGCATTCAGGAGGGTCTCTCAGGTCGGAAGAGCAAGAAGCAACAGCAAAGGCTGCTGAGGAACATGAGTGCTCATGCTGTGGTGCTTGAGCTCCTGCAGATTCCTTATGAAAAGGTATCATTGTAGTTAGAGCTGTTTTTGTCTACTTGTGTGCTATTAATGCACCACATTGTATTACAACTGGCCTATAGTGTGATGTCAGTTAAAATGTTACACAAGGTTTAACAGCACATGGAGTACGGTGTGTTTACCACATGCAACCCACAGAGCATTGTTTTTAATTTCAGGGAGAGGACCTACGAATGCAAGATATCATGAAGCTAGCACATCAGTTTCTACAAAACTTCTGTGCAGGAAACCAGCAGAACCAAGCCTTGCTTCACAAAAACATCAACCTGTTCCTCAACCCAGGGGTGAGCACACAGTACAACCTTTACAAACCTAGTAATGTAACGTGTTTCTGAGTCCAGTTTCTCTTCTGTGCAGATTTTAGAAGCTATCACTATGCAGCATATCTTCATGAACAACTTTCAACTCTGTAGTGAGATCAACGAGCGAGTGGTCCAGCACTTTGTCCACTGCATTGAAACACACGGACGCAATGTCCAGTACCTCAAGTTCCTTCAGACTATTGTCAAAGCAGAAAACAAGTTTATCAAGAAATGCCAGGACATAGTCATGGCAGAGGTCTACAATGTTTAGCACAAATGTTAAATTTTGGTCCAGTTAAATTTTTTCCTGCCTGATACTAGTTTCTGTTTCAGTTGGTAAATGCTGGAGAAGATGTTTTGGTTTTTTACAATGACCGAGCCTCCTTTCAAACATTGGTCCAGATGATGAGGTCTGAGCGTGATCGTATGGATGAGAACAGCCCTCTGATGTATCACATTCACCTGGTAGAGCTCCTGGCAGTTTGCACTGAGGGCAAAAATGTCTACACTGAAATCAAGTGTAACTCCTTGTTACCGCTAGATGACATAGTGAGAGTGGTCACCCATGAAGACTGCATCCCTGAGGTGAAGTCCCCAGAATCCTGTTATGATTTAACCCACTGACCTCGATTATTGGTGTGACTAAGCTAACTAAGCTAATTTCGATGTTTTAGGTAAAGATTGCCTATATAAACTTCCTGAACCACTGCTATGTGGACACAGAAGTTGAAATGAAGGAGATCTACACCTCCAATCACATGTGGAAACTCTTTGAGAACTTCCTGGTTGACATCTGCAGAGTAAGGGACACTTGGCAAAATTATGTAAAAACTCTCACTTTTTAATGTAAAATATCACTTTTTATATAGGTTTGTAATAACACCAGTGACCGTAAACATGCTGACACCCTTCTGGAGCGTTACGTGACAGAAACTGTGATGAGCATTGTAACCACTTTCTTCAGCTCGCCCTTCTCAGACCAGAGCACCACCCTACAGGTATGTAACCGAGGAATTAAGAACATGTGCTGGTGCTGATTCATCAGGGTTACTAAAAAACATACATTTTATTTACTTCCATAAGTGCATATATAAGTCGTATTATGTCTCTAAATGGGTTTTTTCACAGAATCATAACCCTAAACAATCCAAAATTGTAAAAAATGATTAATATAATTGGCAAATGGTTGGTGGGAAATTACTAGTTTCTTCCTCTTCTGAGCTTTGAATTAATTAGCTTTTAACTGTGTTAGTCACAGTACTGTAGAGCTGTTCTGAAAGTGGAAAATAGTTGTTGGTCCACTATTATTATTTGACATGCTCTTGTACTCATTAAATTAATTTCACTTTGTGTAGACCCTTGTATACTTTTTTTGTGTTAACTCTTTTAAACATATAGACATGCATCCCTGTAATATAATGACTTTTGAATAAAACTTAAAATGACACTATGCTACTATGCCACTATCTACAGAACATAATATTATTAAAAGATTGAGAGAATCTGTAGAAAACTCTGTGGCAAGAGACAGGGCTGGTAATCACTGCATGGATCAGGAACAACATCTAGAAGTCATTGTCTGGTGAACACAATTTACTGTGCTGTTCGCAAATGCAAGTTAAAGCTGTATCAGGCAAAGAAGAGGCCACATGTGAACAAGATTCAGAAACGCCACTGTCTTCTCTGGGCCAAAACTAATTATAATGTAATAGTAAACTGTCCTATGGTGAGACAATTAGAATTTTTTTTTGGATAGCATGGACACCATGTCTTGTGAACGGTGGACAGGAACCATTCAGGTTGTTATCAGAGCACAGCACAAAAGCCTGCAGCTCTGATTGTATGGGGTTCATTAGTGCCTATGACGTGAGCAGCTCACACATCTGGAACATCTCTGCTGAAAGGTATATAGATGTTTTAGAGCAACATATGCTCCATCAAGACAACATCTCTTACAGGGAAGACATTGCAAATTTCAAGACAATGCAGTAGACCTTTCACTAAAAGAAAAAAACCTTTGGTGCATCATAAAACAAAAAATCCACAGGACTGTCAAGCAGCTGGAATCCTACATCAGACACAAAGGGGACAACATTCCTCTCCCAAAACTCCCATCAACTAGTCTCCTCAATATCCTGGACATTTACAGACAGTTGTTAAAAGAAGAGGGTGTGTAACACAATGGTAAACATGACCCAGTTCCAACTTTTTTGAGACACATCTGCTGCAACTTCAAATTATAAATGAGCTGTTATTTTTTCATAAAATTGTAAAATCTCTCAGTTTTAACACCTGATAAGTTGTTTTTGATCTTTTGTAAATAAAATATGATTTTATGAGATTTGCAAATCATCGGAATTGTATTTGTACTGTCTACTAACCAGAACCCAACTGAATAAATTGTGTAAATTGTAAATAGTTTAGCATATTAACTAGTAATATTATGTGTGTTTTGTGTCCCCTCCTTAGACGAGACAGCCAGTCTTTGTGCAGCTGTTGCAGGGAGTATTTAGGGGTTATCACTGTAACTGGCTGATCCCACTACAGAAAGGCTGTGTGGAGAACTGCATCAAGGTTTTGTCAGATGTCGGTAAGACCCTTACCTGAAACAAGCACAAAACACATACTGTATATATTCATCTGACAGTGATCATCTGTCTGTATTTACCGCTAGCTAAAGGCAGGGCGATTGCCATCCCAGTGGACCTGGACAACCAGGTGACCAATCTTTTTGTAAAATCAAACAACATTGTTCAGAAAACAGCCATGAGCTGGAGACTCTCTGCTCGTAACGCTGCTCGTAGAGACTCAGTGGTCACTGCGTCCCGGGACTACAGGAACATCATAGAGAGGCTCCAGGTACAGTGTAGCTATGTGTTTGTGGTGTGCAGTATCCTACAGCAGGTAGAGCATTTCCCTCTGAATTTAGGACATTGTGTCAGCTTTGGAAGACCGTCTGCGCCCGCTAGTTCAAGCAGAGTTATCGGTGCTGGTAGACGTTCTGCATCGACCTGAACTGCTCTTCCCAGAAAACACAGACTCACGCAAAAAGTGTGAGAGTGGCGGTTTTATATGCAAGTAAGTAATAAAGAGGATGAAGCAAGTTCTTAGTTTGAGTTACTTTAGCTAGTAGAAGTTAAATCAGTTTTCTGAACTGGCTTGCTTTGCAGGCTGATCAAACACACAAAACAGCTCCTGGAGGAAAATGAGGAAAGACTGTGCATCAAAGTTCTTCAAACCCTTCGAGAAATGATGACAAAAGATCGTGGTTATGGGGAAAAGGTAGGAGAACATTGTTTCTGTTGTAGTTTAAAAGTTTCCGCTGTGTGCAGTTGCAAAGTCGTTTATCATAATAATATTTCATATTTACACATTTTACATCATACGTTTATTTAAAAAAAAATTATGATGGCAGGCAAAATGTGAGTCTGTTCATCTGAGTGGCTCTCTCATGAAGCCTAACATCAAATGTCATATCTATATGCTCTATTGTAGGCTATAACCATTCATAGCTATATCTAACTGCTATTTTTACAGCCTCCACTGACAGAACTAATATGTCATTGACCCCTGCTGAGTCCTTCTTTAACTCCCAAAACTCTGTGCTCTCTTCCAGCTCAGGGCCTTTGATGATGAGATGGATATGCCCAAGGTTTTTCTCCTTTTCATATGCTCATTTCATGTCTATTGTGTCTTGCTGGTAGTTGCTCTGTGATTGTGCTGCATATGTAGTCAGGCTGGGCTGTAGATACGCCTGGTGATAGTTGTCCCTTTCAGTCTGTTGCAGCTGTACTTTGTGCGAAAACATGTGTGTATATTTCGTTATATAAGTCAGTGAGCAGGATATAGAGAGATGTGTGCTGTGCTGACCACATTTTGGCAAACAAAGTTTAATTCCACATTCCAAGGTGAGTCACTATTCGTCTGAACCAGCTGCCAAACAGGCCTATTATCTGCACTAAAGTCATGCTTTTATGGTGGGTGTTTCCCCTGTCTCCTTTTTAGCTGTCTATAGGGGGCACTGTGTCTGTGTGTATGGTCTGTATATGTGCGTCAATGGAAGTGTGAGGCTGCAAAGGGCTGTGGCAGTCATTGAGGTTGTGTCCTAGTTTTCCTGCACGATTCCTGGGCCTCTGCCAAATCCCGGCTGAGGTTACATAAGAAGCAGGCTTTTTTCCTGGAACTCAGCCCCACTGCTGATGTGTGACCTTCAGCAGCAATTGCCAATAAAAGTGTGGAGGAGCTGTTTACCCACACTACTGTGGTTAGTTTGTGTGCTCACCTGTGTGTATACATGCATGTTGTGAGCCTGGGCATGGGCAAGGATCTGCCCCTAAGCACCTGTTTAATGTTTGTGTCTGTCTAGCAAGCACCAGCTCTGGTTTAAGAGGGGAGTTCAGATGTGCCACCCTCATTGTCATTCATATTTATCTTGTACCTTCTTCATTTTTATAGGGAATTATGTATTAAAGTGTTGATAATGTTTCTTGAGTAACTGATGACAGATTTGCTTTGGAGCCTTATTTCTGCATCTGACACGTTTGTCAAATGTTGGAAAAAGAAAACAATGTTCCCCTTTAAGCATTGTGTGTTGATCTGGAACCTAATTGAGATACTGAGGCACCCACCATAGGCAACATTTTAACAAAAATTGCAACCTTTAAATTTGAGTTATCATTACGTAATAATTATTATTATTCTTTATGTGAGGAATACCGGTTCTGTAAGAGATGTTTCTAACTTGTGCAATCCTTGCATATCATCTGGTTTGTAAATGTCGCAGAGGTGGACTACCGTCTTCAGCTGGCCTTTTATGTAGGGTCTTGTCAGAGGGGTTATTTAAGCACTCAGTCATGTTAAACCCCCTTTATCTCCCTTTTTTGCCCTAACAAACATATTGACAGATTTAGAATACTTTTTTTTAATTTTGTTTATCCAACACATCACCCACACCAACCAAACTGTGCTCCCCACTCTTTATATGACAGAAACTCATTTTACTGTTTTCAATTTAGGTCAGCCTAAAGAGTAGATTGACAATTTACAGTTTTTCTTCACACTTGCATCAAAGCCCCTCATCTATGTCTCTTGACAAACTGTATTACACCCCAAAAAGTGATCCATAAAACATTCTGTTCTGCTTTGTAACTTTTTAGACGTTTTCTCATTAGTTAAACAGTGTTACCCCAGTGAGGGGCTTGCCCCGGGGAGTTTCCATGGTGGAGGAATGCACTACAGTACTGCAGCATTGTGGTAATGTGATGGCGGATGTGGCAGCTGTCAGGGGTTGCTCTGTGGTGTCTGTGGTCAGACTGTGGGGCCTTCGATTTTCAGATCTACTCTAATCATCAGCATATACACTGGTTTTAATGTGGTTATAATGTGGTAATTTGCACAGATAGGATAATGCAGTTTTGTCAGGCATTGGTGACATCAAATGCTGAAAATGTGTGGCCTCAAAATATGAAAAACAAATATTTGAAGAAGCAAAACTGCAAACCAACTGAAAACACTCAATGTAGATAGAGACCATCTTGGCCTTGACACTGACCTCGTTTAACGGGGTGTGTGTAAATCCTGTTGTACTGATGAGTTCGAAGCTGTGCATGGACTGACAGATGGCCTCTGTAAACAGCTCTGTGTCACTGGGTTAGTGGCCTGGTTTCTTTTGGAGTGATTATGTAACTCTAGCCCCTGCTGCTCCTCTCCCCTCACCTTCCTTTAGTCAGATATTTTACATAACAAAGCAACATATACAGCACATGAGGGTCCTGGATTACAATACAGTGTTAAAGCCAAATCCATATTATTTGTATCAACACAGGAGCACAAGGCCATTCTGCTTTTCATGGAATTAACACACTTTGCCATTTGTGTTGCTCTAAATGTGGGTCATTTTGAAAGCCTTTTTGTTTACTATATTTAGAGTAGATAAGATATCAACCAAGAAAATAAGGTTGCGTTTTTTATTAAGAAAAATTGCAAAAAATGTAAGTCCTTATTAAGACAGACCATTAGACAGAGAATTTAAGATCAATCACCACTGCACACATCTCATGTCTCTGCTCTGACATGCAATTAAAAGCATGGCTTCTCGCATTGTGCTCACTTCTGCATGGCCAATCATAACAGCAACCTTTTCCATGTGATTAATAACCTGACAAAATGCTTATGTCTGTACTGCATGTGTATTAACTCTTGTGCTTGTATCTGTTGGGCGGCTGTGCTCGTGCTCACTGGTCTCAGCAGCTCGACCAGAACCAGCCCGAAAAGCTGCTGAATGACCAAAAGAGGGTAGGTAATGATCAGCTATCACCTGTAACACCCCACAGACTCAAATTGTATTTCAAAACATCTCAAGTACAGACACTATTTCTGCTTTTGCTGTTGTTGACCAAGGCTTATGTTTGACACTTAACCTATTAGCTCTTGAGCATGTCAAAACAAATGATTCTTTAATGTCAGCAAAAATATCCCAGAGTCTCTATGCAAGTGTGAGTAGATGATTCTGATTGGTCAGTGCCCATGATCCACTTTTCTCTATAGTGACTGTTGCTATAAATAACCATGACATTAGAGCAGTGTTGCGTAAACAGTGAGTGGACCCAAGGATGGGTCAGTATAGAAAAAGAAAAGATTTATTTGATACTCATTATTAGTTAATTACTGAAAAGGTGTTCACAATATCTTAAAAGTAAAGAGAGAAAAATGCAGAAAGAGCCAGAAGTTGTTTTTTGTCTATGGTACAGAACCTGATTACCCCATTGCAAAGAGAAGACAGTAAAACTGTTCACACCTTCCATAGCCGCTCCTGACCTCCAGAGCGTAACATCGTCACAGCTTACATAATGCCTCTGTTGCCTATCCAGGACCACCCACTGGCATGATTTGCACATAATCGCACACAAACAAACCAAACACCTCCTCTTTTATTTTCTTCACTTTATCCCATGGGAGGTCTGTTAGGTAGGGACGGGCTGCGGTTGCCATAACAACAGCAGAGTCGTGTCTCCGAATGCTCGACAGCAGATGAGTCACCGTTTGCATGTGTGTGTGAGGGTCAGGCCTGGGTCTGGCTCTGCAAAACAGGACCTCACATTGTCACTACACTGAGGGTCAAAGATGAAAACAAAAACAGCTCTGGGCAAGTGGGCGGCAAGTGACATAAACATGCAATAACAGAATAAAGCCATAAAGAATCCTTGAACTTAAAATAATTAGTTGATTTATACTAGTTGAGTGTGGTCGTAATGGTAAGCAGACTTCTTTTGGGGAGTCCCAATTTGAATCTGAAAGTCACAATACAGTACTTGACTGATGATGCATGTCATTTATGTTATGTAACACCTCCCTTTCATCATCACTAACATCACATTATTATATTTTTTTTCTTTCCTAGGGCGAGGCACTCAGACAGATTCTGGTGAACCGTTACTATGGCAACTTCCATCGGAGCAGTGGGCGAAGGGACAGTCTGACGTCATTTGCCAATGGCCCCCTCAGTTCTGTGCATGGCAGAGCCCAATCAGGTGGGACACTGTGGCGAGTGTTAGTCATCTTCAGCACTTATGGTTAAGTGTTCCATTCACTTAAAATGGTTTATTTAGCAACAACTGGTCTTCAAAAACAGAAACTTTGCAGTTTTATGGCCTCAACCTAAAACAATCACCAGAGTTTCTACCTCAGGGCACAGTCCAAATGAAACATTTACTTTTGTTAAGTCAAAATCGTTTCTGCCCTTAATGTAATGGTCTGTCTAGCTTCTTGTTAGCTCCACAGTCATTCAGTGAGATGTCCTTTGAGCTAACGTCTATCACCCCCTGATAACACTGACATAGTGAGTCAAAATACTAATTCCACAGCAGTGCAACTGGGATCTTTGACTCATTCCAAACCACACATGTAATATTTAATATGTGGAGACAAAATATTATCACCATATTGAGGTTTTTCATATATTAGCACTGCCACATGACTCCATTATGTGTGTTTAATAAAATAATGTTTATTAGGATTACTTAATTCGATTTATTCTCAAAATCCCTTGTTTGTGGTATATGTGGCCAAAAGGCACCAATAGAACATAGCTTCCAAAAGTAGCAGTAGAAAGTAGTTTTGAATAAAGACTGGTCACCTTTATATAGAAACTATCCAGATGAGTGAAAACTGCTTAGTTGGTGACAGGGGGCCAGTTAATACCAGCACAAGAACTAAACAAACTGATGTTTTATGGTTAGACATTCTTAACTGTAGAGGTCAGACTTTAATCTGAACAGAGTCTCCTTGGTCACCATCTTTACCTTGTGCACCAATGTACTGGCAAACCTCCAAACCACAGGAGATTGACTCCCACCCTTCTGTGATCCACTTTACACTGTTGCTAGGTGACAAGCTGCTACTTCCTGTGAAAACAGCTTCTGCACCTGTTGCACAAACAAGAGCCAGATGAAGAATCCCATGTACTATAAAGCTGGGACACAGCAAATGTGCAGCCTTTACAGCAGGCTTTTTTATTTATTTATTGTTTTTGCTTTATACATGCATTATGCTTTGTCCACATTCACTGATGTAGAAGTCATATCAGTGTATGCAAATGTATTTAAAGGCTGAAATGTATTTTTAAATCATTTGTAATTAACTTTTGTAAAGAATACCACAATACTTAAGAGATAGAAGTTAATATAATAATGGATTAGATTTATATTGCGCTTTTCTCCCAGGTGACTTAAAGCGCTTACAGGCCATTATTCATCCTCTCCATGTAGCTAGCAGCTGCCCTGGGGCAGACTGACGAAGAAGTGGCAGCCATTTTGCACCACACAACATTCTCACACATAGTCTTAAACTAAAACTGGGTCTGCAGCACTTTCAAAAATTTCTATATATTCTCATGTGAGATACCAGAAAGTGTAAATTTTGTATATTTTGTAGCATTAGGTGGACCTGGAGGCTTGAGTCGTGGAGAAATGAGCCTGGCCGAGGTGCAGTGTCATCTCGATAAAGAGGGTGCTTCTGACCTTGTCATTGACCTCATCATGAACACCACCAGTGACCGAGTCTTCCAAGAAAGCATCTTGCTAGCCATTGCACTGCTGGAAGGTGGAAACACCACGATCCAGGTCAGTTTACGTGAAACAAACTAAAATATTATGGGTTTTAGTTCAGACTCTTATCGGGCCCGGCCTTATCTTTTAGTAAATCCTCACCAAGGATGCTTTGCTTCTCTATGGTCCGGGAAACAGAAGCACTGTGTCATGAATACATGTTTATATTACTAGAGTATCTGTTTATATAGGTCAGTGGGCCATCATAGCCTCGCATCGCAAAGGCAGTGCTTCTCCCCCCTAGCATACAGTATCTTTCAGTTAAAAAAAAAAATAGGCCATTGTTAATAATGTTACAAAGGAATTTGACTTGTTAACATTTTACCTTCTCCTCAGTGATGAATGTGCATTAAACAGTAAAAGTTGTTGTCCCATAAATATGAGCCATTGCAGCACCTCTCCGTCTGCCTTTCCTTTATGTCTGTCTTGAAAAAAAAGTTGAAGTAAAAGCATCTGGACTCAGTTTTCAAGGTGAAGACGTTTAGTCTCTATTTCCAAGAGACTTTATCAATTCTGAACTTCAACCTTTTTTTCAAGATGTCCTGGATGACTGAGAACCTTTACAGATATATGTCTGTCTGTAACTCTTTTTATCCATCTGCCCAGTTGCATTGTTGTGTAAGCGAGGGCCTTACATAATCAGATTAGAGCAAGGAAGCCAGTGTTGGAGAGATAATGCTCTGGCCACTGCAGAGCTTGCATCACGTGATCAGTGTGTTACATAAAGCCTGGGTGAATGAACAATGAGGAATGTCTCAGCCTACAAAACATTCCAGCCTTTCTGCGGCTCTCTCGGGCACGCTCTTCCTGGCCCAAACTGGGTCATGCAGGCCCTCCAGAACTGGGGCAGTGGGGAGAGAGGGCGTGGGGATCGGGGGAACACAGAGGGGATTGACGCTCTTTTACCTTAGCTTTCTGAAGTGTAATCTAAAATCCTGATAGATTACAGGCAGCAAGTCTGTATGTTATGTTTCCAGCATAGTTTAGTCTTTATTCTGGGAGGTCTCAAAATTGCTTAGAAAGCACACAAGCATTTCTTTTTTTCAGTGTCATTGCATGTCAAGCTGCCTTTGGCACCTGTCTTAGATATCAAGTTCTCACATAACAGTTAACTATTTACGCATCACCTAAATAGCAACGAGAAGTAACTCTTGCATAATAACTGGGAAATGCATGCACAAATTAGTAAACAGTTGCTGTAAATTGCAAGAATGTGACAGGACTAGTCTAGCTCAACCCTTTCCGTGTTTTGTGGCTGCTCTGTCACGTCACAAGTTCTTTTGCAAAAAAAAGGCCAGCTCGTAATACCGACTTGTGACAGCTATCTTCTAACCATGTTGGAAGACTCAGTTTAGGCAGATGATTAGTACATTATTTGGGTGAAAAAGAAATTTCTGAAAGAATTTGGAGTGTCGAGTGAAGCTGCTTTTCCTTTCAGGTTCCATGCGGTGCTGCTTGACACTAGAGGGAGGGCGTCCGAGTGAGCACGAGCATAAATAGCAGTTACATAACATCCTTTTGTTGATGCCAAATGGAAGAAAGGAAGGAGAGAAGGGAAAACGCTCTGACCTTGTTTTTCAGTGTTGTGCGCCCCCACCTCGTCCCATTCCCCTCCCTCTCCTCCTACTTGGAGTTTGTCTCCATGGATACAGACAGACTATGTGTTTATCCGACACTATGGGAAGCCCTGACATCCATTTGGTCCAGTCTTCCCACTCCCTTGTCTCCTTGACCACTGTCCTGCGTAATAACCTTCATGGTGTCATCTCTCCATCCTGCAGCCCTTTAGTCCTTGTGCCTTTAACATGCACATAAGGTGACTTGATACACCAGCATCAAAACACTACGGGGACAGCAATGCGATTAGACATTAAAGTGTTTGTCCCCAAAGAAGCCACATCATGAAAGTGCATTGTGGCGTTCACTTATCCCACAGGCTGTTCTTGAGGGGAAAAAATGACTGTCAATCTTGTGCTGCAGGTAAAACCTTTGCTGCAAAAAATAATGAACTAAAATAATAATAATAAATTAAATGAATAGCTCTAGCCTTGTTCAATATGCTAATTTAAAGCCATCATCTGTCAAATACTGTAACAGTGAGAACACTAAATGTTGTATCACTTACCAAGAATAAAACAACGGATGAAGCTGTAAAAATAGGTGTGATTACATAAGAAAATAAAGTAGAAGGTGCGCTGTTTGGGAGATTGGACTGTATTGCGGAGCCTGTGTGATCTGTGGGTGTGTCCTGTTACTAAATTGGCATGTGCTGTATGCGAGACTGCTAACCTACTTTTGTATGTGTAGAAGTCAGTGGGCGTTTTAGCGACGTTGTGCTCTCTTATACTGTAGCAGTGTGTGTCTGTGGAGTTATGTAATGCTTTGGTGAGGGTGGGTGTGCGCTTCTGGCTGTTATCCCTCTGCTAGGCCTCTTTTCTTTACTCCTTCACTGCTGCCTGATAGAGGACAAAGTTATGAGAGCAAGGGCTGACCAGAAACCATTACTGCACCTCCCTGAAGCGTGTTGCCGGTGTTAAAGCTAATCTCTGCTCTCTGCATTCATACTGTCATCAAGTTGCTCATTGCACCATGGCCTTGCCACCCCACCCCACCCTGCATTCACATATCAGTGTGTCCCTGAGTGAGTGCGTACGTGCAGGAGGGCTGCTGCACTGTGGTGGGCTGGGGTGGGGCACAGCATAGGAATCCACTTAAGGGCACACAGCACACAGTTATGTCATTGTTTGGAGAAACTTGTCAAAGTTCAGTTTTGCAGCATATAAGCCTCTTTGTGCACACTTGGACATGTTGATCTTGAAAAGCAAGAAACAAAGGCTGGTTTTGTCTAAATGCTTGCCTTGTGACTGTCATTTAATTATTTCCTCCACTAGCCCAGTTTTGCATCTAACCTGAAAAGACAGATGGTTATGTAACAAGTTTCAGCTCTGGCCTAGATGCACTCAGATTACATTTCTCTCTCTATCACTTGCTCTCATTCCCCCTTCTCACTCATCGCATTTTACTTCCTTGTTCCCTCTCTGGCGTCTGTCTCTTGCTTCAAGCTTTTTTTCTCCCTCTTCTCTTCTTTCGTTCCCCACTGTGTCTTTTTCTCTATTTATGTTTAAGTAGGCCAGACTTCTCCCACTAGTGTCATTTTTCACCCCGTTCAGAGCCTGCTTCTTGGTCAGAGGTACTCCATAGGCTGCAGTAGATAACAGTTCTTACATAATCAAAACAACAGCTCTTGTGAGTTGGGACATGGTGTATGTATTGCGCTCAAAGGCTCGAAAGTGTTCTAATTTCTGTGTGACCCCATTTTGCAGCGAGACGTTTTGAGCATTCACATTGCTCACAGCCAAAGCAGCTTATATAATCAGGAATGACTAGTCAAGGCCTGCATGTTTTCACTTATAAAACATATTTTAAAACAGATAAATAAAAAAGCCCTGTCCATCCTTTAGCTGCATAAATATTACTGCTTGCATAAAAATACGTTCATGCATATTTGAATTACATAATGCTGCCGCTATACCCATTGAATTACATTTATGTGTGTCTTTTTTGTCATACTATAAATCCGACTTCAGTCATGTGCACAAACAAGAAAACACGTGTGCATTTCTTTGCATTTTTATGTTTTGCTTTTCTTTGTGTGGGTGTCCAGCGCTCATTCTTTTGCCGTTTGACTGAAGATAAAAAATCGGAGAAGTTTTTTCGGGTCTTCTACGATCGTATGAAGCTAGCTCAGCTTGAGATCAAAGCTACAGTGACAGTAAATACCAGCGATCTGGGAAACAAGAAACGAGACGATGATGGCCAGGACAAAGAGGTCCCTGTAAAAAGGAAAGGTCAGTATCTTAGCCAGTGTCTGTTGTTAATAGAACATGACAGGCAAGACCAAATTTCAATACATAAGCTCCTGCCTCAGAAAGAATTTTCACAAATGAATGTTTTCATTTCTTTCTTTTTAGCTAAAGACTCAGCAGTGGTCATGACGGAGGATGTAAAAGAGCAACTGTTAGAGGCCTCATCTGCCACTAAGAAGGCTTTTAACTCATACCGACGAGAGGCTGACCCAGAGGACCACTTCACGTCAGCTGATGGTCACCCGAGCTCTGGGGACAAGAACCAGGACGATGGAGAGATGAGCTTTGTGATCATAATAATGCAGCCAATCCTCCGCTTCCTCCAGCTCCTATGTGAAAATCACAACCGAGATCTACAGGTTAGATGATCTTAATTTTAAAATTGTTTACTACTTATATTTAGGAAGGAAGAGCTTCCTGGTGGCGGCTGCCGACAGTGAATTTATCCACAGGGATAATAAAGTCAAACAAATATATATACTGTATATTATTTTATTTTTTATTATCCAGAGGGGAAATTCCTAGTCGGCAGCCACACCGGGGGGCGCCTAGAATGTTTTTTGATGTTGATGGGGGAAACCGGAGTTACCGGGAAGAACATGCAAACTCCACCCAGAAAGGTCCCGTCTGACTTTTAGTTTAGTGACTTTCTCTGCTCCCAACTACACAGTGACTTCTTCTTCACCACTGCTTGTCATTGTGTACGTTTTCAGAACTTCCTTCGATGTCAAAACAACAAAAACAACTACAACCTTGTGTGTGAGACTCTGCAGTTCTTAGACTGTATTTGTGGCAGCACTACAGGAGGTCTTGGATTACTTGGACTATACATAAATGAGAAGAATGTGGCCCTTATCAATCAAACTCTGGAGAGTCTCACTGAGTACTGTCAAGGCCCATGTCACGAAAATCAGGTACATTGCGCACAAAACCTCGGTCGAAATGAAATAACAGGACTTCACTGTTGGGCTTTCATACTTTTACTCTCTGTAAAACTTAACAGAACTGCATTGCCACACACGAGTCCAATGGCATCGATATCATTATTGCACTGATCCTAAATGACATCAACCCTCTTGGAAAAAAGCGCATGGACCTGGTGCTCGAGCTAAAGGTGAGTTGGAAGGATTCGCGAGAAATGTATCAATTACTTCACAGAGGCACTATCTTTGAATTACAAAGAAGAAACACTTTATATCCACTGGGCTTAAGTTGAAGAGCATTACATTTATTACTCTAACCTTTGGTGACACTGCACCATGTGATTTTCTTGGACTCACAATATGTATCACAATACAATATCATTTTTGTTTTTTTGTTTTATTTTGTTTTTCTGAGAGCTCTCTCATCTTCTTCTACTTCTGCTTTCATCCTTTTTTCTTTTCTTCATCTCTTAACTAGAACAATGCATCCAAACTACTGCTGGCCATTATGGAGAGCCGTCATGACAGTGAGAACGCCGAGCGGATTCTGTACAATATGAGGCCTAAAGAGCTGGTAAAGAAGATGTTTTCATGCTTTACATGGTTTTTCATAGTACATATTGTTCTTATTTCATATGTACATGTATGTTTTCAGGTGGAGGTGATAAAGAAGGCTTATCTGCAGGGAGAGGTGGAGTATGACGACTCAAGAAAGGATGAGGACAACAGTGAAGAAGAGGAACACGATGCTGCTTCCCCCAGAAACGTTGGACACAACATTTACATATTAGCTCACCAGGTGTACTATCCACCTTTGTCACATACATTGTACAGCCCAATGATATGTAAATGTATAGCATGTAACATAAAAACAACATTACACATGATTTGTGTCCTTGTTCCAGTTGGCACGTCATAACAAGGAGTTGTCCATAATGTTGAAGCCAGGAGCCGCCAGTGGAGAAGGGGATGAGGCCTTGGAGTTTTATGCCAAACACACTGCTCAGATAGAGGTTGTAACTTCCATGTTCATAATAGCATATTGAAATTTCACAAACCTAAGATCCATGGGGCAAATGCAGCTTTTTGAAATTTTTATCCAAATAACAAATACAGTTATTTTTTTATCTGTGATCTTCAAAGATACATAAGGTCATACGGAAAAGCACAGACAAGTTAAGTGTTTTTCAATAAAGCCACATTTAGCCATGTGAATTAGCAGCATCCAACCCCTCTTATAAAGATAATATATTACCAAATAGTATACGGTATATAGAAACATAGTACCAATATTTGCCTTTGATATGATTTGCATTAATGTGGCCCTTCATCAAATTGCCCATTCTGCAGCAGTGGCCAGGATTTTTCTCAGATCCTTGTAAGTAACAGGTTCTCTTTGTTCAGATTGTACGTCAGGACCGCACCATGGAGGAGATTGTGTTCCCCGTTCCCAACATCTGCGAGTTCTTGACTTCTGAGTCAAAGCTTCGAGTATATTACACGACTGAACGAGATGAGCAGGGCAGCAAGATCAATGATTTCTTTCTTCGAGCGGAAGATCTATTTAATGAGATGAACTGGCAGAAGAAACTCAGAGGTAGTATTCATTTGAATGAACCAACACCTCAGATAAAATTTTCAAGAATTGTATTTGGAAAAATAAGGGACAAGAATGTCACTCACTCTGTGTCTAAAACCAGACAGGGGCTTTCCACATTTTCCAAGCCTTAAAACACTTGTACAGTAACTGAATGAATCACAACACACAGAGACTTAACCCACACTCAGTCACACTTGTGGTCCACAAGAAAAGTCCCTGCAGCTGTTTTAGTTTTTCTACTCATAGGTCACCACACCACCAATAGTTCATGCACTGAAAAGAAACGTTATATACATAAACGTAATATATAATAACAATATCGCTGTCTTTGAAGCTTATTGGTAGCAATGTTAGACCTTGTTTTAGTAGCATACACTGGCAATTTACAGCACTATTATTGGAAATGGGATCATAAATTTGATTTAAAAGACCATATTTGTTTAGAGTAGCCAAATGTTAGTCACTAATATAGACATGTTTAATTCATCAGAAAATAGTCTATAAAAGATATCATATTTCTAAGTATAAGTACAATTTGTTTTTTGTGTGTGTCTTGTTCAGCTCAGCAGGTCCTGTACTGGTGCTCCAGAAACATCTCAGTGTGGAGTACTGTGTCCTTTAACCTGGCCGTGCTCATGAACCTCCTTGTGTGTCTCTTCTACCCCCTGGAGAGTGTGCACGGAGGTCAGTCACACACTGCATCATGAGCACAAGCATATATCAGTGACAGTTTATATCACTATATCTCATAGATCAGGGCTTTTACTGCACTTCAAGGTTATAAAAGCATGTTATATTCTATGGTTGTGTGAACTGCTATGTTTGCTTCTACAAGCTCATGTTATATTTTACGTTTGTTAAAGCAAAGTGAATACAAGATTACTTTATTGTTTATTATCTCGTAAAGGGCCTCATATGACGGCAGTATGTCCCTAATTAGGTTAAACACTTAACTGTTTTTCAAGTGTTTTCTGTAAGATTCACATGACTTTGTGACATTAAAGACTGAATGAATGTCACATGCAACCATCCTCAGTGTTGGACTTTGAAGAGAAGTCTTAAAATCCCCAGAAGCTGGTATGAGTACTGACCCACTGATCTCTTTCTGTGGTCCTATCTGCCAATCACCTGAGCAGGATTAGGAACAGGACCTGAGAAGAACCACACACACACACACGCACACACACACACACACACACACACACACACACACACACACACACACACACACACACACACACACACACACACACACACACACACACACACACACACACACACACACACTAATCTCCAATCAGCCTCAGAACCTGAACTCAGATGGGATTTGTGTGAAATAAAAAGGCAGCAGAGATAGGGAGCATAGTGTAATTCTGGATTTCACAACCAATGGTTACATTGTTCCAGATAAGGCAGAGATCATAGTATTGTTCAGAAGGTTTGTCACAGTTAATAATCTCTACAAACTCATGACCATTACTTTATCTCAAACTGGAAAGGCAAGTACGGCTAGGTTGCAAAAATATTTCTTTCCTGGTTTATTTTATTTTGTGTCTAAGTCTAATGCCCGTCTCAAGTTATTACAAACATTGAACCTAACCTAAGCAATGCTTATATTTCCCTTGCACACTTGAACTTTGAGTGTAAAACACAGTCACGTGAGGCTGAAACATGTCCAGAGTCTGGCGTTAACTTTTATGGCTCTGGGCTATACACTCAGTTGTTGCCCAACCCCCACTCCGCTCTGGGCTTTAGAATGAGGGTTATAAGAGCAAGGGATTTAGGTCAGTGGGTTTTGCCTGCACCCATGCCCGACTGCCTTTTGATGAATCGCTTCTATTCCTCACACACATATGTACATACACCACACTGCTGTTGACTTTGGAGGGGCACTTTGTGATGGTTAAACTAAAGTGTAGTTTAAGTGTCTGTGAGTACACAAAGCACCTTGTAAGCATGTCACTAGAGCAATGCGGCCCTACCCTAACCCCCTCTGTTCCTCATGAATCTTTCAGCAGAGATATTTTTAGTGGTGGTGTTATGTAAGTGGCACCTGTCATGTGATCTCTGCAGGGAGTGGGAGGGAGACATGTGAGAGAGCGGGAAAGAGAAGTACAGTGAGGTGTGGGGTAACAGGGGTCTCAACAGCAATAAAGACTCAAGTCTGGAGCTGATTTCTGAAATCACAACTCTGCTTTTTATTATTTTATTGCTTTTCTTATTCTGTGTATTTGGCTACTATTTAATTAACAAACTGTTTTTGTGTGATAACATATTATGTTTGTCCAGAAAAGAAAAAAAATATTTCTTTTAAAAATGATGTCTAATGTACTTATTACATGTTTATGTGGCTTTGCGTTTTAAACCTGGTCTAGGTTTGTCTTAGTGACACATTGCCACATGAAGATGATAATCCTGGGTTTATTATGAGATTAAGGTATGCGCTCATACAGGCAGACATACTGTACACAAGTATGTCAGATTCTTTGGCTGTTATGTAACTAGCTCACTTTGAGATCAAAGTCTTGGTAATAAAACCCTTAGGCTCACCCCTGAGGCAGAACGTACTAGAAGCCAATCTGTTAAGCTACAAACGGCACACTCATAATTACCTGATGCTTGATTATTCCACATGGCCTTTTTATATGAACATTTTAAAAGTTGAAAGTGCTCTAACCCTGTTTGTCGCTCTGATCCTTTTATGGTTAGATGTAATAGACCCTCACCTATCAGCCCTGCTGTGGATGGGTGTCCTGGCATCACTGGTCATTGTTATCATCATGCCGCAACCTCTGGGTATCCGTGCTCTTGTCATTGTCACCATCCTTCGACTTATCTTCTCTGTTGGTCTTGAGCCCACACTTTTTCTTTTGGGTGCATTCAATGTAAGTCTGAGGAGAAATTATTTATATATATATATATTTTTTTTTTTTTTTACAAATTATAGCTATAAAAACCTGAACCTAATTTAAAAATCATTCCCCTGGCAGTTTCTGCTCTCATGAGACAACTGCAGAAAAAGTCCCTGTTTATCATTCAAGTGAACTTTGTACTTGGTTTACTAAGAAATTTGAACCACACAAGTTGCACTTCTGCTTTCTCTTTGACACTGTTGCCCACTTGACATTTGATGCCCAGTCTCCCCATGCCAGTGCCCATTGCCACGCCCTCTCTACAGGGCCTGGTGTGTTACAGAAATGCGTCATGCACCTCAGAGAGTAACACCACCCCTTCACTTGCCAGGAACCTTTTGGCTGTGCTCCTCTAAACACACACAAAACAAAGTCAGCACCTCTATCATGACATCAAACCAGGTTATCTCCGAAATTAGGTTGAGACAGGAAACCAGAGCACACTTATTGATGTAGGATAGCCTTGTTGCACTGAGTCTTATTTTTAAGTGTCACATTTCAACTTCATATTTACTTCTTTTGAATTTGAACTGCTCTGTTTTCTGGTAACATTGATACCTGACTCGCTTCACTCTAGAAAAAACACTGACAGAACTAACCGGGTTTCTGTCTATCCCTTATCCTGATTAAGAAAACCAGGTTACCAGGTTTTCTTAATTAGGGTAAAGGATTAAATTCTGTAAATGTGCCCTTATTTGGCCTTAATCAACCCACATAGGTATGTTTCTTGCATAAAAGTTGAGTTTGGTATTTTTTAAACAATAAAAAACAATGGTTTATCTGTTTCAGGTGTGTAATAAAATCATCTTTCTGGTCAGTTTTGTGGGAAACCGGGGAACTTTCACACGTGGCTACAAAGCTATGGTCATGGACTTTGAATTTTTGTACCATCTGATCTACCTCATCATCTGCTGCCTGGGGGTCTTTGTCCATGTCTTTTTCTACAGTTTACTGGTGAGAGAAACACACACATACTTTTTACTGCGTGTTATTGAGTTGAAACAGGTTTATGACATTTCTTCTCTTTTCATCATGGTGCATTTGAGGACATATCCTCCAAGTGAGCCAAACTTACTTAGTGCTTTATTGGCAACCTTGTTGTTGGGTGTTAAAAGCTCTGCCCAGGTGCCTTGGGTCTGCTTTATTATTTCCATCATATTTTTTATTATTTACTCAGGAATACATAAGCCTTAGCATCATTCATATTATTTTATAATATCCAGAAAAGCTTTGGAGGCAGACAAACTGGTTTCCCAAGAGGAAAACGATTACAAAAAATGTTGTGCAACACAATCTCACCTACATACAGTGGGGATCGAAAGTTTGGGCACCCCAGGTTAAAAATTTTATTAATCTGCATAAAGACGCCAAGAAAAGATGGAATAATCTCCAAAAGGCATCAAATGACAGATTAGACATCCTTATAATAAGTCAAAAAAAGTTAGATTTTATTTCCATCATTTACACTTTCAAAATAACAGAAAACAAAAAAATGGTATCTGCAAAGGTTTGGGCACCCTGCAGAGTTAATACCTTGTACTGCCCCCTTTGGCAAGTTAGAACCTGACAGTGTCATGGATTGTTCTCAATCATCGTCTGGATAGACCAGGTGATGTCAATCTCAAAGGTTTTAAATGCCCAGACTCATCTGACCTTGCCCCAACAATCAGCACCATGGGTTCTTCTAAACAGTTGTCTAGAAAACTGAAACTGAAAAAAGTTGACGCTCACAAATTCAAAATTCAAATTCAAATTCAAAGTGTTTATTGTCATGTGTACAGACAGAAAGCATGTTTCCCTGTACAATGAAATTCTTACTTTGCCGTCCACAGTAAAAAGTCACACAAGTAAGTCACACAAGTAAGTTAAAAATAAAAATAAGCAGGAGAAGGCTATAAAAAATAGCAAAGCGTTTTCAGATGCCAATATCCTCTGTTCGGAATGTAATTAAGAAATGGCAGTCATCAGGAACAGTGGAAGTTAAACCAAGATCTGAAAGACCAAGAAAAATATCATGTTTTGGGGTTGTATTGCAGCCAGTCGCACAAGGAACATTTCACAAGTAGAAGGAAAAATGGATTCAATAAAATTTCATCAAATTTTGGATGCTAACTTGATGCCATCTGTGAAAAAGCTGAAGTTAAAGAGAGGATGGCTTTTACAAATGGATAATGATCCTAAACACACCTCAAAATCCACGGTGGATTACATCAAGAGGCATAAACAAAAGGTTTTGCCATGGCCTTCACAATCTCCTGACCTCAACATAATTGAAAATCTATGGATAGACCTTAAAAGAGCAGTGTGTGACAGACAGCCCAGAAATCTCAAAGAACTGGAAGACTTTTGTAAGGACGAATGGGCAAAGATACCTCAAACAAGAATTGAAAGACTCTTGGCGAGTTACAAAAAGCGTTTACAAGCTGTGATACTTGCCAAAGGGGGCAGTACAAGGTATTAACTCTGCAGGGTTCCCAGACTTTTGCAGACACCATTTTTTTGTTTTCTGTTATTTTGAAAGTGTAAATGATGGAAATGAAATCTAACTTTTTTTGACTTATTATAAGGATGTCTAATCTGTCATTTGATGCCTTTTGGACATTTTTCCATCTTTTCTTGGCGCCTTTATGCACATTAATAAAACATTTTACCTGGTGTGCCCAAACTTTCGAGCCCCACTGTACCTATAATTTTACAACTACTTTTTTTTTTAAACATAACAAAACGCAACACAATTTAATAAAGAAATCTATATATAATCTAATCTAAATCTAAACTTTTTGGTCAGATTTTTTTACTTACTTTTTGTCTCATACTGTATATGCTTTATTTTCTGTGTTATTTTCTTTGTAACATTTGTGAAAAGGCAAAAATATGAAATAACACTTGTTAATTAACTATTTAACACATTACAAAAGAACACTCTTTGATTTCTGTTAATGCTTCCTTGTTGTCCCTTTAGCTGTTTGACCTTGTATACCGAGAGGAGACGTTGC